>JASPKZ010007634.1:600000-961524 GCA_030220185.1 Diploptera punctata
GTTCTTATTACAGTTATAACAGAAAGCTTTATATTTCAGACAACAATGACTTAAAACAATTTTAAAAGCATTATTTAGAAAGACTGTTATGTAATACAATTTCTTTAATTGTTACTGAGACATTTTTATTCAACAATGAATTATTCAGATGTTTTTATTTATTTAAGTTATATTTAAATATTAAATGAATTTTAAAATACAAGATTATTAACTTTAACTTTCATATTTATTATGATATTAAAATCCTGCTATAAGGTATGTTGTTTTTAGTTTGTCTAATTTTTCTAGGTTCGGTTTCTTTAAATGGGCCCATTGACAGGAACTACATGAGTTGCCGCACGGAATAAGCTTCACGTTTGTGGATGAACACGCGGTATCTCAACATAATTGTGAGGAAGTTGAACCCGGAATCCCCAGGCTCCGTGTTGAGCGCACGTGGCCTTGAACAACGCCTGACCTACAATCAAAACACTAGGTTTTACTTTCATCCGTTTTAAACATGGCGGAGGACACTCAATTTCAAACTACATACATTGCCTATACTAAGTTCCAGTTGCGATGTAAACAAACCACATTTCCATTGGTTGAATTATTGTTTTACCTTTAAGCGTGTAAGAAAATGTACACATGAAATAAGGAAAATAAAAATAATAGTTTATTAGAATGCGAAGTTTTTACAGAAGCGAGGAAATGATTAAAAACCGAGCGATAGTCAGGTTTTTAATTAAATAAAAATAATAGTTTATTAGAATGCGAAGTTGGAAAGTGGTTTTTACAGAAGCGAGGAAATGATTAAAAACCGAGCGATAGTCAGGTTTTTAATTAAATAAAAATAATAGTTTATTAGAAAACGAAATTGGAAAGTGTTTTTTTACAGAAGCGAGGAAATGATTAAAAACCGAGCGATAGTCAGGTTTTTAATTAAATAAAAAAATAATAGTTAATTAGAATGCGAAGTTGGAAAGTGGTTTTTACAGAAGCGAGGAAATGATTAAAAACCGAGCGATAGTCAGGTTTTAATTAAATAAAAATAATAGTTTATTAGAATGCGAAGTTGGAAAGTGGTTTTTACAGAAGCGAGGAAATTATTAAAAACCGAGCGATAGTCAGGTTTTTAATTAAATAAAAATAATAGTTTATTAGAATGCGAAGTTGGAAAGTGGTTTTTACAGAAGCGAGGAAATGATTAAAAACCGAGCGATAGTCAGGTTTTAATTAAATAAAAATAATAGTTTATTAGAATGCGAAGTTGGAAAGTGGTTTTTACAGAAGCGAGGAAATGATTAAAAACCGAGCGATAGTCAGGTTTTTAATTAAATAAAAATAATAGTTTATTAGAAAACGAAATTGGAAAGTGTTTTTTTACAGAAGCGAGGAAATGATTAAAAACCGAGCGATAGTCAGGTTTTTAATTAAATAAAAATAATAGTTTATTAGAATGCGAAGTTGGAAAGTGGTTTTTACAGAAGCGAGGAAATGATTAAAAACCGAGCGATAGTCAGGTTTTAATTAAATAAAAATAATAGTTTATTAGAATGCGAAGTTGGAAAGTGGTTTTTACAGAAGCGAGGAAATTATTAAAAACCGAGCGATAGTCAGGTTTTTAATTAAATAAAAATAATAGTTTATTAGAATGCGAAGTTGGAAAGTGGTTTTTACAGAAGCGAGGAAATGATTAAAAACCGAGCGATAATCAGGTTTTTAATTAAATAAAAATAATAGTTTATTAGAAAACGAAGTTGGAAAGTGGTTTTTACAGAAGCGAGGTAATGATTAAAAACCGAGCGATAATCAGGTTTTAATTTCCGAGTCTGTAAAACACTTTACGAACGTGTGTTGTACATTATTTTTTGAACGATGGTGTAATAGTAAAATAATAAGATCTCTTGGAAATATTTACGTACATTATAAACAACTGACTAACGTTAACTGTGTGGCCAAAGTACGAATTTATTGTTTTATATTGTTTCAAATAAAGTTCAGTTCATTTAAAATGCAGTGATTTGTTTCGTATAATGTATATTAACACTATCTTTTGGATATATTTTTGTATATACATTGTACGTGGTATACATAAAGTGCAGTGGTTTTACTTCCCGCACTAGGTAGGTAATTTGTAATATTACAGTATAGTTATTTAGTTATTTATAGGTTGGCAACCACGAAATGTAGGAAGCTGAACTTTGAATCATGGTCGCCATTGCTGTAAGTACGACAGAGTGGTTAAGGCAAGATGCCTTGGTGCAGAGCTACGGGACTTGCGCTGGTTCGAATCCTTATTGAAGCAGAACATTTCTCATTGAATTTCGGCCAGTATGGGACCGGTACCCACCCAGCATCATGAGGCATTTGGGTAGCTACAATAAGTAGCGACTCCAGGTTGAGAAGAGCAGCTGTAACGGCTGACAGCTTTGATTAACACATATGGATGTGTGGCTGGTAGGGAGTTATTCTCTCACCTCATTCTGGGTCATATTGAAATTCAAAGCTTCCTGATTCCTGACTACATTCTTCTAGTCATCCTACCTCCTGTAATGCGACTATATCCAAGGGCGATTTATCTAATTCCCGCGTCAATGTTTCTATCGCCCCGCTATTTTATAATGTCCTTACATTCCATGTTCCTAACAACATGTCACTGTGTTTAAGTCTTTGGCATGGGTTCCCTAAAGTAATTCCGCCCGGAGAACCGAATGGGGGACTACTTTACCTCCGGAAAATTTGATCCCAGTGGAACCTATGTCCGCGTTTCTTGACGGTCGTATTTTAAGAATTAGCCTTATAGTAATAACTATTATAATTGAATTGTTGCTATCGTTTTATTGTTAAAATATAAAGATCCAATAGCAGGATATCAAAGAACAGACAAAAAACACAACACAGAAATAAGACAACTAAAAGTAGAGGAATTAAACACAATAATAGAGAAATACAGAACAAACTGGAAAGAACACTTGGCAAGGATGACTGAGAATAGAATACCAAAAGCAGCATACAGCTATTCACCACGAGGAAGATGAAGTTTGGGAAGACCAAGGGAAATATGGAAAGAGCAGCAATTTGGAGCCGGAACAGGCTAGTAAATAAGCCTAAACCGTGACGAAGAAGAAGAGAAAATATAAAGATTATTACTTTTTTTTTTTAGTTTTGAATGAATTTCTAAAATTCTGAAGTATTTTAGTTTACAATTTTAAATCATGTCAGCTGTTTAGAATTAGAAGTCACTCTATCAATTCTCTGTTAATGACTATATCTTTATAATTAAAGTATAAAATTATGGAATATTCACCTGAAAGGTTCATCTCCTCAACTTTTATTAGTTATTTAACTGTAGCGCTTTCGGGACTTGTTCCATCATCGGCAGGATTCAAAACTGGTGTTTCACTGAAGATCTGGTAGAGGGGGTTACACGTACTGGGTTCGTTTTCGTTTATCAGATGGTCGTTGTTAACAGCTTTCAAAATTTCTATCTCCTCGAGTACGTTTATCTTCGCTGGATTATTTTCTCTGTGCATTACTGTTAGGGTGAGGAGACGGACCTCTCAGGTGAATATTCCATAATTTTATACATTAATTTTGAATAATACCTCAACGGAACACATCATGAATCTTATAAAAGTTGATTATGTCTTTACATATTAAACTATGCATTTTTAAAAATTAATTGTTATATGCCAAGTTTGGTTTCGATGAAACAAAAATTGCGGCCGCTAGAGCATTACACACACACGTACGCACATACACACATAATATATATATATATATATATATATATATATATATATATATGGTATGATAAGAAAAATAAATGCCTGGACGGGATTCGAACCCGGATCTCTGAGTCTGTACCTCAGTGTGATATCCATTACACCACCACGCGAATCCAATCCAAACACTTATTTTTCTTATATATGTATTATATTCTCCATTATTACTAGATGTCGCGAGAACTCGGTCTTCACTGCCATCTAGTAGCTGACTATAACAAGTAAGCAAATTAAAGAGAATTTTTTTTTTACTTTATAGCAGTGACGCTTTATAGATGATATAATTGTTTTAACATTGAGCAATGCAAGCTTAATATGGTATGATGAGAAAAATAAATGCCTGGACGGGATTCGAACCCGGATCTCTGAGTCTGTACCTTAGTGTGGAATCCCGTCCAGACATTTATTTTTCTTATCATACCATACTAAGCTTGCATTGCTCAATGTTAAACATTTAATTATATCATCTATAAAGAGTCACTGCTATAAAGTAAAAAAAAAAAATATTCTCTTTAATTTGCTTACTTGTTATAGTCAGCTACTAGATGGCAGTGAAGACCGAGTTCTCGCGACATCTAGTAATAATGGAGAATATAATACATAATTTAAAAGTGATCCCACAACAGGTCCGGAGACCCTTGGGGTAGTAGGAGGTTAAGGCTCCCACTTTTTCTAGACAATCGGCACTTTATGTCAGCCGGGTTGTCAGCCCTGCGTGACGGCCGCCTTTACCCCCAGAACAAGCGTCTGGTACTCATTTCCGTTAGAGGCTGAGTCGACCCCAGGGCCATAGTGCCGCCAGAGGGTTTGGGTCAGTTTAAAAATCCTGACCCCAACGGGACTTGAACCCTCGACCCTCCGGCTTGTAGCTCAGTGCCTTAACCACTACGCTACGGCGTGCCCCCATATAATACATAATATATAAGAAAAATAAGTGTTTGGATTGGATTCGCCTGGTGGTGTAATGGATATCACACTGAGGTACAGACTCAGAGATCCGAGTTCGAATCCCGTCCAGGCATTTATTTTTCTTATCATGCCATATATATATATATATATATATATGTGTGTGTGTGTGTGTGTGTGGTTATTTTTGGTTTCTATTAGATAAGATCCGGGAAGATCTGTAGAAAAGTTGTCGAAAATATTTTCATTACAAAAACCTCAATGGCGTCATTCCATCGTGATTTCCTAAAAGTACTCACAAAAAGATTGAGATGTACAGTAAAAAATAATGAAATATTATACATTTATCTGAAATAAATGCTAATGACTTTTAAGAGATGGTGTTAATTTGTACAATTGTATGCAGGGCCTGTATATGCATTAGTTTGATTTTGAAATGTGTCCGGGTGATGTCGAGCCGGATGTTAAGAAAGTCACGTGTTGTAACATCGCCAAGATACATCCATCATCCCGCACATCATCCGGGTTACAGCGATCAACACCATCGTCTCTTCATTGATTGTTTTAGTTATAACCCTTCCAAACGATGGTTATTATTATTATTATTATTATTATTATTATTATTATTATTATTATTATTATCATCGTCATCGGGTGTTCAAATATTTTTGGATCGTAAGTTTGTTATAGATTTAGTAGTATCATTGAGTGAAGTTGATCTGAAAATAATGACAAGACAGATTCTCGAGAAAAACAAAGGTTGGGTAAGAGAGTGACAGTAGATAAATTGGACGCAGGAAGATGTGAATTTTTTTTTTATTCAATGCCCCAGGTTGTCATTTCGACACTTCTGGTGTTCTCTCCTGGCATTGGCTTAATTGTAATCCACTTCTGAAGTTGTGGCGCCTGGAAGGCAAAGTTACGTTTCCCCGATGATAGATGGTGATAAATGATAATGAAGCGCCAGGAGAGTTCTTAACCTAAATTTCAGACCATGGGCAACCAAAGGAATGATTCCCTTTAAGGAAAAATGCATTTGGTTTGACCGGGAATCGAACCCGGGACCTCATGAACAGCAGTCACTAGCCCATGAGACTGGTCGTTGTTTAGTCTAGTAAATAAACGATACTGATAATAAGTGAGTGTCTTACACTAGCATTGACATCTCCATATAAAATTACAGTTCTGTACACATTTAACGTATAGGCGTAACTATCACAAAATGATTTCCCTGACGAAGAGAGGGGAGGAGTGTAGAGGTGTATGGTGGGGACCCTGGATCCAAGACCCGATAACGAGAGAAACATTATTAATTAATTTAATTACAATTATATTACTAAAAAACTCCTGGCGCGACAGGACTACAAGGCCCTTAGCCTACCAGCCGGCTGCTGGCCTCACATCCACATCTGTCAATCACAGAGGTAGATGATAATCAGCCAGTGTAGGGGTGACATGTGGTCAGCATGTCGAGTCCCCCAGCCGTTATAGCTGGTTTTCTCAACCTGGAGCCGCTACTTATTGTAGCTACCCAAATGTATCACGATGCTGGGTGGGCACCGGTCCCATACTGGCCGAAATACCATGAGAAAATTTCTTCCCCCTTGGAGACTCGAACCAGCGCAAGTCCCGTAGCTCTGCGCCAAGGCTTCCTGCCTTAACCACTCGGCTACGGCGCGGGACATTTATATTACTACTCCTCCTATTTGCTAATACTGCTATTATTATTATTATTATTATTATTATTATTATTATTATTATTATTATTATTATTATTATTATTATCCATTCAGGCGATAACACAATGTAAATTAAAAATTGAATCGGCTCAAAACAAACAAACAATAAATGGCTTTAAAACTCTGTTTGGCGGATCAAAAATAATTAAAAAAATAGAAAAGTACAAATATATCAAACCATAATTCCAAGTCATTTAAACATATGGTGCTAAGGTCTCAATCCTATCAGGGAAACGAAAAGAATTTTAAGTACACAAATGGATGTTTTAAAGAAGATTCAGCTGGAAAAATCTAGAATGGATAGAATGCAACATAAAGAAATAAGAGAAATGATGGGTGTAAAAAGAGGAGCCGGACATCATAGACATTATAGACAAGAAAAGATTACAGTTGTATGGCCCATATCCAAAAAGGCCAGAACAAAGATTACCTAAAATTGTTATGGAATGGATCCCAATGGAACGGAGGAAGGAGGAGGAAGACCGAAGAAAACTTGGATAGAAGGGTACAAGCAGCTATAAATATCAGAGGATTGGAAGAAGATCAATGGATTGACAGAGAGGAATGGCGTTTGGTTTCCGGAAGACGGCGGCAGCTGCCATGATACCGGATGATGATGATGATGATGATGATTATTATTATTATTATTATTATTATTATTATTATTATTATTATTATTATTATTATTTATTATTATTATTTATGAGAATCCGGTGTGGAAAGCTACCACCTGTAATTCCCTAGTAAAGCTGTAAAGCATAGCATGAAAATACTATGATTGCAGTGAAAGGCCCGCCCTCGGGCAGAATTACTATAAAATAAAATTATGAAAATAAAGTTATTAGGAAAATTTATGGAACAAAGAGAGATCGACAGATAGGCGAATGGAGAAGAATACATAACAGTCTTTATGTGAAGCCAGATATAATAAGAACAGTTAAGTCTCGTAGACTGCGATGGGCAGGACATGTGGCACGAATGAGAAATAAAAGACGTGCATGGAAGCCTCTTGTAGGAAAACCAGAGGGAAAACACCCAGTTGATAGACCAAGAATGAGGTGGGAGAATAACATTATCTATGATTTGGGGGAAGTAGATTATACAGAGGATGATAGGAAAACATTTGTTCAGGATAGGGATGTATGGATAGCTTATGTCCGCGCGACCATGAACTTACGAGTTCGATAGAGTCAGTGAGTTGTTTTGGTGCGAGTGAACTAATGGTTGTCCTGCTCATCTCTGGTTACTTATACGAGAAGTTTCTGAGCAATATCTGAAAGGTTGATGGTGCAGGTATGAGATGGTATATTTACATATAATGTGAAAATTCGTGGAAAAGCGATATAAAGAACAGGTTTGAGAGCAGGTGTTTATGTCTATCAAATTGTAGTCAGTTCTTAGAATGCAATTTTTTAAACGTCTGATAATTATCCTGTCTTCTAGGAGGCCTTGTTTTGTTGTTATTTATAGCGTTTTAAGTATTACAATTATATTTCAGTTTTCTATAGAACCAGTTTTTATCGATAGAATTGAATAGAAAGACAAGGAAGAAAAAATAAAATAAATAACAAAGAAAAAGGAAGGAAAGATTTGAAAGAAAAAGGAAGGAGAAAAGAGAGAGAGAAGAGAGAGAGAGAGAGACTTGAAGAGGAAAGTACGAAGAATAGAAAAATGAAAAAAATAAAAAAGAAAATAGGCCTATAGGAAGAAAGAAGTAGAAAAAAAATGAATCCAAAGAAAGAAAAGAGCAAAAAACAGAAAAAGAAGAAATGAAAATAAAGGAAGAAAGAGAAGATAATTAAAAGAGCCATCCATAGTAATTCTGCCCTAGGGCAGATCCTTCACTGCACTCATAGCATTTTTATGCTATGCTTGCAGCTTTTATAGGGAATTGTAGGTGTGGTAGCTTCGCGTTGCTTTCAACACCGGTAAAAGATGATGATAATGATAATGATAAGGATGATGATGATGATGATGACCATATGATTTCGGGGATCGTTTGGGCCTTAAAGTTTTCCTGACATTTGCCTTACAGGTGATGAAAAACCCCGATAAAAACCTCACCCAGAAAAACTGTCCCGAGCGGAGATCGAACCCGGGCCTGCTGCGTGACAAGGCAGCACGCTACCTCGAGGCTACAGCGGTGGACAATTAAGAGATAATGAAAGAAATAAAAGAAAAAGTGAAGAGGAAAGATAGAAAAACGAAGAAAAAATAAAACAAAATCAAAAGAATGAAAAAAGAAAACGAAAAGGAAATAAACAGATTTTAGCCGGTTTCTCTTCGTGTCTTTGTATACATTTTTGCTTTGTTGTTCCGCGGACATTTCAAGCAAACAACAGCTATCTATCTATCTTCGGGTTTTTACAGCTGCTGCCGTCTTCCCGTGCCAAATCTCCAAAGCCTACGGTCTTGGGCATCTTCGATGCTTAGCCCTCTAGCTTGCATTACTGTCTTCATGTTTTCCTTCCATGTTAACCTTGGTCTCCCTCTTTTCTTCTTTCTGTTCGGATGCCATTCATATAGTTGCTTCGGCCATCGCTCATCTTCCATTCTTAAGACATGTCCTAACCACTTTAATTCCTTCTCAATTCTTTCAATTATGCTTTCTTCTGCTTCCATTATGTTTCTAATTTCCTTATTTGTGACATGTTCTAATTTAGACTTTCTGGCACTTCTTCGTAAATAATCCATTTCTAGAGCTATTAGTCTATTCTTGTAGTACTTATTGATTGTCCATACCTCACTTCCATACATTGCAACAGATTCCACCAATGTTTTACCAATATATTTAGCAAACAACAACAAAAATGTAAATATGGCAATAAAATTTAAAATAAAGGCATGAGAAAATGGAAACACAATGTGCTGCAGTTCCTGTTATTAAAGTAATGTAGTTCTGCGAACACGTTGTTAACCGGATCCGGACGGTTTCCAAGAAATCTAACACAACAACACATTTCATATTCTCTTTCTATCGCTTTCATTCCTACCCTTCCTTCCTCTCTATTACTTTCCTTATTCTCTACGATTTTATGGAATATTTTGGTAAAGAAGCCAGATATTATTCCAGAAATTCCACGTAAAACTACAGTAGCAAAATTTAGACTGCTTACAGAACATGACTATTTGGCCAAACATTTATATAATAAAAATCATAAAAATCACCCCACGCTTTTGATGGTAAAATTATTATTTTTTGTTGATAACTCTAATTTTATTCTATATGTGTTGGAGATGATTTTTTTGTTGACCACTTTATTTTATCCCAAGCGTGTTGGAAATTAAAAATATTTTTCATTTTTTAGTTTTCTAATAAAGCGTGTTCTTTTAGTTTTTTAAAACTATTATTTATTATTTATTTTTTAGTTTTAATATTTTACAGAATAAGATAAAAATGTAAATATCTTTAAATTCGATACTATTGTAGTATCAGCTAAAAGTAATATAATAATGAGAATGTTCACACATTGTGTATTGTTTTGTATTTTTATTTGTCCCGTGCATATTCACTTATGGTTTTCTTTCTGTTTTTACACACTGTGATGTGGTATCGGTCACATCTTTCCTTGCACATCTCGCATACACATGTGTCTTCTGGTACGTGATATGTCTTCTTGGTACATATTCTGTGGTGGAATCCGTGTTCCGCCATCCTGGTCACCAGGTGTCGCAGCTCGTAGTTCGCCGACATCCAATTGTTGTTTGCCATCGCCTCTGTGGAGTAGAATTCGTCCCAGATCTCGTCTGTTTTCTCCTTCTGTTGTGTAGTACCTTTGCTGCTGCCTCTGTTGTGGGTAACAAGAATTTCAGCATCAGGTCTTGAAGCAGGAATGTTTCTCGAGCCATCACATATGTCAGCCTGGATGGGATATATTTTGATAACCCCATCACTCTCTTTAGGTATCTGGCTTTCAGATTTTCCAGGCTCTCCAGCTGTCTCTCCGTTAGCCGTTCCCATATTATTTCCAGTCCGTACGTTGCCGCCGGTAGTATCTTGGCCTCGAATAGTCTCATTGCTGTTTCGAGTGAAAGGGCTTGTATGTTCTTTATATCGTTTATGGCCCTCATATCGTTATGGCCCTCACTGCTTCTATCAGTCTCCTTTTTATGTGTAATGTGAATGATTTCCCATTTGTTTGGATCGTGATCCCTAGATATTTATATGTTTTGACTTTCCTCAGTGGCTAAAAGTAATACACTTCTATAAAAAAAAAAAAAACGTACGGATTATTGAAATTATATACCAATATGAGTTCACTGCTCTACCAACTGAGCTCTTACAACGATTTTCTAGAAACTCGACAAGTCCGCAACCTATTATACCAGTTTTAATTTTTTTTTTTATTTTCGGAGGATTCTGGCCAGGATTTTAGAAACAAAATATGAAATTATTGTATTGTCACGGCTCCTCTACACGTATATAAAGTTTCAAGTCGATCCAATGTTTCTAAGTGGGTGAAAGGGCGTTGAAATATTCCGTTACATTGATACAAAAACACTTTTTTTGATTTTCTGATGATTATGGCCAGGATTTTAGAAAATAAATATGAAATTATTGTATTGTCACGGGTCCTCTACAAGTATATAAAGTTTCAAGTCGATGCAATGTTTCTAAGTGGGTGAAAATCGCGTTGAAAGATTCCGTTACATTGATACAAAAACACTTTTTTTGATTTTCTGATGATTATGGCCAGGATTTTAGAAAATAAATATGAAATTATTGTATTGTCACGGGTCCTCTACAAGTATACAAAGTTTCAAGTCGATGCAATGTTTCTAAGTGGGTGAAAATCGCGTTGAAAGATTCCGTTAAATTGATACAAAAACACTTTTTTGTTTTTCTGATGATTATGGCCAGGATTTTAGAAAATAAATATGAAATTATTGTATTGTCACGGGTCCTCTACAAATATACAAAGTTTCAAGTCGATCCAATGATTTTAAGTGGGTGAAAATCGCGTTGAAAGATTCCGTTACATCGATAGATAGATAGATAGATAGATACAGGTCAAGCTAATATAAAGCGTGTAAAATAGGAATCTACAGGAATCCAAATTGTCCTCTATGCAACAAAGACGAGGAAATGAACGAAGAACATCTACAAACCTGTGAAGTATTACCTGTTGGATCCACCATAGAGAAATATTGGAGAGCAAGAACGCTAATGGCTTCATTGCCAAGGCTCAGCATTTGAAAACAACATGTTTTCTCATTTTTTAGCGAAATCTGAAATAATGAAGCTATTGAGATCGTTCTCATGAAAAAAAAAGAAAAATTACCAATATTCATCAGTTTTACCAACTGAACATCGAAAATTACCAATTGCCCCAAATGGGAGTCAATGACCAATCACGTTTCAATGATTTTTGTTTTACAACCAATCAGAGTCGTGTTTCACGAAATATTTATCAGTGTTATATTTACCATATTAAAGAAAGCTCCTCTTTTTTAATATTCTGAACAGGTCTGACCATTATTTTGCAGTGACTGAGCCCATAAGAAATACGGCTACCAGATTGTATATATAGTGCATGAATGTCAACACATAGCGCATGCGGGAGTTAATGTAAAAACATTTGTAACAATTGATTATACCACCAAAAAAAACACTGTTTGCACTTTCTTAAATGTATTTTTTCCCAGGTAATAACATTACAGAAAAATATAATTGACATATTTACATCATAGGACATCAAATTAATTAATACCTATACCGTTGGTTATAAATTTCTCCACTAGGGTGCATTCTTACAATATTGCGTTCCTTTGGCAATAAATAATATTATGATCTGGTTGCAGTGATGAACAAAATAAGCAAATGAAGCGTACCAATTGTTTCTCATTTGTCTTCAAACATCGCCGTTTACATTAAATATATAACTATTTTAAAATAACTATATTTAAATAAACAGCTTAATTTTATTCGTTAAATAGTCCAAATGAAAGACGTGCATGGAAACTTCTTGTAGGAAAGCTAGAAGGAAAACGCCCAGTTGGTAGACCAAGAATGAGATGGGAGAACAACATTAACTATGATTTGAGGGAAGTAGATTATACAGGGAATGATTGGAAAGCATTAGCTCAGGATAGGGATGTATGGAGAGCTTATGTCCGCACGGCCATGAACCTACGGGTTCGATAGTGCCAGTGAGTAAGTAAGTAAGTAACAAATGCCACTCTTGATTTCCAAATTCTCTAGATAAATTCACTCCTCACGTCGTGAGTCGTCAATTTATCGATAATTTGGAAATCACTCGTGGCGTTACTTATAATAATAGTAAGTAAAGTAATCCCACTACAGGCCTCAGGAAACCCATCGCGTAGTGGGAGGTTAATGCTCCCACTTTTCTGGGCAATCGGCACTTGATGTCAGCAGGCTTGTCAGCCCTGCGTGACGGCCGCCTTTACCCCCAGAACAAGCGTCTGGTACTCATTTCCGTTAGAGGCTGAGTCGACCATGGTACCACCAGAGGGTTTGGGTCAGTTTAAAAATTCTGACCCCATCGGGACTCGAACCCTCGATCTTGCGGCTTGTAGCGCAGTGCCTTAACCACTACGCTACGGCGTGCTCCCTTACACAAAATATATCCAAAAGTTAGTGTTAATATACATTATACGAAACAAATCATGCATTTTAAATTAACTGAACTTTATTTGAAAGAATATAACAAAATAAATACGTACATGCCGCCATTTTATCACTAATTGGTCTCACAGCTTCTTGTTATTTTATCACTAATTGGTCTCACGGCCTCCTGTTGTTTCAACTAATAAACATTGCCGATACTGTTAATGTCAGTTGCTTATAATGAACGCAAATATTTCCAACAAAAATGCTATGATTTTACTATTATTTATTATTTTGAAAACACCATCGCGCAAAAAATAATGTACAACGCACGTTTGTGAAGTGTTTTACAGAATCTCGGAAATTAAAAACCTGGCTATTGCTCGGTTTTTAAACATTTTCCTCGATTCTGTAAAAACCACTTCCCAACCTCGCATCGTAATATACTTACGTACTCACTGGCACTATCGAACCCGTAGGTTCATGGCCGCGTGGACATAAGCTCTCCATACATCCCTATCCTGAGCTAATGCTTTCCAATCTTTCCCTGTATAATCTACTTCCCTCAAATCATAGTTAATGTTATTCTCCCACCTCATTCTTGGTCTACCAACCGGACGTTTTCCCTCTGGCTTTCCTACGAGAAGCTTCCTTGCAAGTCTTTCATTCCCCATACGTGCAACATGTCCTGCCCATCGCAGTCTACGAGACTTAACTGTTCTTATTACATCTGGCTTCCTATATAAATCATAATATACTATCGAATAAAATAAGAAATGTGTATTTTTTAATACTGGACTCTACATGCGAAGTCCTGTCATTACAAGTGGTTGATACGCGAAATTTAAAAATATCTCTAGCAGTCGCTATGTCACATTCTAACTGTTAATATACACTCTTGCTATAAATGACCTTTCCGGTTGCAAAACTTTGAAACATAATATTGGTATCAACGGAAAGATAAAATCAAATATTTTCTTTTAAGACGGTAAACCTGTTGTATATTTATTAATTTCGTTGCTAGGAGACGATAATACAGAAACATGGTTGCAAAAGAAGACAGAAGGGCATTTTGTCTGCTAGATTTTCATATATCCCAGTCTGTTGTTATTGTAAAACGCAATAATAGGAGAAAATTTGGTGTTGATCTACCCGCTGGGTCCAGTATCTGCAAGTGGTAGGCTGATTTCAAAACAAGAGGATGCATCTGAAAGCGGTCGATAAGTAAGGAGGCAAATGTGGAGCTTATGAGAGAGAGTTTCACACAAAGTCCACAGGAATCCACCATAAAAATCAGTAGAGAATAAACATAATCCAATGGACTCCAGGCTCAATTCTGTAAATGCGTGCTATTATGTATTAACTGAGACTCTTTTAGTCCCGAATTCTTAAAAAAAAACCAAAACTCCAAAACACTTAACCTAACCCAACTTATCCTAACCTAACCTAACGATCCAAACCCAAACTCAAAACACAAAAACACCAAAGCACCAACTAACCAAAACCAACCAAGAGCACCAAAGCATCAACAACATCAAACACACAAAAAACCAAAACACACCAAACCCCAAAAACGCCAAAAACGCTAAAAACGAGCCAAAAACGACGAACGGCCAACGCCAAGACAAACCAAACCACCTATCCAAAATACCAAAAACTTAAACTAAACTAACCTAACCTAACCTAACTAACCTAACAACCTAATTTAACCAACCTAACCTAACCTACCCAACCCAAACCGATCCAAAACCAAACCAAACAAAAACACCAAACAAAAAAAAACATAAACAACAAAAACCAAACCCAACCAAACCAAACAAACCAAACCCAACAAACCAAACAAACAAAAAAACCAAAACACCAAACCAAACCAAACCAAACCAAACCCAAACAACCGAACCAAACCAAACAAACAAAACCAAACCAACCAAACCAAACCAAACCAAACCAAACAAAAAAAACCAAACCAAACCAACAAAACCAAACCAAACCTAACCTAACCTAACCTACCCTAACGTAACCTACCCAACACAACCCAACCTCAACCTATCAAACCAAAACGCAAAACACCAAAACAAAAAAAAAACACCAAACTAACAAACCTAAACATACTAAAACTAACCTACCCTACCCAACAGGCCCAACCCAACCGGAAAGATTCAGCGGTTCCCAACCTCGTGACCCTGTAAACCGCTCGTTACCCCTATTACCAAACTCGTGACCCCAATTACCAACCTGTGACCCCTAGTACCAACCTCGTGACACCTATACCAACCTCGTGACACCTATTACAAACCAAGTGAGCCCTAATACCCACTCGCGAGCCCTATTACCAACCGCGAAAACCCAATTACCAACCTCGAAACCCCAATTAACAACCTAGTAGCCTATTACCAACCTCGTGAGCCGATTACCAACATCGTGTGCCGTTTACCACATCGTGTGCCGATAACCACCTCTGTTGCCGGAACCAACCTCGTGTGCCGGAATTACCAACCTCGTGTGCGGATTTACCAACCTCGTGTGCCGAATTACAAACCTCGTGTGCCGAATTACAAACCTCGTGAGCCGGATTACCAACATCGTGAGCCGATACCAACCTAGTGACCGATACCAACTCGAGACCGATTACCAACTCGTGAGCCGGATTACCAACCCGGAGCGGATTAACCACCTCGTGGAGCCGATGGACAACCTCGGGAGCCCGATTACAAACTCGTGAGCCGATTACCAACTCGTGAGCCGGATTACCACTCGTAAGCCCGATTACCAAACTGTGACCCGTTACCAACCTCGTTGCCCGATACCAACCGCGCAAGCCCGATTACCACCTCGCGAGCCCGCATTACCAACATCGCGAGCCGGATTACAAAACTCGCGAGCCGAATACCAACAACGGGAGCCGGAATTACCAAACTCGTGAGCCCGATTACCAACATAGTGAGCCGATACCAACATCGTCACCCAGAATACCAAACTAGTCAGCCCGAATACCAATCGTGAGCCGAATACCAACATCGCACCCGAATACCAACCTCGTGAGCCCTTTACCAACCTCGGAGCCCCCAATGTACCCGATTACCAACCTCGCGAGCCCGATTACCAAACCTCGCGAGCCCGATTACCAACCTCGCGAGCCCGATAACCAACCTCACGAGACCCGGTATCAACCTCAGCGAGCCCGATTACCAACCTCGCGACCCAATTACCAACCTCGCGAGCCCGTTACCAACCTCGTGACCCGATTAGCCAACCTCGTGAGCCCCATACCAACCGTCGTGAGCCCGATTACAACCTCGTAGAACCGATTACCAACCTCGTGAGCCCGATTACCAACCTCGCGAGCCCGATAACCAACTCGCGAGCCCGATTACCAAACTCGCGAGCCCGATAACCAACCTCGCGAGCCCACATTACCAACTCGCGAGCCCGATAACCAACCTCCGCGAGCCAGATATACCAACCCGCGCGAGCCAGAGTAAACCAACCTCGCGAGCCCCGATTACCAAACCTCGCGAGCCTGATTACCAACCTCGCGAGCCGATTACCAACCGCGCGAGCCCGATACCAAACTCGTGAGCCCGATTACCAAACCTCGTGAGCCCGATTAACCAACCTCGCGAGCCCGATTCCCAACCTCGGGACGCCGACTACCAAATCGCGAGCCCCGATTACCAACCTCGTGAGCCGTATTACCAACTCCTGAGCCCGATTACCACCTCGTGAGCCGATTACCAGCCTCGCGGAGCCCCGATTACCATCATCGTGAGCCCTATTACCAACCTCGTGAGCCCGATTACCAACCTCGTGAGCCCTATTACCAACTCGTGAACCCTATTACCAACCTCGTGAGCCCTAATACCAACCTCGTGAGCCAGATTACCAACCTCAGTGAGCCCGATTACCAACCTCGTGAGCCGGATTACCAACCTCGTGAGCCGGATTACCAACCTACGTGAGCCGGATTACAACCTCGTGAGCCCGATTACAAACCTCGTGAGCCCGATTCCAACTCGTGAGCCGGATTACCAACCTCGTGAGCCCCGATTACAAAACCTCGGTGCCCGATTACCAACCTCGTGAGCACGAATTACCAACCTCGTGAGCCCGATTACACCAACCTCGTGATCCCGATTACAAACCTCTGTGAGCCGGATTACCAACCTCAGTGCAGCCGGATTACCAACCTCGTGAGCCCGATTAACAACTCGTGAGCCCGATTACCACCCTCGTGAGCCCGATTACAAAACCTCGTGAGAGCCCGATTACCAACCTCGTGAGCCCGTTACCAACCTCGTGAGCCCGATTAGCTAACCACGTGAGCCCGATTACCAAACCTCTGAGCCAAATACCAACCTCGCGAGCACAATACCAAACTCGCGAGCCGAATTACCAACCTCGCGAGCCAGATTACCAACCTCGCGAGCCAGATTAACCAAACTCGCGAGCCCGATTACCAACCTCGCGAGCCCGATTACCAACCTAGCGAGCCCGATACCAACCTCGCGAGCCCGATTACCAACCTCGTGAGCCCGATTACCAACCTCGTGAGCCCGATTACCAACCTCGTGAGCCCGATTACCAACCTCGTGAGCCCGATTACCAACCTCGTGAGCCCGATTACCAACCTCGTGAGCCCGACTACCAACCTCGTGAGCCCGATTACCAACCTCGTGAGCCCGATTACCAACCTCGTGAGCCCGACTACCAACCTCGTGAGCCCGATTACCAACCTCGTGAGCCCGATTACCAACCTCGTGAGCCCGATTACCAACCTTGAGCCCGATACCAACCTAGTGAGCCCGATTACCAACCTCGTGAGCCCGATTACCAACCTCGTGAGCCCGATTACCAACCTCGTGAGCCCGATTACCAACCTCGTGAGCACGATTAGCACCTCGTGAGCCCGATTACCAACCTCGTGAGCCCGATTACCAACCTCGTGAGCCCGATTACCAACATCGCTGAGCCCGATTACCAACCTCGTGAGCCCGATTACCAACCTCGCGAGCCCGATTACCAACCTCGCGAGCCCGATTACCAACCTCGCGAGCCAGATTACCAACCTCGCGAGCCCGATTACCAACCTCGCGAGCCCGATTACCAACCTCGCGAGCCCGATTACCAACCTCGCGAGCCCGATTACCAACCTCGCGAGCCCGATTACCAACCTCGTGAGCCCGATTACCAACCTCGTGAACCCGATTACCAACCTCGCGAGCCCGATTACCAACCTCGCGAGCCCGATTACCAACCTCGTGTGCCCGATTACCAACCTCGTGAGCCCGATTACCAACCTCGTGAGCCCGATTACCAACCTCGTGAGCCCGATTACCAACCTCGTGAGCCCGATTACCAACCTCGTGAGCCCGATTACCAACCTCGTGAGCCCGATTACCAACCTCGTGAGCCCGATTACCAACCTCGTGAGCCCGATTACCAACCTCGTGAGCCCGATTATCAACCTCGTGAGCCCGATTACCAACCTCGTGAGCCCGATTACCAACCTCGTGAGCCCGATTACAAACCTCGTGTTCCCGATTAGCAACCTCGTGAGCCCGATTACCAACCTCGTGAGCCCGATTACCAACCTCGTGAGCCCGATTACAAACCTCGTGTTCCCGATTACCAACCTCGTGAGCCCGATTACCAACCTCGTGAGCCCGATTACCAAACCTCGTGTTCCCGATTACCAACCTCTTG
The DNA here is from genome assembly GCA_030220185.1 of Diploptera punctata. Taxonomy (NCBI): domain Eukaryota; kingdom Metazoa; phylum Arthropoda; class Insecta; order Blattodea; family Blaberidae; genus Diploptera; species Diploptera punctata. The sequence goes on from JASPKZ010007634.1 coordinate 618,687, forward strand.
AGCCCGATTACCAACCTCGCGAGCCCGATTACTAACCTCGTGAGCCCGATTACCAACCTCGCGTGCCCGATTACCAACCTCGCGAGCCCGATTACCAACCTCGCGAGCCCGATTACCAACCTCGTGAGCCCGATTACCAACCTCGTGAGCCCGATTACCAACCTCGTGAGCCCGATTACCAACCTCGTGAGCCCGATTACCAACCTCGTGAGCCCGATTACAAACCTCGTGTTCCCGATTACCAACCTCGTGAGCCCGATTACCAACCTCGTGAGCCCGATTACCAACCTCGCGAGCCCGATTACAACCTCGTGAGCCCGATTACCAACCTCGCGAGCCCGATTACCAACCTCGTGAGCCCGATTACCAACCTCGTGAGCCCGATTACAATCCTCGTGATCCCGATTACCAACCTCGTGAGCCCGATTACCAACCTCGCGAGCCCGATTACCAACCTCGTGAGCCCGATTACTATCCTCGTGTTCCCGATTACCAACCTCGTGAGCCCGATTACCAACCTCGTGAGCCCGATTACAAACCTCGTGTTCCCGATTAGCAACCTCGTGAGCCCGATTACCATCCTCGTGAACCCTATTACCAACCTCGTGAGCCCTATTACCAACCTCGTGAGCCCTATTACCAACCTCGTGTACCCGATTACCAAAATTACTAGTTATAATAAAAGTTTGGGAATTATTAATCAAGTTATGAAACCATCCCTTGTACAAAAAAACACCAGATTACGTTTATATAACACTTTGGCTAGACCAGTGTTGACCTATGGTAGTGAAGCATGGACACCAAAAAGACAACATGAAAGCAGAATAACGTCTTGTGAAACGAGATTCATGCGCAGAACAGCGGGTTACACCAGATGGGATCGGAAAAGGAACACCTGATATCTTAAAAGAATTGAAGACTACGCCAATTTTGGAATATATTAAACAGTACCAACTAAATTGGAAACACCATCTTGAAAGAATGAGTTCAAATCGGATCCCCAAAGCTGTTTATAATTATATACCAAGAGGACGAAGATCTCTGGCCATAATTCCAACTAGTCTAAAGGGATGTAAGAGTAGCCCATGCGTTAGGAGAAGATAGAAAACGAACAATATATTTATCATATGTTAAAATGAAGATATAAATGACAAAATAAATAAATTTAATCTAATGTATGACACTATTAAAAGAACCCGTAAAAACACAAGAAAAGGAACAAAAAATTAAATTTTATAAAGTAATGGACAGCGCATAACAAGAAGAATGTATAATTGTAAACCAAAAGGGAGAAGAATGTTGGGAAGACCATTGAAGAGATGGAAGGACCAATTCGACATATAATGAGATCAGAACAGGTCATTGTTGTTGTTGTGATGATGATGATGATGATGATTAAAGTAATGGATGTTCCTGTATTGATGTATGGGTCAGAATGTGGGGCGATGACTAAAAGCAAGAACAAAGATTGGAAGCAGCTGAGATGCGATTTTTAAGAAATATAGCAGGATATACTCTGCAGGATAAGAAAAGAAAGAAGATATAAGAAAGGAACTAAATATTTTCAAACTTACAGATCGAATAATTAAATATAGGAACGACTGGAAAGAACATATTGATAAAATCCCATAAGAAAGATTTCCAAAATTATTGCTAAATTATAAACCACACGGAAGGAGAAATGTTGGACGCGCACACAGAAGATAGTCTGAACAATTCCAAAAATTGAAAGTACAATGAATCAGGAACGAGCCAACAGGCTTAATCCCTGGATGATGATGATGATAAGAAGAACTATAATTTTCATTTGCTTTTGATTTTCTTACACAACTTCACTGTAAACTTGTTTTTCTCAACACGGCAAAACTTGCATTTACATCCCTTAGCTTGTATCCGCTTCAAATATAGAAATACTCTATGAATACAGTACAAAATTTAAAAATATATTTTAGTTATTTTCATATAACATAACCACGACATCTATTTTATCATCTGATAAGAAAATTGACAAGGTATTGTGTTGTGTCGACACCTGACGACAGGTAGCGGCACAACTAATTACCGTTCTCACAGGTAGATGGCGCTGATGTTAGTGACCGCAGGCAGTTTACATAGTTTTACGTGAACTCTTGTGTGCTACAGGTGCCGGCCGTGTTGTCATGTGAAATTAATGGACATTTTATTATCTTTCTCATTATCAATACGTCAATAACATCAACTGCAAGTATTTTAAATAATGTTTATATTATAAATTGTCATATCTGTGTTTATATTTTCTATAGAGAAGGTGAGGGCAATTGTTGCGTGGACTACAATTAGAGATGTACAACCTCTCTCGAACCGTTCCGCTTTGAAATGGCTGCTGCTTTTATTAAAACTTTTACAACTCTTGTTAATTATGCGTTTTTAAAAAAATACAATTTCAAATTAATTAATTGATTATAAGTGTTATTTTATCTTTGAAATAAATTTGTTTAAAAGATAAAAATAGTTCGCCCACGTTATATGACAACCAATCATACTTCTCTACGTGCATGATTATTTTATTATTTATAGATGCTTTGACATTTAGTGTAATGTATGAAATATCTATGTATTTTAATTGCTGTCTTGTGATTGTTTTTATATTATTTACGGCATTTTAATGATCTATAGAAACTTTTAAATAAAATGCATGCTTATTTTTTGTTTGCTTAATTCCGACGCTCTATTTTTGTATTAGCCAACAATATTAGTTGTATGTTTTTAAATTGTTATTAATTTTCATCTAAACTTACAGACGCCTAAAAAGTGTGTAAATGTTGTCGATGTTACCATGTGATTCAGATGATGAGGTCATTAGCACGGAAAGGTGAGAGTAGAAATACTTCGAAAATGTTTATTTTGAGGAAGAATACCATCAGGAAAACCTAGGAGTAGATGTGAGAGTAAATATCCGGATAGATTTTAGGGAAATTGATGTTGGAAATATGAACTAGATCCAGGGAGGGCCTTGGTGATTGTGGTATTAAATGAACCCACAGTTAAATTTAGTTACTGAGGGAAAGGTAATTACTAATTAGGAAGGCATATAGTGCGTGAGATGTATGTAATTGAAATTTATAAATTAATTTCACTGCCTGTCTCCTAGAAATTGGGACTGGAAGTAAACATAAATAAAAATACCTATATATGTTCACACGTAGAAATACATTACATAATGGAAATGGACAACTAATGACAAATGAGGGAAATTTTGAAGAAGTGGCTGAATTCAAATACCTAGGAACAATAATCACAAATAGGAATGAGATGCACAAAGAAATTAAACATAGGCTCAATTCTGGAAATGCGTGCTATTATGTATTACAGGGTCTCTTGTCCCAACTCCTTTCAAAAAACGTTAAACTGAAAATATATAACACTGTTATTCTACCAGTTATATTATATGGATGTGAAACATGGACTCTTATTTTTAGGGAGGAAAAGATATTATGAATATTTGAGAATAAAATTCTTAGGAACATTTTTGTGCCAAAGAGAGATGAACAGACAGGTGAATGGAGAAAACTTCATAATTGTGAGCTACATGGTCTTTATAGGAAGCCAGATATAATAAGAACAGTTAAGTCTCGTAGACTGCGGTGGACAGGATATGTGGCATGTATGGGGATGACATAGGTGCATGGAAGCATCTTGTAGGAAAACCAGAGGGAAAACGCCCAGTTGGTAGACCAAGAATGAAGTCGGAGAACAACATTATCCATGATTTGAGGGAAGAGATTATACAAGGCTTGATTAGAAAACATTAGCACAGGATAGGGATGTATGGAGAGCTTATGTTCGCGCGGCCACGAACCTACGGGATCGATAGAGCCAATAAGTTATATCATTAGGGAGTAGATGGTAGGATAATATCCGGATGGATTTTAGGGAAATGAATATTTGAAATATGAACTAGATCCAGTTGAGAGAGTATAGGGAGGACTTCTAACTCACTGGAACTATTAAACCCGTAGGTTCATGGCCGCGCGAACATAAGCTCTCCATATATCCCTATCCTGAGCTAATGTTTTCCAATCATGCCCTGTATAATCTACTTATCTCAAATCATAGTTAATGTTATTCTCCCACCTCATTCTTTGTCTACCAACTGGGAGTTTTACCTCTGGTTTTTCTACAAGAAGCTTTCATGCACGTCTTTCATTCCCCATACGCGCAACATGTCCTGCCCATCGCAGTCTACGAGACTTAACTGTTCTTATTATATTTGGCTTCCTATAAAGACCATCTAGTTCACTGTTGTGTAGTATTCTCCATTCACCTGCCTGTTGATCTATCTTTGTTCCAAACATTTTCCTAAGAACTGGATCAGAATGTTGGGCGATCACTAAAAGACAAGAACAAAGATTGGAAGCAGCTGAGATGAGATTTTTAAGAAATATAGCAGGATATACTCTGCTGGATAAGAAAAGGAATAAAGATATAAGAAAGGAACTAAATATTTTCAAACTTACAGACCGAATAATTAAATATAGGAACGACTGGAAAGAACATATTGATAGAATGCCAGAAGGAAGATTTCCAAAATTATTGCTAAATTATAAATCACACCAAAGGAGAAATGTTGGACGTCCACACAGAAGATGGTCTGAACAATTTTAACAATTCTAATATGAGACTGCTGATTTTCTTGCCAAAAAAGGCTCAAATCTAATTCAGAATACTACTAAAAGCTTACCTTTCACATCCATAAAAAGAATAATTAAAAACAAATATAAAATCAAACAAAACCAAGACCTATGTAATAAAGCCAAAGACAAAAAATGGAATATTTTAGTAAAGAAGCCAGATATTATTCCAGAAATTCCACGTAAAACTACAGTAGCAAAATTTAGACTGCTTACAGAACATGACTATTTGGCCAAACATTTATATAAAATAGGAATCTACACGAATCCAAATTGTCCTCTATGCAACAAAGATGAAGAACATCTACAAACCTGTGAAGTATTACCTGTTGGATCCACCATAGAGAAATATTGGAGAGCAAGAACGCTAATGGCTTCATTGCCAAGGCCCAGCATTTGAAAACAACAACACAATTCTAGCTTTCATGAAACCGGAACAAGACAACAGGCTTAATCCCTGGATGATGACGCAGAAGAACTTTATTCTCAAACACTTGTAATCTCCTTTCCTCCCTTAAAGTAAGAGACCATGTTTCGCATCCATATAATATAAATAGGGAGGGCTTCAGTGAATTAATCTAGGGGAAAGGTATCATTGAGCAACAAAAAAAAAATTGTCTCAGAAAGAAAAATATGTGATTCTCATAGTATTTTTTTTTCTTGAATTCAAATATATCGGTTTTTCTCCATCACGCAAGGTTTCCGAGATATTCCATCCTTTTAGCCGGGAACCAAGCTTTTCAGACTGGTTTTTGGACAACTTTAAATCTCGTATGATGTCGTTAAGATCTTCTTGAGTCAATAAATGAGGCTCAGATGAACAGCTTTGTTCAAAAGTTGTATCACCAAAATCTGTTTCTTCTTCTTCTGCCTTACTTCCATCAGAATCTGAGCTCTCTTCATCTAATGTCACATGTTCTGGAGGCTTTGGTATGGGCAATTCTTCGCAGTGTGGAACTGGTCTCATTGCAGATTGCAAGTCAGGGTGCACCACTGTATGTTTTGATTTTGACGTAATCCCTTTAATGTTTGTTAAGCAGAAAATAATTATTTCTTCTTCTTCTTAAACTTAATTTGTAGGATTTTCATCCTGTTTATTTCCAAAATCATTCCTCGGAGGAAGACGTATTGGATGTGCATTCACTGTCTATCCATCTCTTGGCTGGTCTTCCTCTTGTTCTTCTCCCGTCCATTGGTCTATCTTCTTTAGCTCTTTTAGCAAGTCGATTTTCTTCCATTCTTCCTGTATGACCCTTCCAATATTTTCGTCTATCTTTAATAAATTTGGTTATGTCTTGAATATGATATTTGTCCCTAATTTCTGTGTTGTGTATTTTATCAAAAATAATTATTTCTTATTCTTCTTCCTTCCTTCCAAATATTAGGCCAAGGCCTGTTACGTTCCTATAGAAAATTTTCCCTCCAGCGTTTCATAGGACGGCCCAGAGATCTTCGTCCTCTTGGTATATAATTATAAACAGCTTTGGGGATCCGATTTGAACTCATTCTTTCAAGATGGTGTTTCCAATTTAGTTGGTACTGTTTAATATATTCCAAAATTGGCGTAGTCTTCAATTCTTTTAAAATATCGGTGTTCCTTTTCCGATCCCATCTGGTGTAACCCGCTGTTCTGCGCATGAATCTCATTTCACAAGACGTTATTCTGCTTTCATGTTGTCTTTTTAGTGTCCATGCTTCACTACCATAGGTCAACACAGGTCTAGCCAAAGTGTTATATAAACGTAATCTTGTGTTTTTTTTTGTACAAGGGATGGTTTCATAACTTGATTAATAATTCCCAAACTTTTATTATAACTAGTAATTTTTTCAGGGATATCCTTTTCATCCCAGATAGAGAGATAATATCCAAGATATTTAAATTGATTAGATCTCTCTAAAATTTTATTCTCGAGACAGATTTCACATTGTATGGGGTCCTTCCCATGAAATGCCATAATTTTAGTTTTGTTAATTGATATTTCCATATTAAATTTGGCACATATTTTTTGTAAATTATAAATTGATTGTTACAAATCATTTTCAGTAAGTGCCAGAAGAGCTAAATCGTCTGCAAAAAGAATAGCATCGAGTTTGAGGTTCCTATTGATGGGTTCGTTGATAAATATACCGTAAAAATAATTATTTAAAACCATTAATTGAATTGAAATAAAAAAAACTGTGGGTGATGGAGAAATTCCGAATACATATTTGAAAACACGATAAAAACTGCATTAAGTACAACTATTGGTACTCATGAGACAAAAATCATGTTGACCAGTGATGTTAGGAAGGTCTATCTACAGTAGGTATGTAATTGACATTTATTAATGAATGTCGCTGCCAGTCTCCTGCTCACGGATGTCCAAAAATATGTCTCGCCACAAGATATGATACAACATTCAGTTGTAAGCCCCTTGAATCAGATAAACTGCCAATCACATATGTTCAGAAGGATGTTAAGTAACTCAATATGGGAAATATGAAATGGATTTAGTATGTGGTATTGAACCTTCGGGCTCCATGTTCAATTAACCAACTCACTGGCACTATTGAAACCTATAGGTTCATGGCCGTGCGGACATAAGCTCTCCATACATCCCTGTCCTGAGCTAATGTTTTTCAATCATCCTCTCAATAATCTACTTCCCTCAAATAATTGATAATGTTATTCTCCCACCTCATTCTTGGTCTACCAACTGGGCGTTTTCCCTCTGGTTTTCCTACAAGAAGCTTCCATGCAACTGTTCCATCCCCCATTACTGCCAGATGTCCTCTCCTTCGCAGTCTATGAGACTTAACTGTTCGTATTATATCTGGCTTCCTGTACATATCATGTAGCTTTCTCCATTCACCTGTCTGTTCATCTCTTTTTGGCCCGAAAATTGTCCTAAGAACTTTATTCTCAAATATTCGTGATCTCCTTTCCTCCCTTAAAGTAAGAGTCCATGTTTCGCATCCATATAATATAACTGGTAGAATAACAGTTTTATATATTTTTTTCAGTTTAACGTTTTTTGAAACGAGTTGGGACAAGAGTCTCTGCAATACATAATAGCACGCATTTCCAGAATTGAGCCTATGTTTAATTTCTTTGTGCATCTCATTCCTATTTGTGATTATTGTTCCTAGGTATTTGAAATCAACCACTTCTTCAAAATTTCCCTCATTTGTCATTAGTTGTACATTTCCATTATATAATGTATTTCTACGTGTGACCATATATGTAGTTTTATTGATATTTACTTCCAGTCCTAATTTCTTAGTGTTACTCAATAGTGTGTGCGTGTTGTCCTTTAGTATCTCCTCGCTATCGGCCAATAGTACTACATCATCAGCATAAACTAACAGCTTATTAATAACATTGAGTTGTAGGCCTTCTTCATTAACCCAGCATTTGGCTTCACAACTCGAGAAAATCTCATATCTGGTTGGTTTACACCGGGGTTCGAAACGAGACCTCAAATAAGATTCTCAAATACTACGGACTGGGCTTGTTCATTCCGTTATTATCACAGTTACTATTATCAGTGACACTGAGATGGACTTCTGGAGGAGGGCTTCTAGAAATCAATTTTACCCCAGTAGAACCCATGTCCGCATTTCTTGACGGTTGTATTTTTACGGTGAAAGATCGTCACTCTTTCGACCAAGGTACTTATTTCGTCTGGCTTATCACCTTCGACCAGTCCGGCATGGGTAACCCTATCGGCAGCAATGCTACCGCCGGCATAGCTCTCAGGATCATTTAAGCACGCAAGCCCCTCCACCACGACAAGGTAAAGATACCGAAATTAATACCAGTAAAATTCATATCAAATTCCGTTGAGGTGAAATCATATGATGGAAGTTAAAAATTAAATTGTACCTGTTGGTAGGTGCCGTCGTCCTCAACTTTGTTAATATATTGTATATAACATTAACTGGAGCGCTTTCGGAAGTTATCTTCCATCTTCTGCAGGTTGAGTTTTCACTATTTGTTGTTGTGTACGGTGATGTATACTCCAACTGTTTGTAGCAGCAACTGACTTGTTTTTGACGATCTCGTATAATGGGTTTGACTGGGGTGCGTTCTCATTAACAAGTGAGGTGTTGTTTGTTTCCTTTATAATTTCAAGGTCTTCAAATATATTTATCCTAGCTGGAATGTTTTCTCGGTGGATTATCGTGAGAGTGTTTTCAATTGTGTTCATTCGATGACCTGCGTTAATGAGATGTTTAGCATAGCTTGATTTATCACCCACTTGTATCATCATAAATAAAATCTATTTATGTTAAAATTCTTGTAGGAAAACCAGAGGGATAGCGTTCAATAGGTAGGTCAAGAATGAGGTGGGAGAATAACATTAACCATGATTTGAGGAAAATATATTATACTTACTTACTCACTGGCACTATCGAACCCGTAGGTTCATGGCCGCGCGGACATAAACTCTCCATACATCCCTAATCTGAGCTAATGCTTTCCAATCATTCCCTGTATAATCTACTTCCCTCAAATCATAGTTAATGTTATTCTCCCACCTCATTCTTGGTCTACCAACTGGACGTTTTCCCTCTGGCTTTCCTACAACAAGATTCCATGCACGTCTTTCATTCCCCATTCGCGCAACATGACCTGCCCATCGCAGTCTACGAGACTTAACTGTTCTTATTATATAAAGACCATGTAGTTCATTGTTATGTAGTCTTCTCCATTCACCTCTCTGTGCATCTCTCTTTGGACCAAACATTTTTCTAAGAACTTTATTGTCAAATACTCGTAATCTTCTTTCCTTCCTTAAAGTAAGAGTCCATGTTTCGCACCCATATAATATAACTGGTAGAATAATAGTTTTATATATTTTCAGTTTAACGTTTTTTGAAAGGAGTTGGGACATCAAGAGTCTCTGCAATGCATAATAGCACGCATTTCCAGAATTGAGCCTATGTTTGATTTCTTTGTGCATCTCATTCCTATTTGTGATTATTGTTCCTAGGTATTTGAATTCAGCCACTTCCTCAAAATTTCCCTCATTTGTCATTAGCTGTCAATTTCCATTATATAATGTATTTCTAAGTGTGACTATATATTTAGTTTTATTGATATTTACTTCCAGTCCCAATTTCTTAGTGTTACTCAATAGTGTGTGCGCGTTGGCCTTTAGTATCTCCTCGCTATCGCCCAATAGTACATCATCAGCATAAACTAATAGCTTATTAATACCATTGAGTTGTAGGCCTTCCTCATCCTCTAAAGATTTAATGGCATGCTCTAGTACAAAATTAAATAGTAGAGGAGATAGTGCATCTCCTTGCTTCAACCCATTCTGGATTTCAAAGGTGTCCGAAAAGTGATGCGAGTGAACACATTGTATTAAATGATTTGAGAGAAGAATATATTTAATATGGCCTGTGTCAAAGTAACATGATATGTTAGGTCAGTTTTTATACTTGTAGCCCACACAGTGAATATAATCTGGGACAAACCACAGGTTTTAAAACTGTCAAATTATTGTGAAGATAGAGTGGAGATTTCAGCGCTGGTATAAGACACTAACACCTCTTTCCTTAAATTTATGTCTCATCCCTTATGAATTTGAATTTTGATTGTACTGTCCTACTTAAACCAAGTAAATTAAATCATCTTCAGTCTGTAATTAACCTACTTTATTCTTCTTGCATTTTTTTTATTTAGGAATATTCAACAATACAGTGTTTCTCCTTCAACCCGAAGTGATTGGTCGCCAGAGGTTCCTGTCTGAAGCATCTTTTTCCCTCAAATCTCTATCTTCCATACTTCTCCTCACTCCATCTATCCAACGTTCTCTAGGTCTGCCTCTTCCAGTTCTTCCATTAGCTTTCCAATGAAGGATCTTCTTTGGTATTCTCTCTTCTTCCATTCTTATGAGGTGTCCATACCATTTCAGGAGTTTTTCTTCTCACTCACTCACTCACTCACTCACTCACTGGCCTGCCACAATCGAACCCGTAGGTTCATGGCCGCGCGGACATAAGCTCTCCATACATCCCTATCCTTAGCTAATGCTTTCCAATCATTCCCTGTATAATCTACTTCCCTCAAATCATAGTTAATGTTGTTCTCCCACCTCATTCTTGGTCTACCAACTGGGCGTTTTCCCTCTGGTTTTCCTACAAGAAGCTTCCATGCAAGTCTTTCATTCCCCATACGTGCAACATGTCCTGTCCATCGCAGTCTACGAGACTTAACTGTTCTTATTATATCTGGCTTCCTATAAAGACCATGTAGTTCATTGTTATGTAGTCTTCTCCATTCACCTGTCTGTTCATCTCTCTTTGGTCCAAACATTTTTCTAAGTACTTTATTCTCAAATTCTCTCCTTTCCTCCCTTAAAGTAAGAGTCCATGTTTCGCACCCATATAATATAACTGGTAGAATTATATTTTTCCTAATGTTTTTTTTTTCAACTTGCATAATTTCCCTTATTGTGCTGTTTCTGACTTTATCCCTTCTTGAAATTCTTGTCGATCGCCTCCAAAAATCCATTTCTACTGCTAACAGCTTGTTGGCTTGTTTTCTACTTACTGTCCAGGTTTCGGACCCATATAATAAAATGCTTTGTAACAGAACTTGAAATACAGTTTTCTCCGTTCTGTGTGTTATATTGCTATTCCAAAGCACTGAGTTCAACATACCAATGATCCTTCTTCAATTTCTCCTTGCATTACTATTTTTTATTTGTATGTTTCATAAATTATGTAAACATGAATCTGATTCCTAATGTTACAATATATATATATATATATATATATATATATATATATATATATATATATATATCCATAGTAATTCTGCCCGAAGGCAGGCCCTTCACTGCAATCATTGCAGCTTTACTAGGTAATTGTAGGTGTGGTAGCTTCCCGTTGCTTTCCACACCGGTGAAGGATGATTATGATGGCCATATAATTTCGGAGACCGTTTGGGCCTTAAATTTTTCCTGACATTTGTCTTACAGGTAAGGAAAAACTCCGATAAAAACCTCACCCAGAAAAAACTGCCTCGACCGGGGATCGAACCAGGGCCCGCTGCGTGACAAAGCACCTCGCTACCTCGAGACCACAGCGGTGGACATATACATATATATTCTTTTGTATTATTTCTGTAACTGAACTGCACCCGAGCACGAGGTTTTATTCATTCGGGTGTCAGTATCGTGTATAAAATAAAATAAGTTAAAATATACCTTCTTAGGTAAGATCCGTCGTCCTCAACTTATAAAATATGTACTCTTTATGCCTGTAGGCCTTTCAGAACATCCGTTCCATCTTCAGTAGGCCATTCTTCGCTACAACATCTAGTATGATGGTTGATGCTGCTGTCGTGAGTCACAACAACACCACATTAGGACCAGCAGCATCAACCATCATACTAGATGTTGTAGCGAAGAAGGACCTGCTGAAGATGGAACGGATGTTCTGAAAGGCCTACATACATAAAGAGTACATATTTTATAAGTTGAGGACGACGGATCTTACCTAAGAAGATATATTTTAACTTATTTTATTTTATGATTCTCCACCTCAACGGTTTTAACAATGAATTTTATTAGTACTGATTCATAGCAATACATTTGAAGACCCGTTTTTCCAACCTAAAGGAGAGTGTAAGATTTTATATTATATTCTAAAGTTACCAGAGAGGATGCACATACAGCCTAACTTTATATGTGATATTTGTTTTTATGTTGAAACAAGGAGGATAATACAAGAAGCTTCAAATTCCTTAAGACTCTACGTGGAACTTGAAAAATATTTGAGACTCTTGGATATATATTACAACATAACAAAACTCTTGAAGATAAAAGTAAAAAAAAAGGATAGAGATGTTATTCTCCTGGGGGGAAAAAAAATCTTACTCTCGATGAACGAAAACACTAAGAAATCTAAGAAATATCTCTAATAAAATATATTAAAATGGATCTACCTAGTTTTCCCCGAACTTTAAGGGAGGAGAAAAAATTACGAGTTTTTGAGAATAAAGTTCTTACGAAAATGTCTGCACGAAAGAGAGATGAACAGACAGGTGAATGGAGAAGACTACATAACAGTGAACTACATGGTCTTTATAGAAAGCCAGATATAACGAGAACAGTTAAGTCTCGTAGACTGCGATGGGCAGGACATGTGGGAATGAACAGAACAAAAGGAAACAAACACGAATGTCAATACTAATAAAATTCATTGTTAAAACCGTCGAGGTGGAGAGTCATAAAATATGTGTTTGATAGTATTTTTTCTCCAGAATTCAAATATGATATCGGTTTTTTTGTGTAACAGTTATTTGTAAATAAAATTTGTTCTTATTCTTAAAAAAAAACACCACAGCATGAGTGGTATAAAGTACAACAACCTGGAGCAGCCAATACAGCCCAGAATCACAGACTGCAGTAAGAAGAGTTTTTTATTTCTTAAAGGGAATTATTCCTGTGGCCGCCCATGCTCTGAATTTATATTAAGTTTAGGTTCAAGAACTCTCCTGGCGCTTCATTATCGTTCATTACCATCAGGGTAACGTAACTCCAACTTAACAATACCAGGAGAGAACACCAGAAATGTCATAAAGGCAACCTGGTGGCATTGGTAAAAAAATAATTGTATTTACCTCAGCGTTGGTAGGACCCTCAACACATTGCAGAGTTTTTTGGGTATTTGAGTTTAACAGCTAATAATAGTTTCCAGAAAAAAAAGGGAAAATAATCCTACATTTGGGATTTTGCTATATTTTTTTTTCTTTTGAGGTGAATACGTGTTTAAATTAGCGTGCACAGTGGGAGGCAAGTCAGTAAACTGATGATAACAAAATCGGGGGATACAGTTTGATGTTGCAGCTACGTATCTGCATACAACATTTAATTACGTCACTCGATAGATAAAGGATCAAACAATTCGTTACGTTGAGTGTGGACTGTGCCAGATCGGCCCTAAAGTTTCCTCTTGTATGTCTTACAGGTGAGAAAAAAAAAATCATCCAAGAAACTTACCTCAACTGGGGATCGAATATAGGACCCGGAGTCTGAGGCAAGGACGTTATTTAAAAACAAAAAGGAACCGAAGTTTAGGTTGAGGAAGTTCATTAAACTCATAGACTTAAGAAAATAACTCGATTGTGCAAAATTATTTGAACAATTCGCAAAATGTTGATTGTATTTGTACCAACCAATGAGAGAGCAGAACACTTGTGCATCGTAGCATGGTTCCCTTTGTTACGTCATGGATTGCCCTCATTTCCCCGAAATATATCTTTGTTTTAAGAGAGGATACGGTACAGTCAGGTGAATGGAGAAAACTACATTTAATAAGAACAGTATTAAACCCTATCCTATAGTGTACTAACTCACTGACACTATCGAACCCGAAGGTTCATAGCCGCATGGACATACCTGTCCTGAGGAAATGTTTTCCAATCATCCCCATATAATTCACTGTCCTGGGTAATATTATTTTCCCACCTCATTCCAAACTTACCTACTGCGCACTTCCCTACAAAGAATTTCCATGTTATCTCTTTCGTTCCCCATTCGTGCCACATGTCCTGTCCATCGAGTCTACGAGACTTAACTGTTCTTATTATATCTGGCTTCCTATAAAGACCATGTAGTTCAGTGTTACTTAATCTTCTCCATTCACCTGTCTGTTCATCTCTCTTTGGTCCAAAAAAATTCCTAAGAACTTTATTCTCAAATACTTGTAATCTCCTTTCCTCCCTTAAAGTAAGAGTCCATGTTTCACATCCATATAATATAACTGGTAGAATAATAGTTTTATATATTTTCAGTTTAACGTTTTTTGAAAGGAGTTGTGACGACAAGAGTTCCTGTATACATAAGGGCCTCCTGTAAGATACATTGGTTTAATTTATTTATTTAAACAACGGAAAAATGAATCGGTAGAAATAAAAATTGTGTCAAATTATACAACACACTTTACACTACACAAAACACAAACATACACTTCTCAGAATACAAGAATACATCATCTATGTCAGAGTGTTGCGTAAATTGAAAATTGACATTAATGCCATCTATCCGCCCAAAGCGAAAACCGAAGAACAAAAAGTACAGTGGGTGGCATTAGAACACATATGATTCATCCATAGTAATTCTGCCGGAAGGCAGGTCCTTCACTGCAATCATAGCATTTTCATGCTATGCTTGCAGCTTTACTAGGGAATAGTGAAGGTGTGGTAGCTTCCCGTTGCTTTCCACACCGATGAAGGATGATGATGATGATAAGGATGATGATGATGGTCATATGATTTCGGGGACCGTTTGGGCCTTAAGTTTTTCTGACATTTGTCTTATAGGTGAGGAAAAACCCCGATAAAAACCTCACCCAGAAAAACTGCCCCGACCGGGGATCGAACCCGGGCCCGCTGCGTGACAAGGCAGCACGCTACCTCGAGACCACAGCGGTGGACAACACATGTGATACATACAGCAATATGCATTAACACATTACTGTTATGTATCACTTGTTTTCACTGCAGTTCGACACATTTAAATAAGCTGATATATTGGGCAGGACATGTGGCACGAATGTGGAATGAAATACGTGCATGGAAGCTTCTTGTAGGAAAACCAGAGGGAAAACGCCGAGTTGGTAGACCAAGAATGAGGTGGGAGAATAACATTAAATATGATTTGAGGGAAGTATATTATACAGGGAATGATCGGAAAACATTGGCTCTGGATATGGATGTATGGAGAGCTTATGTCCGCGCGGCCATGAACCTACGGGTTCGATAGTGCCGGTGAGTTAGTTATATATATATATATATATATATATATATTTTGTCCAATGCCACCGGGTTGTCTCTTATGACATTTCCGGTGTTCTCCCCTGGCATTGGCGGAATTGTAATCCATTTCTTAGGTTGGGGCACCTGGAAGGCAGAGTTACGTTACCCCGATGATATGATGGGTGATAAATAATAACGAAGCACCAGGAGAGCCCTTGATGTAAATTTCAGACTATGGGTAACCGCAGGAATATATATATTTTTAAATGGATGGCACCAGATTGTCATTACGACATTTTTGGCATTCTCTCCTGGCATGGCGTTGTTGTAACCCACTTCTGAGGTTACGGTGCCCCGATGATATGATAGGTAATGATGGCCAGACGATGTTCGGGGAGCTTTAGGACTTTAAAGTTTCCTGACACTTACAGGCGAGGAAAACCCCCGAAAAAGGTAATTTGTCCCGATCGGATCGAACGCGTGACAAGGCAGCACTCTACTTCGGGACCCCACAGGAATAATTCCCTTTAAATATCGAGCCCGGGACCTCATGAGCTAGAGTCAGAAACTCTGACCACTACCCCATGAGGCTGATTAAAAATAGCTAATTTAAGGGATGATTGACATGGCTAGGAAACTGTGAGCCTGGAATGGAAGCTGGTCTGGCTGAGACGTGTGTACGGTCAAGGTTGTTTCTCCGGAGACTACGCGAGTTGACTGAACCCACATCATTCACTCGCACACAATATGTTTCCCTCATTCATGTCCTTCTCAACAAAATACTTTTAACTAAAAATAAAAATATAAATGTTCTTCATTCTATGATCATGACAAAAATAAATAAATATCTTATCGCTCTAGCGGCCGCATTTTTTTCAGAACCAAACTCGGCATATAACTAACAAAATTACTAGCAGTATCGAACCCGTAGGTTCATGGCCGCGCGGACATAAGCTCTGCATACATTCCTATCCTGAACTGATGTTTTCCAATTACATCCTATATAATTTACTTCCGTCGGCCGCGGTGGACTAGTGGTTATGCTCCTTGCCTCTAGTCCCGGGGGTCGCGGGTTCAAACACGGCCGGGGTCGATGGATTTTTTAGGACGGAAAAATCCAAGGAGCAAGTCCTCCGGGAGGGACTTTAAGCCGTGGGTACCGAGTCTGAAGATTTTCAGGCTCGTAAAAAATCCTTAAGCCTGAATGAAAAGGCCTCTAAGCAAAATTTACCGAATTTTCCCGTCCTAGTACTGCCTTGGTTTCCTAGATGTCAGTATGAGGCGGAACGCTGACCACGGACCACTCAAATGACATCTATACGAAAACAAGTGTAACTAAATTAGTATGGTTCAAATTCTTCCCTGTAGGGGGAGAGCGCCTAAATCTCTGTTAAGGGAAAACATAGGCTTACAAGACAATACAATAATTTACTTCCCTCATATCATGGTTAATGTTATTCTCCCACCTCATTCTTGGTCTACCAACTGGGCGTTTTCCCTCTGGTTTTCCTACAAGAAGCTCCATTCGTATCACATGTCCTGCCCATCGCAGCCTACCAGACTTAACTCTTCTTATTATATCTCACTTCCTATAAACATCATATAGTTATGTAGTTTTCTCCATTCGCCTTTGATCCAAACATTTTTCTAAGAATTTTATTCGAAAATGACCGTGACAAAAGTAAATAAATAAATATCTTAATGGCACCAAATTCGGCAATTAAAAAAAATAATGTCAAGTTAGTTTGGTATTAATAAGCTGTTAGTTTATGCTGATGATGTTGTACTACTGGCCGATAGCGAGGAGATACTAAAGGACAACACGCAAACACTACTGAGTAACACTAAGAAATTAGGACTGGAAGTAAATATCAATAACACTAAATATATGGTCTCACGTAGAAATACATTATATAATGGAAATGGACAGCTAATGACAAATGAGGGAAATTTTGAGGAAGTGGCTGAATTCAAATACCTAGGAACAATAATCACAAATAGGAATGAGATGCACAAGGAAATTAAACATAGGCTCAATTCTGGAAATGCATGTTATTATGTATTACAGGGACTCTTGTCGTCCCAACTTCTTAAAAAAAAATAGAAATATATAAAACTGTTATTCTCCCAGTTATAATTTATGGATGTGAAACATGGACTCTTACTTTATTTTATTTTTATTTATTTTATTTATTTAGCCTGGTGGAGTTAAGGCCATGTGGCCTTCTCTTCCACTCACCAGAACAAGCATATGTTACATATGAATACAAAAAAAAAATACAATAATAGTCATATAAAACAGGACAAACATATGTTACACATGAATACAAAAAAAATTACAATAGTAGTCATATTAGACAGGACAAACATGTTACATATGAATACAAAAAAAAAGTTACAATAATAGTTATTGAACAATTCATTATCTGTCATATTGAATAATAATGAAATTAATGCCTAATAATAGAATGAAACTAAATACAATTAAAATTAAATTAATGATACAATGAATAAAAAAGGAATAACAGCTCGAATCTACTATGCATAAAAAGAAGAGAAAAAAACACTACAATGAATTAATCTACGCTTTTTATACAAGGCATTAGGTAAATATATTAACAAATCCTAAGTCTATTTTTATATAAATAATGCAAAAACGCATTATTAATTCTTAAAAAGTAGTATTAGTGAGTTGTTTCTGTTAGTGATTTTATTTTCAATTTATTTCTGAAAGATGGTAAAGTTTGGCAGTCTCTGACATAGGGTGGAAGTGAATTCCATGTTCTAGCAAGAGAAACTGTAAAAGATTTCGAATAATAGGTAGTATGATGAGGAGGGATATAAAGGACACTGTGCTCAAGGATCGGGTATCTAAGTTATGTGTATCAGAGAGTTTAGTGAAGCGGTGGTTGATAAATAATAAGGTAAAGATGTGTGTAATATGTTATAGAGTAGGCATAGGGAATGGATGGTTCTACGATCTTGAAGACGAAGCCATGACAATTGTTCCAGGGATGGGTAACGTGATCAAATCTACGTATACCACAAATAAAACGTATGCAAGAATTGTGAACACGTTGAAGTCTTTGGGTAAGAACAGTATTTAGGTCAGTAAAAAGAGTATCACAATAATCAAAATGGGGCATTGCAAGTGTTTCTACTAGCATTTTTCTTAGAGAAAACGGTAAACAATTTCTTATACGATTTAATGAGTGTATTATTGAGAAGATAGTTTTGCAAATGTTATTTATTTGTTTATTCCAAATTAAATGTTTATCCATAAACACTCCTAGATTTTTTACTGTCTCACTATAAGGGATCTGAACCCCATTAAGTGACACATGGAATACTGCATTTGTGTTAATTGAGGATAATAGTCTCTGATGGCCCACAATGATTGCTTGTGTCTTTCTAGGATTTAATTCAAGTCCATATTTCTCTGTCCACGCCGTTAGCGAGTCAAGGTCCTCATTAATTTTGGTTACCGCGTCATTTAAAGAATATTTGTCTGAGTGAAGGTAGATCTGCATGTCGTCCGCAAATAAATGATGTTTGCAATGTTTTAGGGAGTCAGATATGTCGTTTATATAGATTGAAAAAAGCAATGGGCCGAGCACCGAGCCCTGTGGAACTCCAGCTTTACTTTAAGGGAGGAGAAAAGATTATAAGTATTTGAGAATAATATTATGAGGAAAAATTTTCGATCAAAAAGAGATGAACAGAGAGGTGATTGGAGAAGACTACATAACAGTGAAGTACATGGTCTTCGTAGGAAGATATAAGAACAGTTAAGTGTCTCGTAGACTGCGATGGGCAGGGCATGTTGCACGTATGGGGAATGAAAGACATGCATGTAAGCTTCTTGTAGGAAAGCCAGAGGGAAAAAAAGTCGAGTTGGTAGACCAAGAATGAGGTGGGCGAATAACATTAACTATGATTTGAGAGAAAATAATTATATGGAGAAATGATTGGAAAACATTAGCTCAGGATAGGGATGTATGGATGTTATGTTCGCGCGGCCATGAATATCTGGGTTTGAAGTGGCAGTGAGTTTATTATTATTATTATTATTATTATTATTATTATTATTATTATTATTATTATTAATGTGTTTACTTTGTAACAGTTGCCTGTCGATAGAAGTTAGTTGAGATAACAGCAGGCGACAGATGGTATATTTTTAATCAATTCCATGTCTTATCTCCAGGGCGCGTCAAATCACTGTTATTCTGTTTTGATTTGTTTCATTTCTTAAGTATCCCCACCCTTTGTAAATATTGTGTAAAATTTCCGACAAAAAAAAACAGTAATAATGATGATGATGATAATAATAATAATAATAATAATAATAATAATAATAATAATAATAATAATAATAATAATAATAATAATAATCTACAACAAGGATTAAGCCCAATGGGCTGTTCCGATCTCATTATAGGTTGAATTGGTCCTTCCATCTCTTCAATGGTCTTCCCAACATTCTTCTCCCTTTTGGTTTGTAATTATACATTCTTCTTGGTATGCGCTGTTCATTCATTCGTAGTACGTGCTGAAGATAAGCATTTTGATAATATTTTATTCTTTCACAGAGATTAAATATATTAAGTTCTGTTCTTATATCTTCGTTTTTCTTTTTATCGGTCCTTTGGTATCATGCTATTGCTCTCAACATCTTCATTTCAGCAGCCTCTATTTGTTTACTATCTGCCTTTGTTAATGTCCAGGTTTCACATCCATAGATAAGAAATAATAATAATAATAATAATAATAATAATAATAAACCAGATATAATAACAGTTAAGTGATAGGATATGTACCATGGATGGGCAATGAGAGGGGGGCATGGAAAAGTCCTTGTAAGAAAACCAGTAATAAAGCGCCGGTAGGTAGACCAAGAATGAGGTGGGAGAATAACATTAAACATGATTTGAAGAAGATTAATTATACAGGAAAATTATTGGAAAAGTTGATCAGGTTACAGATTTATGGAGAGCTTATGTCCGTGTGGCCATGAACCTACGATTCGATGGTGTACACCGAAGATGAAAGCTAAGTGTGGTCGTCCAATGTCTCGTTTACCCCTCGGTTTGTAGTTTAAAGCCTGCCGAGGGATTCTGTCCTTGTTCATTCTTCTTAACGTGTTGTACCCAATTTTGTTGGCATTCTTTAATTTCCTGCACTAGTATATTTATTGCCTGATCCATATGTGTTACTTCCATTATATGTTTGGGAAATTTAATAAATATAATAATAATAATAATAATAATAATAATAATAATAATAATAATAATAGGGTTGTAAGGGGTAGTGACGTGTGTATAACCTCTCCTACCCAATTCTCATCCTCACCTTCTCGTGGTACAACCCGTTTTCACAAACGAGGCTCTGAGGACCGAGTCACGGCGGTATAACCGTTCCATCGGGTACTGAGTAAATGCAGTATCCTAATGTCTGTCCAGAGACTAAAAGGTAGCAGCCCTACCACTGGGGCCAGTAACCTGTCCTAAGGAACTTCAAAACTACTTTCAAGTCTCAACACGAAAAAATCCAGAAGGAATTGAAATATGACGAATCTGCTGAAATGAGATATCTTCGGAGGACTGCAAGATCACAAAAAAAATGAAGACATCTTAGAAGAATTGCACATGGAATCTTTCCATCCATAGTAATTCTGCCCGAAGGCAGGCCCTTCACTGCAATCATAGCATTTTCATGCTATGCTTGCAGCTTTACTAGGGAATTGTGTAGGTCTGGTAGCTTCCCGCTGCTTTCCACACCGGTGAAGGATGATGATGATAAGGGTAAGGATGATAATGATAAGGATGATGGCCATATGATTTCGGATACCGTTTGGGCCTTAAAGTTTTCCTGACATTTGTCTTACAGGTGAGGAAAAACCCCGATAAAAACCTCACCCAGAAAAACTGCCCCGACCGGGGATCGAACCCGGGCCCGCTGCGTGACAAGGCAGCACGCTACCTCGAGACCACAGCGGTGGATATCGAATCTTTAGAAAACAAAATTTCTGATTATAAGTCAAGACGGATGCAACATGTTCATCAAATAAAAGATCACAGAATACCCAAACAAATGTTAAGATATCAACCAGTAGGAAGAAGAAGACCAGGACGTCCACTCAAAAGACTTTTGGATGGTGTTTCGCTTGAGGCCGAAACAGGTCAACAAATGGCCTAAATTCGTGAATGTACTATGATGCTGATGATAATAACAATAATAACAATAATAATAATAATAATAATAATAATAATAATAATAATAATAATAATAATAATAATAATAATAATGCTTTATTTATTCTGGCAGAGTTAAGGCCATAAGGCCCTCTCTTCCACTCAACCAGCACAAATACAAATAAATATTTGACAAATATAGATATACACTATACTAATTATAAAAAGTTAAAGATACATTAAATGTAGCAATGTAAATGTCATGTACAAACAACATTTTATACGATAATAACAATAATAATATAATAATGATAATAATATAATAATGATAATAATAATAATAATAATAATAATAATAATAATAATAATAATAATAATAATTTTAACACTTAGTTACTCACACATTGGCACAATCGAACCCGTAGGTTCATAGCCGCGCGGACATAAGCTCTCCATACATCCCTATCTTGAGCTAATGCTTTCCAATCATTCCCTGTATAATCTACTTCCTTCAGATCATAGTTAATGTTATTCTCCCACCTCATTCTTGGTCTACGAACTGGGCGTTTTCCCTCTGGCTTTCCTACAAGAAGCTTCCATGCAAATAATAATAATAATAATAATAATATGGATATGATAAATTATACGAGATAATTTGTGCTGATTTCAATATTTGTGGATTCCTCTTTCTCAATATCTATATTCCACTGCCAAATTTTAAGGCTGCTTTTGCTGTGATGTGAATTCGTAATTTTGTAAAATAATTCATGTTTCCCAAAGTGGCGTTTAACACCCGGAGTGCGCTGCTACACACACACAAATGATAACGTGTTTGTGCGTTTAGTTGAATAAATAGTAAAAGGAAAAAAGTAAATATCAGTAAAACTAAATATATGGTCACACGTAGAAATACATTATATAATGGAAATGGACAGCTAATGACAAATGAGGGAAATTTTGAGGAAGTGGCTGAATTCAAATACCTAGGAACAATAATCACAAACAGGAGTGAGATGCACAAAGAAATTAAACATAGGCCCAATTCTGGAAATGCGTGCTATTATGCATTGCAGAGACTCTTGATCTCCCAACTCCTTTCAAAAAACGTTAAACTGAAAATATATAAAACTATTATTCTACCAGTTATATTATATGGGTGCGAAACATGGACTCTTACTTTAAGGGAG
This sequence comes from Diploptera punctata, assembly GCA_030220185.1. NCBI lineage: Eukaryota > Metazoa > Arthropoda > Insecta > Blattodea > Blaberidae > Diploptera > Diploptera punctata. Next base: position 641,494 of record JASPKZ010007634.1, read on the forward strand.
GAAAGGAGATCACAAGTATTTGAGAATAAAGTTCTTAGGAAAATTTTTGGACCAAAGAGAGATGAACAAACAGGTGAATGGAGAAGATTACATAACAATGAACTACATGCTCTTTATAGGAAGCCAGATATAATAAGGACAGTTAAGTCTCGTAGACTGCGATGGGCAGGACATGTGGCACGTATGGGGAATGGAAGACTTGCATGGAAGCTTCTTGTAGGAAAGCCAGAGGGAAAACGCCCAGTTGGTAGACCAACAATGAGATGGGAGAATAACATTAACTATGATTTGAAGGAAGTAGATTATACAGGGAATGATTGGAAAGCATTATCTCAGGATAGGGATGTATGGAGAGCTAATGTCCGCGCGGCCATGAACCTTCGGGTTGGATAGTGCCAGTGAGTAAGTAAGTAAGGTAAGTTTGAATTTTGGTTGAAGTCGTAGCGCCTCCAGAAGAAGGGAAGTCAAGTGGGTGGCAGCACAAATGTTTATTTATGCGAAAACAGTGGAGTGTTTGTGCAGAAACAACTCTAGTGAAATCAGAATGTGAAGGTGAAGCTAGAAAGTTGCTAACAAGTTCAATGTACCTCCCCGCGTGTCTTGTATAATACAAACTACCATTATTACTGATCATCATCATCATCATCATCAACAAGGATTAAGCCCGATCTCATTATAGGTCGAATTGGTCCTTCCATCTCTTCAATGGTCTTCCCAACATTCTTCTCCCTTTTGGTTTGTAATTATACATTCTTCTTGGTATGCGCTGTTCATTCATTCGTATTCATATTACTGATAATAACAATAATATTCGTGCTGGACGAAAACGGAGCTTGGGCAGGGTTTTTCTCGGGGCTTCTCCCGTTGTCCCTGCCACCATTTCTGCATACTCGTGTGAAACATGGACTCTTACTTTAAGGGAGGAAAGGAGATTACGAGTTTTTGAGAATAAAGTTTTTAGGAAAATTTTGGACCAAAGAGAGATGAACTGACAGGTGAATGGAGAAGACTACATAACAGTGAATTACACGATTTTTAATAACCAACATTATAGGTTATTAATAATTTTTTAGGAAACAACTCAGTAAAATCATTATTTAAAAACCCAATTGTTGAACACACAATTATCAAATGTGTAGTTCGAAGGAATCTGTTCATTATTTGCTGTATTCAACGTATTTGTTGGAGAGTCAGTCCCTGTAAAATAATGCTCTGACCTGTTCAGAATATTAAAAAATGAGGAACTTTCTTTATGACAAAAGCAGGAGCTGGTAAAAAGAAATCGATAAAGAGCGAGATGAAACACGACTGTCATTGGCTGTAAAACAAAATTCATTGAAACGTGATTGGTCATTGACTACAATTTGGGGACGAGTTAAATAGTAAAAATAAATCTGTCTTCTTTTTATAATTAAATGAATTGCATGGAGGCTTCTTGTAAGAAAACTAGAGGGAAAACGCCGAGTTAGTAGACCAAGAATGTGGTGGGAGAATAACATTATCCATGATTTGAGGGAGATGGTTTATACAGGGGATGATTGGAAAACATTAGCTCAGGTTAGGGATATATGGGGATTTCATGTCCGCGCGGCCATGTTCCTACGGGTTCCATAGAACCAGTGAGTTAGTGGAGTATTTAAGAGTGGATCAGGTGAGGAGGGAGGAGGGGCGCACTGTACCGGAACTGCAGCGCTAGGACCAGTCTTGTGTGAAAGCCACTGACTTCATGCACGTCATTATCTGTGTTGTTTATAGACATTCAGCTGGTAGTGGCAGATCCCACATGTAGTTTGCTATGCCATTATTTTATTTAACTCTTAAATCCTACAGGATACATAAGTTGGTATAATTTATTCAATATTTTAAATAAAACATAAGGCATGTCCAGCGAATAGAAGATGACCGGGTACCAGAATGTGTTTTAGAATGGAAACCTAAGGGAAGACGAGGCAGAGGAAGACCTAAAACCTCCTGGAGTCAGGGAATATATTTATACATGAAGGAGAAACATCTACAACAGGAGATTGGATAGACCGACAAAACTGGCTGTTAGTAATCGGACGATGTGAAAAACATTAATCAACCGATGATCTATCTATCTATAAATAAAATTATGTAAGATCACAGGATAAACAAACAAATGTTAAGCTATCAACCTGCAGAAGTAGAAGACCAGGACGTCCACTTAAAATACTGGATGGTGTTTCTCTTGAGGCCCAAACAGGTCAATAAATGGTCTAAATTCGTGAATGTACTATGATGATGATGATGATAATAGCTGGCAGAGTTATGGCCTTGTCTGCCACTCAACCTGGTTTTAATAAAATACAAAAAAGTAGTCTTACATCTAAATTACAATAAACAAACGATTACATGTTATTGTATTGTATTGTAAGCCTATGTTTTCCCATTACAGAGATTTAGGCGCTCTCCCCCTACAGGGAAGAATTTGAAACATTCTAATTTAGTTACACTTGTTTTCATATAGATGTCATTTTGGGTGGTCTGTGATCAGCGTAAATACAATAAAATTATTATTTATAAGGTATTTTGATTTACTCTAGATTTAACGAATTAAATATAATATGTACATTATAATAAAAAAACGAGGAAAAATTAATTATTAGCCAACAGGTGACATTAAAAAAATTTTATCACATTTACCGGTATTAATGGTGATTATGCATAATTACCGGTTATTATATATAATCACCAGTTTATTACTTTTATCGTTCTATTCTGTTCTACTGACCCAATCAGTCATGATATTTATCACGTTTACCTCACTCACCACATCACATCTCACCTCACCTAATCTACCTAACCTATTCTAGCCTAACCGAACCTAACCTGATCTTACGTGACATGACCTTATTTAGAAATACCTTGTATGACATGATCTTACATGGATGCCCTTACATTACGAGAACTTACATGGCGAGACCTGAGATGACCTCACGTGACGTGACCTTACATGATGTGACCTTACATGGCATGACCTTACATGACATGACCTTACATGACATGACCTTACATGACATGACCTTACATGACATGTCCTCACAGGGTATGACGTTGCATGACATGGCTTTACATGACATGACCTTACATGGCATGACCTTACACGTCAATATCTTACTTGACATGACCTTACATGACCTTACGTGACATGACCTTACATGACATGACCTTACATGGCATGACCTTACGTGACATGACCTTACGTGATATGACCTTACGTGACATGACCTTACATGACATGATCTTACGTGGCATGACCTTACATGGCATGACCTTACATGGCATGACCTTACATGACATGACCTTACGTGACAATATCTTACGTGACAATATCTTACGTGACAATATCTTACATGACATGACCTTACATGACATGACCTTACGTGACATGACCTTACGTGACATGACCTTACGTGACATGACCTTACGTGACATGATCTTACGTGGCATGACCTTACATGGCATGACCTTACATGACATGACCTTACATGACAATATCTTACGTGACATGACATTACGTGACAATATCTTACATGACATGACCTTACGTGACATGACCTTACGTGACATGACATGACCTTACATGACATGACCTTACATGACAGGACCTTATATGACACAAGGTTACATGCCATGACCTGTCATGACACAACCTTACATGACGAGACCTGACATGACGTGGCCTTATATAACATGGCCTTACATGCTACGGCCTTACATGACGTGACCTTACACGATAAGGCCTAACACAACCTTACATGACGTGACCTTACATGATAAGGCCTAACACGACCTTACATTACGTTACCTTATACCATGAGGCCTAACATGATATGGCATGACCTTACTTAACTAACAACCTAAAAATTCCGACCGACCTGACCGATGATGCTGATCCGACCAAACTACCCGTATAAACCAATTGAACTACCTCCGTTACTACCGGACAACTCAAACTCATAGTTTGATCAACTTCCCCTAAAACGACCAAACTACATTTAAATCGATCTAGAAGACGAACATTTCTTGTTTTTCTTTCATTCCGGGGGATTATGTATAAATCAAACTCTACGTTTATAAAATCTGAATATTCACAACTTCTACGTTTAAAACGACCAGACTACCCCTAAATCGATCAAACAACCTATAAAACGACTTAACAATCCCTAAACCGGTAAAATCACCTCTAAAACAATCAGTAATCGATCTAACTCCCTCTATAACGACACAATTATCCGTGAACCGAACAAACTACCTCTAAAGCGATCAAACTACAGTATACCGATTATGCTACCTCTAAAACGTCCAACATCCCTTAAATCCGTCACGCTACCAGTGCCTCTAAAGCGACCAAACTACCTCTAAACCTATCACTATTTCTAAAACTAACAAACTACACGTAAAACCGATCAAACTAGCTCTAATAAAACGACCAAATTACCAGTGAATCGATCAAACTACATCTAAAACGACCAATCTACCCGTAAACTGACCAAACTACCTCTAAAACGACTAAACTACCTCGTAATCAACCAAACTACCCATGAACCGTTCAAACTAGCAACTTAACTAACTTAATAACATAAACAAATTTAACTTCACTAAACCGACCTGACAAATAACCCCTAAACCCATCAAATTACCTCTAAAAAGACCAAACTACCTGTAAACCAATTACTCTACCTCTAAATGACCACACTACTCCTAAACCCATTAAACTATCTCTCAAACGACCAAATTACCCCTAAAAAGATAATAATACCTCCTTACTTACTTACTTACTCACTGGCACTATCGAACCCGTAGGTTCATGGCCGCGCGGACATAAGCTCTCCATACATCCCTATCCTGAGCTAATGCTTTCCAATAATTCCCTGTATAATCTACATCCCTCATAATAATACCTCCAGCCTTTTTAATAAGCTGGAATAAAAAATTAAGTTTCTCCAATTCAACAAAATAAATGTATAGGGTAAAGCGGGGAATTTTTATGATATTGGTAATATTGTGTACTTAATGTTGAAATCTCCGTACAGTATTATCATTCTAGGTAGAATACTGTAATTAAAAAAAATGTGTTACCTAAAGATATGACCATTAGAGTAAATACATCAAATAATGTTTTATCTCGCATTTTCACTTCGGCACAAAGTTTCAAAATCAACCATCACGGAATAAACATATTCCACGAATTTACCTCCCTTTACCCTATTCCGAAAAACAACAAAATTCAACTGGCTTAGTGTACGCTGTTCCTGTGTGACGAACTTTTTCTGTATTTAATAGTTTTCACTTGTTTAGTAGAAAAGAAGGCCTCATGTACCTTATTTATACTCACTGGCACTATCGAACCCGTAGGTTCATGGCCGCGCGGACATTAGCTCTCCATACATCCCTATCCTGATCTAATGCTTTTCATTCATTCCCTGTATAATCTACTTCCCTCAAATCATAGTTAAAGTTGTTCTCCCACCTCACTCTTGGTCTACCAACTGGGCGTTTTTCCTCTGGCTTTCCTACAAGAAACTTCCATGCAAGTCTTTCATTCCCCATACGTGCAACATGTCCTGCCCATCGCAGTCTACGATACTTAACTGTTCTTATTATATCTGGCTTCCTATGAAGACCATGTAGTTCATTGTTATGTAGTCTTCTCCATTCACCTGTCTGTTCATCTCTCTTTGGTCCAAAAATTTTCCTAAGTACTTTATTCTCAAATACTTGTAATCTCCTTTCCTCCCTTAAAGTAAGAGTCCATGTTTTGCACCCGTATAATATAACTGGTAGAATAATAGTTTTATATATTTTCAGTTTAACGTTTTTTGAAAGGAGTTGGGACATCAAGAGTCTCTGCAATGCATAATAGCACGCATTTCCAGAATTGAGCCTCTGTTTAATTTCTTTGTGCATCTCATTCCTATTTGTGATTATTGTTCGTAGGTATTTGAATTCAGCCACCTCCTCAAAATTTCCGTCATTTGTCATTAGCTGTCCATTTCCATTATATAATGTATTTCTACGTGTGACCATATATTTAGTTTTATTGATATTTACTTCCAGTCCTAATTTCTTAGTGTTACTCAATAGTGTGTGCGTGTTGGCCTTTAGTATATCCTCGCTATCGGCCAATAATACTACATCATCAGCATAAACTAACAGCTTATTAATACCATTCAGTTGTAAGCCTTCCTCATTCTCTAAAGATTTATTGGCATGCTCTAGTACAAAATTAAATAGTAGAGGAGATAGTGCATCTCCTTGCTTCAACCCATTCTGGATTTTAAAAGTGTCTGAAAACTGTTTGCCTACACGCACCCTACTCTTTGTGCCATTTAGACACATTCGTATAAGTCTAGCTAACTTTTTAGGAATTCCAAACTCCAGCAGGATACTATATAACTTCTCCCTCTTAATTGAATCATATGCTTTTTTGAAGTCTACATATAGTTGATGTATAGTACCATTATATTCCCATTTCTTTTCTAAAATCTGTCTTATACTAAAAACCTGATCTGTTGTAGACCTGTTTCTTCTAAATGCACATTGATGATCTCCTAGAATGTCATCAATATAGGGAGTAAGTCTGCTTACTAATATATTTGTTAGAATTTTGTACGAAGTTGAAAGTAATGAGGTGCCCCTGTAGTTGTTGCAATCAGTTTTATCTCCTTTCTTATTAATTGGTACGATAATTGATTCTTTCCATTTATCTGGGAGAGCTTCTTTTTCCCAAATCATACTAAGCAACCAATTTTTCTCCCCCTGATTTTATCAGTTCTGCTGGGATCTCATCTGAACCTGATGCTTTATACATCTTCAATTTTTCAATCGCCATTTCAACCTCTAATGCACTTGGTTCTGCAACTAGCGTTTCTGCTGTCTGTAAATTATCCTCCTCAAAGTCCTGTTCTGTATGTTCATTTAATAGCTGATTAAAGTAACTTTTCCATCTACTCGTATTTAATATACTCCTGGTGTCTGCAATCAAATCCCCATTTTCATTCCGAATTATGTTTGTTCTAGCCTGAAACCGTTTCTTCTCTATACTAATTCCCTGATATAATTATCTAATGTTCCTATTTTTTTGCATTCATTTCAAGATCAGTAATCTTCTCTCTAAAATATTCCCTCTTTTTACTCTTTAGTAACTTGGTGGTTTCCCGTCTAATACTACCCAATTGCTCTAAATTTACCTCATTTGGCTCGTGTAACCATTTCATTTTTGCTGGCTTTCTTTTCTTTACAATGTCGGCACATTTCTCATCAAACCATTTCTTGTTTTGCCTCTTTTTTTGAACAACCAATGCTTTCTGATGCTGACAATTTAATAGTATCTCGTATAGCCTACCATTCTTTCCTTCTATCAGTTTCTTCTTCGTTTGCCACATTGTCATCTGAAGATTCCAGTACTTCAAATCTATTAACAATTTTGATTTAGTATTCTTGCCGCATTTCATCATTCTAATGTTCTTATTTTTTGCGACATAATGAGGCAAAACTGGTTACAAATTTTTAATTTTAAGCCACAACTTAATCATACATAGTTTGCTGAATTTTTTGTAACACATTAAAAATGTCTGGGCCTGGGAGACCTCAGTGTGTAGCAAAAATAAGTGTGAATGTGCAGAATTAAGATTTACAACTGGGCCGAGGGAACTAGCCGACCGGAAGAGGAAGCGAATTACAGGAAACAGTTGGGGGTGGATTACTGGAGTGTGTTTTGAACAGATTGGATGTTGAAAGTGCGACGTTGAAATGAATGCAATACCTGCTCAAGATAACGCAAATCTGATAAAAATCTACACAAAAACTCGAGTTCTATATAATCTGTGTTGTAATTACATTCTTATCATCAGTGGCGTTACAGGTCTGCGCCTTCTTGATCTTCACCTTAAAAATAAAAAAAAGAAGTAAGATAGACAACACAGAATGCTGCTTTTTATTGCGTTCGAACAGACCCCCCTCGTTTTTTGCGATTACTTAACCAATCTGATTTAGTTACGCTTATTTGTTAAACTTATATGACATTCTAGGAGATCGACAATGTGGATTTAGAAGAAACAGGTCTACAACAGATCAGATTTTTATTATAAGAAATGGGAATATAATGGTACTGTACATCAACTATATGTAGACTTCAAAAAAAGCATATGATTCAATTAAGAGGGAGAAGTTATATAGTATCCTGCTGGAGTTTGGAATTCCTAAAAAGTTAGACTTATACGAATGTGTCTAAATGGCTCAAAGAGTAGGGTGCGTGTAGGCAAACAGTTTTCAGACACTTTTGAAATCCAGAATGGGTTGAAGCAAGGAGATACACTATCTCCTCTACTATTTAATGTTGTACTAGAGCATGCCATTAAATCTTTAGAGGATGAGGAAGGCTTACAACTCAATGGTATTAATAAGCTGTTAGTTTATACTGATGATGTAGTATTGTTGGCCGCCGATAGCGAGGAGATACTAAAGGACAACACGCACACACTATTGAGTAACACTAAGAAATTGGGACTGGAAGTAAATATCAATAAAACTAAATATATGGTCACACGTAGAAATACACTATATAATGGAAATGGACAGTTAATGACAAATGAGGGAAATTTTGAGGAATTGGCCTGAATTCAAATACCTAGGAACAATAATCACAAATAGGAATGAGATGCACATAGACATTAAACATAGGCTCAATTCTGGAAATGCGTGCTATTATGCATTGCAGAGACTCTTGTCGTCCCAACTCCTTTCAAAAAACGTTAAACTGAAAAAATTATAAAACTATTATTCTACCAGTTATATTATATGGGTGCGAAACAATGGACGCTCTTCCTTAAGTGAGGAAAGGAGATTGCGAGTATTTGAGAATAAAGTTCTTTGGAAAATTTTTGGACCAAAGAGAGATGAACAAACAGGTGAGTCTTTATAGGAAGTCAGATATAATAAGAACAGTTAAGTCTCGTAGACCGCGATGGGCAGGGCATGTGGCACGAATGGGGAATGAAACACGTGCATGGAAGCTTCTTGTAGGAAAACCAGAGGGAAAACGCCCAGTTGGTAGACCAAGAATGAGGTGGGAGAACAACATTACCTATGATTTAAGGGAAGTAGATTATACATGGAATGATTGAGAAGCATTAGCTCATGATAGGGATATATGGAGAGCTTATGTCCGCGCGGCCATGAAGCTACGGGTTCGATAATGTCAGTGAGTAAGTAAGTTATTTTCCTCATGATGCCGTGAGTAACATGTGGAGACATCTAGTAGGCAACTAACGTATTACTTGGATGGATGAAGAAACTCTGTTAAATTTTGTACAGAGCCTTTTTTTTTTATTCAGGCTTGCGTTTGTTTTACGAGCCTGAAAATCTCTGCCATAGCGCTGCGCCAAGGCGTAATAACCTCAGACCTCTCGGCTGCGCGAGACGTGAATTGAAGTCTATATATTCGTTGGTTAACCCTTAAATTGGCAGAGCATTATTTTCTCGCAAATTGTTGTGTTCATGTTTCAGATCCATAAGTAATAATAGAAACTGCCATCGTCTTGCATAATTCCATTAGATAATACCCAGCATGCGCTGCTACTCCCAAACAAATGTTAATGTGTTTTTAGCAGCGCTGTTACGCTTGCCCGGGAATCTGCTTATCCCGATCTTCTTGTCGCAGATCCACCGACCGTTCCCCTGTTCGTCCCTGGAGGCAGAACAGGGGAACGGTCTGTGGATCTGCGACAGCAGTCCTCCCGGCTAGGCTCATGGACCAACTGTGGGGTCGTCAGGAATGAGCGACCTGATGTACTATGTAGCTCAGCAATTCCCAGCAGTTGCAACTCCAACACCCTCTCCCTAGGGGTGTTGGTTTTAGGACCAGAACTTGAACGTGGACGCGAAGATACGATAGGGAGGACAAGAACTCTAGGAGTTGGGAGTATGGTTATGATGACCGAGGTATCCCAAGGGGTGGGGGAAGGGCCTAGATGTCATCAGTGAAAGACAAAAATGGTTATTGTGAGTTATCCGTAGAAGATAAACATATGCTGTCGCGGACATTTTTAGAGTTTTTTTTTTTAGATATTACGTTAATTTAGTGTATTTGTTATGGTTTAGGCAGCGGAAGTCATTTAAGCGTCAAAATAGGTACTTTACTTCATGTTTTTCACTACAAACGGCGATTTTTAGGGGTGTAGGAGTTGAGTATCACAACTCTCTTATGTTCATCCCCGGAATCTCCTGAACATTTTGCAAAAAAAAAACCCATCACAATCGGATGAACGGTGTGGCCGCGCATAAAGTACGAACAAACAAACAAACATACATTCATTTTTATATATTAGCTAATACCCGGCGTGCGCTGCTACGTCTAAATAAATTAAAATTAATGTCATTTGAATAAGTAATAGGAAAAATAATTATAAATTTATATTTTTTAGATACCCCGTGCTGATTACCCGGCGTTGCCCGGGAATCTACTCATCCCGATCTTCTTGGCATAAATGAGCTGAAAGACAAAAATTAATGTACTTCTTATGATTAGTTGATTAAGTAAAATGAAAATAATTATAAATATATATCGTAATTACTTTAAGATTCCCCGTGCTGATTATCCGGTGTTGCCCGGGAATCTACTTATCTCGATCTTCTTGGCATAAATGTGCTAAAAGATAAAATTCGTTACTGTAAGTTATCCGTAAAAGAATTGCCATGTGCTGCTATGCTCGCACAGGAATCTACGTACTTGTCCCGATTTTCTTGGCATCAATGAAAGACAAAAATGGTTATTGTGAGTTATCCGTAAGAGATAAACATGTGCTGTCGCGGACTTCTTTGTAGAGCTTTTTGAGATATTCAAATCTATGTACATTAATTTGGTGTATTTGTTATGGTTTAAGCAGCGTAAGCCATTTAAGCGTCCAAAAAGCTATTTTTTTTCACGTTTTCAACTACAAAGGGCGATTTTTAAGGGTGTAGGAGTTGAGTGTCACAACTTTCTTATAGCCTATGTTCATCCCGGGAATCTCCTGAACATTTTGCAAAAACTCCCATCACAATCGGATCAACAGTATGACCGCGCATAAAGTACGAACAAATAAATAAACAAACATTCATTTTTATATATTAGATTATAGAGTCGTTCGTGGCTTTATTTTTCAAAGTTCTTTTTAGTGTTCCTGTTATATAATTATAAACTTATTTAGTTTGTTATTTATATCTCTTTCCAAGGAAGTTATATTTTGTCACTAGCTCTATTGGTTTATTTTCTAATAATATTCAATAGCAGGTTATCAAAGAACACAAAAAACACAACACAGAAATAAGACAACTAACAGTAGAGGAATTAAACACAACAAACTGGAAAGAACACTTGGCAAGGATGACAGAATAGAATACCAAAAACAGCATACAACTATTCACCAAGAGGAAGAAGTAGTTTGGGAAGACCAAAGAAAATATGGATACAGCAGCAATTTGGAGCTGGAACAGGCTAAACCGCGTCGAAGAACAAGGAGAAGACTATTTTATCGCGTCAGTTACTTGAAATTGCGGACCGTAATGAAAACTGAAGAAGTAATTCTCTTCATGCCCGATGTTGTAGTAACATTTTGAAGAAGGATTGGTGTTCCAAAAAGAATTACTTGTTCAGGTTGGGTTTAGTTTTCGGTAGAGCCGGATTCTGTTCTTAGGGTCGGATAGAAAAACACTTCAAAATTACTAAAAAAATGTTTCTTGTAGAAATAATTGCAAATTTATTCACTTCTTAATTTCCCAGCAGATCAAGTAAATGTAGGTGGTATTATTCTTCACCGTCAATTAAAATTAAATTATTTTCTTTTCTTGAATCAATTATTCTTCTTGTATTAAATATTACATTTTATTTTGAGAGCTCTATTGCTTCTATCTTTGTTGAAAGTTGTATTCAGAATGACTAGTGTAATTCTTTTATAATTTTAAGATCATTATTACATCACATGATGGTAATTTTAATTCTATTGGTTAATAGTCCTTTAAATATAAGGTTTAATTTGATTTGTTAAATAAGAAAGTTAATTGTTTTAACATCCAATCAGAGTTTAGTTTACTTTCATTTAAGAATATGAAGTTAAGCAGGTGTTCTTATTACAGTTATAACAGAAGGATTTATAATTCTGACAACAATGATTTAAAACAATTTTTAAAAACATTATTACAAAAACTGTTATGTAATACAATTTCTTTAATTGTTACTGAGACATTTTTATTCAACAATAACCAACAATGAATTATTTAGATGTTTTTATTTATTCAAGTTATATTTAAATATTAAAATAATTTTAAAATACAAAATTATTAACTTTAACTTTTATATTCATTATAATATTAAAATCCTGCTATAAAACGATATCATACATAGCTATTATCATTGGGTATATTGTGTAATTCCACATACATTTTAGTAATTTCCACCCGTTCTTTTTCTTCTGTTTTATTAAAATAGTAAATAAAATAAAATAATTGCTGTATCCTATAGGGTATATTGCCAATTTAAGCAATAATGTTGAAAATTGACTTAAAACATTTTTGCATCAAGTTTGAAACAGCTGGTAGAAATATCCATACAAATCATCAACCTTAACACAGGTTGTGAGTGTGGGAGAACACAGATAACACCCGGATTGTCTGTTGTGCGTGCATTAGTGCGTGTGACACACAATCTCTGTAGCTTCGGGCGAGATCTAGTGTCAAGTTCACAAAATACACCTGACCGACTTACAGCTGTCTACAACCTCCTTCAAAACACACCTTAAGTTCTTCAACATTTTTATACACTTTATGTAATAACAAGAACAACAAAAATAACTATAATAGCAATAACAATCATAATAGTAATAATAGCACTAGTAATAATAATAATAATAATAATAATAATAATAATAATAATAATTCATCCATAGTAATTCTGCCCGAGGGCAGGTCCTTCACTGCAATCATAGCATTTTAATGGTATGATTTGCAGCTTTACTAGGGAATTATAGGTGTGGTAGCATCCCGTTGCTTTCCACACTGGTGAAGGATGATGATGATGATGATGATAATGAGAAGGATGATGATGATGTCCATATGATTTTGCGGACCGTTTGGGCCTTAAAGTTTTCCTGACATTTGTCTTACAGGTGAGGAAAAACCCCGATAAAAACCTCGCCCAGAAAAACTGCGCCGACCGGGGATCGAACTCAGGCCCGCTGCGTGACAAGGCAGCACGCTACCTCGAGATCACAGGGGTGGAATATAATAATAATAATAATAATAATAATAATAGTGGAAATTTTGCGTAAGTGGTTGAATTGAAATCCCTAGGGAACAATAATCACAAATAGGAATGAGATGCACAAAGAAATTAAACATAGGCTCAATTCTGGAAATGCGTGCTATTATGCATTGCAGAGACTCTTGTTGTCCCAACTCATTTCAAAAAACGTTAAACTGAAAATATATAAAACTGTTATTCTACCAGTTATATTATATGGGTGTGAAACATGGACTCTTACTTTAAGGGAGGAAAGGAGATTACGAGTATTTGAGAATAAAGTTCTTAGGAAAATTTTTGGACCCAAGAGAGATGAACAGAGAGGTGAATGGAGTAGACTACATAAGAATGAATTACATGGTCTTTATAGGAAGCCAGATATAATAAGAACAGTTAAATCTCGTAGACTGCGATCGGCAGGACATGTGGCACGAATGGGGAATGAAAGACTTGCATGGAAGCTTCTTGTAGGAAAACCAGAGGGAAAATCTCCAGTTGGTAGACCAAGAATGAGGTGGGAGAATAACATTAATTATGATTTGAGGGAAGTAGATTATACAGGGAATGATTGGAAAACATTAGCTCAGGATAGGGATGTATGGAGAGCTTATGTCCGCCAGGCCATGAAGCTACTGGTTCGATAGAGCAAGTTAGTTAATAATAATAATAAATAATAATAATAGTTTTATTCTACCCGTTAGAGATTAAGGCCTTAACTACCACTCAACCAGTTTAGAATTATTATATTCACGTAGACTTTCACGGTCGGAGTTGCTGTGATGATCTTGAAGAAGATTTCCAGGCTGTTGGTCGTGGTCGTGAGGCTTGTAGTTCCCCGACGTTTCGCCAGAGACTGCGTCCGGTATCCTCAAGACAACCCTTGAGTCTCTGGCGAAACGTCGGCGAACTACAAGCCTCATGACCACGGCTAACAGCCCGGAAATCTTCTTCAAGATCATCACAAGAATTATTCTTACATCTAAATTACAATAAACATAAACGATTACATGTTATATCAACAATAATATTATTATTTAAAATATATTTTGATTTGCTCTAGATTAAATATAAAATGTACGAGATATAACATGAAAATAAAACTACTAACGGCAGAATAAATTTAGTTCTGGTGAAAAATTAATAACTTAGCAAGAAGTAACTGTATAAACGTCACTTAAAAGTACCAAGTGTGCGGCAACCATGATATCAACTTTTATAAGAATCATGATGTGTTGCGTTGAGGTAATATTCAAAATTAAAATATAAAATTATGGAATATTCACCTGAAAGGTCCGTCTCCTCAACTTAATTAGTTATTTAACTGTAGCGCTTTCGGGCAGGATTCAAAACTGTGTTCCACTGAAGATCTGGTAGAGGGGGTTACATGTATTGGGTTCGTTTTCGTTTATCAGATGGTCGATGTGATCTGCTTTCATGATTTCCATCCATGAAGGACACCGCATGTTAAATATTGAAAACACCCTAACAGTAATGCACAGAGAAAATAATCCAGTGAAGATAAACGTACTCGAAGAGATGGAAATCATGAAAGCAGCTCACAACAACGACCATCTGATAAACGAAAACGAACCCAATACATGTAACCCCCTCTACCAGATCTTCAGTGAAACACCAGTTTTGAATCCAGCCGATGATGGGACAAGTCCCGAAAGCGCTGCAGTTAAATAATTAATTAAGTAGAGGAGACGGACCTTTCAGGTGAATATTCCATAATTTTATATTTTAACCCCTGATATCTTGAGGGAGGGAATTCCAGGAGCGGGCAGAGGCTACTGTGAAAGAAGTAGAATAAGAGGAAGTGCTATGAAGAGGGATTGTTATCTTGTGACCTAGTGTCAATATTGTGATAACTAGACGCCAGGTAACTACAGAAGCTTGAAAAGGAAGTGAAAGAGAGTACGTCATTCCAGTGAGCCAAAGAATTAAGTGTTGTGTTGGAAAGCGGCGAGTTCGCTTGGAGCCATGAATTGTGCTAATTCTTGCTAATGTGCGTATCACCACGCTTATAGGATGTTCACATCCGCGCTACCTCACTGTGCAAGCTCACTTCAAATTATTACGAAATTAAAAATCCAAACAATTTCAACCATTATGATAGCAATGACAAAATAAGCTTTTAACAAGAAGAGAAGCATTTTCTGCGGACCTTTGGCAAAAAAAATTACGGAAGAGGCTTTGTGTGGAGTGTAGCATTGTATGGTGCAGAGACTTGGACATTACGACGGAATGAGGAAAAGCGACTGGAAGCTTTTGAGATGTGGATATGGAGAAGAATGGAACGTATAAAATGGACAGACAAGGTAAAAAATAAAGATGTGTTAGACAGAGTTGGTGAAAGAAGAACAATGCTGGAACTCATAAAGAAGAGGAAAAGAAATTGGATTGGCCACTGGCTAAGAAGAAACTGGCTGCTGACAGATGCCCTAGAAGGAAAGAAAATTAGAGGCAGAAAAATACATCAGAGCATCTCTTATCTATGGATGTGAAACCTGGACATTAACAAAGGCAGATAGTAAACAAATAGAGGCTGCTGAAATGAAGATGTTGAGAGCAATAGCAGGATACCAAAGGACCGATAAAAAGAAAAACGAAGATATAAGAACAGAACTTAATATATTTAATCTCTGTGAAAGAATAAAATATTATCAAAATGCTTATCTTCAACACGTATTACGAATGAATGAACAGCGCATACGAAGAAGACTGTATAATTATAAATCAAAAGGGAGAAGAATGTTGGGAAGGCCATTGAAGGGATGGAAATACTAATTCGACCTATAATGAGATCGGAAGAGGCCATTGGGCTTAATGCTTGTTGTTGTTGATGATGATAAAAATACATCAGCTGATAGACAATATTAAAATCAGTGGTTTGTATGCAGATACAAAAAGGAAAGCTGAGTTAAGGAAAGAGTGGAGAATGCTGAGTTTGCAATGAAAGACCTGCTATTGGACAGAACACTATGTACGTATAATATACTGATTCTTCTCGAGGGCATGAGCCACTAAGAGTCATCATCATCACCACTCCAGGGATTAGGCAATTGCCCGTTCCGAGTTCATAATGCATCAGCCCAACGTCTTCTACGTCTTCCTCTTGCTTGATAATTTCTTGCTAACAATGGATATCTCTCCTTACTCATTCCATCCATGTGATCAATCCATTTCTGTCTGTAATTCGTGACTTTATCCAATAAAGGCTGTACTTTCAATTCTTCTCTTATATCCTCATTTCTTATTCTATCAAGTCTTGTACATCCTTTAACTTGTCTTAGGAACCTCATCTCCGCCGTCTGTATTCTATCCTTCTGTTTTTGCACTGGAGCCCAAGTTTCACATCCATACAATATTGTGGGAACCGCCATAACATTATACATTTTTATCTTGGTTTCTTTTCTAATTTTATTTTTGAATGTTCTCTGTATTGTTCCACACACCGTCTGAAATTTATTTATTTTGGAGTCTATATCTCTTTCCACATTGTAGCCAACATCACAGCCCAAATATTTGAAACTAGACACCTGTTCTATACTTTGATTTTCTAAAATAATTTTGGATCTCACTGGATCTCTTCCTCTAAAAGCCATGGTCTTCGTTTTCCTTACAGAAATCTTTAGATCATATAATTTACATATTTCATTTAATGCATGCCTAGATTTCTGTAAGTCGTCTTCATTTTTCTGCATTGTGATTACATCGTCAGCAAATAGAAGATTATTTATGCACAGTTTATTATCCATTCTTATTCCTGGATTCACTAAAAGTTTCCATTTATATAAAATATCGTCTATATATGCGCCACTAAGAGTAAATACCCAATTAGAGAATACAACAATGGAACAGTTGAGCAATTTTAATTAGCTGCGATACAATGTGACGACACTGAAAACAAAATAAATGCATTTAATTATACGTGTGGCGCCATCAAACGAAGTTTGAAAGGAACTAGATAGGAGACACTTTTAAAATTTTATAAAACAATGTTGTTTGCAGATGATCAAATAGTTTTTGCAGGGGATGAAGATGATATGAAATATGTGATAAATAAACTAATGGAAGAATATAAAAAATGGGGACTGAATATAAATTTACAGAAAAAGGATGTGGATGACCTCATACTCGAAACAGGGAAAATTAAAAAAGAAGTGAATTTTTTAAATATCTTGGGGCAATAATTACAAGTTTAGGTACCTGTGAGAGAGATGTACGGACTAAAATTGCAATGGCAAAAATGCAACTAAAACATTACATGGAATAATTTGGAACAAAAATATCACAAACGAAAACTAAAATGAAAATTTATATGAGCATAATACAGAATATTTTGTTATTTGGAAGTGAAACTTGGTCTTTGACGGAATTACAAAAGAACAAAATTAGAACAGACGAATTTCATTATTTTAGAAGAAGCCTCCAAAAAACAAGATCGGATAAAATAAGAAATGAATTCCTTTGGAGAGAAATCAATGTCACCACATCTGTTAAGAGGATTGAAAATCAAACGCTTAAATGGTATGGCCATGTACAAAGAATGGAAAATGAAAGATGGCCAAAAAAAGATATACCAATGGTCACTTCCTGAAAGAAATAAACGTGGCAGACCAAGATGGAAATGGAAAACCTACGCCAGAACTAAAATGGATGATAGGAATTTGGAAGAGAGAGATTGGAATGATAGAGATAAATGAAAACTGAAGACGGCAAACCTATAAGTGGGGGAAAACCGAAGAAGAAGATAAAACAATGGCGGTTCCAACATTACTATATATGGATCGGAACACTGGTTCTTAACCAGAAACCAGGAACGAAGAATAGAAACGTCAGAAATGAGGATTCTGAGGAGTGTGGCTGCTGCTGCACAATAACAGATCAAAAACTAAATGAAAATATACGAAGTAAACTAAATATAGCCTATTCAAACTATTACACAATACAGAGACGAATAGATGGACCACATCAATAGAATGAATAACAATAGAATTCCGAAACAGATTCTTCATTACAAACCACTAACTAACTATATAACTCACTGGCACTATCGAACCCGTAGGTTCATGGTCGCGCGAACATAAACTCTCCATACATCCCTATCCTGAGCTAATGTTTTCGAATCATTCCCTGTATAATCCACTTCCCTCAAATCATAGTTAATGTTATTCTCTTGGTCTACCAACTGGGCGTTTTCGCTCTGGTTTTTCTAAAAGAAACTTCCATGCACGTCTTTGATTCCCCATTCGTACTACATGTCCTGCCCATCGCAGTCTACGAGACTTAACTATTTTTATTATATCTGGCTTCCTGTAAAGACCCTGTACTCCTGGCGCGACAGGCCTAGAAGGTCCTTAGCCTACCATCCGGCTGCTGCCCTCACATCCACATGTGTCAATCACAGAGGTAGATGATCATCAGCCAGTGTAGGGGTAACATGTGGTCAGCATGTCGGATCCCCCAGCCGTTATAGCTGGTTTTCTCAACCTGGAGTCGCTACTTACTAGACAAATGCCTCGCGATGCTGGGTGGGCACTGGTCCCATACTGGCCGAAATTCCACGAGAAAAATTTCTTCCCCCCATGGAGACTCGAACCAGCGCAAGTCCCGTAGCTCTGCGCCAAGGCTTTCTGCCTTAACCACGCGGCTACGACACGGGACATATAAAGACCACGTGTCAATACCAGTAAAATTCATATCAAATTCCGTTGAGGTGAAGTCATATGATGGAAGTTAAAAATTAAATTGTACCTGTTGGTAGGTGGCGCCGTCCTCAACTTTGTTAAAATATTGTATATAAAATTAACTGGAGCGCTTTCGGAAGTTATCTTCCATCTTCTGCAGGTTTATGTATCACCGAACACAGCAACAACCAGTAGCAGAAACTCAACCTGCAGAAGATGGAACATAACTTCCGAAAGCGCTCCAGTTAATTTTATATACAATATTTTAACAAAGTTGAGGACGATGGGACCTACCAACAGGCACAATTTAATTTTTAACTTTCATCAAAAGACCATGTTGTTCACTGCTATGTAGTTTTCTCCATTCACCACTAGGACGAAGAAATGTAGGAAGACCCAGTAAAAGATGGACATACCAATTCTAGCATGTGATCGGAACAGACCTTAAGGTCTAATCCTTGATGCTGCTGATGATGATAATATAGGCCCTACTGATTAAGGGTAAATTTAACCAACTGAGGCAACTGTATTACTCCAGTTTTCCTCTTTATTTTGCATAGGTTAAACTGGCGTAATACAGTTACGTATCTTGGTGAAACCGACCCTGAGACTTCATGGCTATCGTTACTTACTTACTTACTCACTGGCACTATCGAACCCGTAGGTTCATGGTCGATGGCTATCGTTATGTATTTTACAATACTTCTTCGGGATTTTGGCCGTGTCTTGCAGTGTTGTCTTCTGGACGTTTCGTCACCTACTGTGGGTGACATCTTCAGGAGATATTGCATGTTTAAATTCTCATAGTAAACCGCTAGCTGGTTGTTGTGTGATTTTACCGTTACACAGTACGACAAGTAATATCACAGTAGGTGATGTAACACGAGAACACAACACTGCAAGGCACGGACAAACATCGCGAAAAAGTATTTTAAAATACAATTATTATAGTTTACTAGCTAATACCCGCCATGTGCTGCTACGCCTAAAGGATCGGTTTCACCAACAGAGGTAACTGTATTACGCCAGTTTAAGCTATGTATTATATACGGGGAAAACTGGAGTAATACAGTTACCTCTGTTGGTGAAACTGACACTAAATAAATGGAATCTGATTTTATGTTTAGTTGAATAAGTGATATAAGTGAATAAGTGGAATGATAAGAAAAATAAATGCCTGGACGGGATTCGAACCCGGATCTCTGAGTCTGTACCTCAGCGTGATATCCATTACACTGCCAGGCGAATCCAATTCAAACACTTATTTTTCTTATATATGTATTATACTCTCCACACTGCTATAAGGTAAAAATATTCTCTTTAATTTGCTTACTTGTTATAGTCAGCTACTAGATGGCGGTGAAGACCGAGTTCTCGCGACATCTAGTAATAATGGAGAGTATAATACATATATAAGAAAAATAAGTGTTTGAATTGGATTTGCCTGGTAGTGTAATGGATATCACGCTGAGGTACAGACTCAGAGATCCGGGTTCGAATCCCGTCCAGGCATTTATTTTTCTTATCATACCATATTAAGCTTGCATTGCTCAATGTTAAACATTTAATTATAACATATATATATATATATATATATATCGTAATTATTTTTTGATACTGCATGCATTGCCCGGGAACCCACTCATCCCGATCTTCTTGGCATAAATGAGCTGAAATATAAAAATGGTTATTGTGAGTTATCCGTAAAAGATAAACATATGCTGTCTCGGGCTTTTTTTTGTAGATTTTTTTTAGATAATCAATTTCATGTACATTAATTTGTTATGGTTTAAGCAGCGTAAGCCACTAAACCGTACAAAAAACTACTTTTTAGTGCACCTATGCCCTTTTATTTTTTTGTAGCTCCGGCCCTATATTACAAGATATGTATGTTGTTACAGGAAGAGGCCGGAGGGCAGATCAGCGCCTGCATGTTGTGAAGCATGGTTATCGTTACAAGGGTGAGTAATAATAATAATAATAATAATAATAATAATAATTATAATAACTCCAAGCACGACAGGCCTAGAAGACCCTTGGCCTACCAGTTGGCTGCTGGCCTCACATCCACAAGTGTTAATCACAGAGGTGGAGGAGCCGCTACTTATTGTAGCTACCCAAATACCTCACGATGCTGGGTGGGCACCGGTCCCATACTGGCCGAAATAACATGAGAAAATTCTTTCCCCATGGAGACTCGAACCAGCGCAAGTTCCGCAACTCTGCGCAAAGGCTTCCTGCCTTAACCACTCGATTACGGCGCAATAATAATAATAATAATAATAGTAGTAGTGATAATGATAATAATAGTATAGTAATGGTGATGATGATGATAATAATAATAACGATAACAATAATTATAATGATGATAACGATAATAATTATAATAGTGATAATGATAATAAATAGTAGTAATAGTAATGATAATAATAATAATGATCATATTGATAATAATAATAATAATAATAATAATAATAATAATAATAACAACAATAATAATAATGATAATACTAGTAGTAATAGTAATGATAATAATAATGATAATAATATTACATATATTTCTGGTTTTAACAATGTTGATACATTTTTCCAGCACCAATGATTTGTCTTCAATTTCGCGTTATAATTTTCCTCCATTCTTCTCTATTATAACACATTTCTTCCTCTATTTCCCAGTCCTAATAATATTAATAATAATAATAATGATCATAACAATAATAATGATAATAATACTTTATTTTCCTGCTGCAGTTAAGAGCTTAAGGTCTTTTCACTTATTCAGGCAATGTTAGTAATAATTATAATAAAGTAGCCAACTTTTCTTGAATTTTTAAAATAGTAAAATATATATATATATATATATATAAATTGAAGACAAGTTGATTGTGATGCTTGAGAGTGTGGTGTTGCTGCCATGGTTGAGGTACACTGTCATCTGTAGGCTAATGCCAGTTTTATTTGCAGGGAGACTACATCTGGATAGAACCAGTGACAGGTCGTGAATTTGATGTGGCAATCGGTGCTCGTGTCATATCTGCAGAGGGCAGACGTATCCAGGTTAAAGATGACGACGGCAAGGTAATCTATCATACCAATGTCGTATATTTCTGTACATTATAATAATACTGGTACCTTGACACTATGTTTTATAACAAACCACTTTTTTGATTCTTCAAGGTTCTATCTTGGGCCACATATTCTTTTTTCATAATTCTTCCTCAGCTTTACAGCTCGAGGTGGGCTTTGGCTTCCTCCACAAAACCCTCCTTTATTCATCTCTCTTCATGACTTTGTTGTTCCATTCTCTTACTTGTATTTCATCAACAGTTCAGGAAAGTTAGCAAAAAACTCCCAATTACACAAAAATTTACATTCGCTACTTTTTAATGTGATAATTTGGAGAAAAATCAAATATATGTATTTTGGAAAAAAAATTGGTTTGTTGCTTTTATGTGAAACTATTTGGTGTAAATGCAAAAAAGTTTTTTTTTTCCGGTGTAAAATAGTATTTAAAAAAATAACATGTAGACCTAATAGCACTTGAAAAAGATGAAAAAAAAAATGATCTCTTGAAATTAGTTGATAACTTTTTGAAAAAAAACACAAAATACTGGAATTTGGCTACATCCTCTATTTCTGTACCATTTGAATTGCATTAGTTGTAATATTCATAAAACTGTGTATGTTTTAGGAACAGTGGCTCACACCTGAGCGCCGCATTAAGGCGATGCATGCAACATCAGTACAAGGAGTGGAAGACATGATATCATTGGGTGACCTTCACGAAGCTGGTATCCTGCGCAACCTGCTCATTCGATACAATGAAAACCTCATCTATGTAAGTATAAACACAGATGCATTAATAAAATATCATGATTTGATTAACTTTGAGTTTAAATCAAATGAAAATTAGATGACAGTTTAGAAGATGTTGGTGAAGGCAAAAATTCTACAGTCGAAAAAATGGCTGAAGACAAGAACAACTGTGGTCCTGTGCTGTGAAGTGCACGAAGTGAGATGACCTACAACTCATTTCAATTTTATTAATTTGAAAACCTCATCATGTTAATTCACATCAGAAGTTTTATCAAACCAACACTAGCATTTATTTTCCGATCTGGAGATGTGGTCAGTATATCATGAATCTAACTTAAACTTTTGTAAAAATGTTATTTTTGCTTGAGATTGAACCTAACATGTCTGATGTTTACAGACGTACACAGGTTCAATTCTGGTGGCTGTGAACCCGTACCAGATCCTCCCCATCTACACGGCTGAACAAATAAAACTGTATAAAGACAGGAAGATCGGAGAGCTGCCCCCTCACATCTTCGCTATCGGAGACAACAGTTACACACACATGAAGAGATACTCGCAGGACCAGTGCATTGTTATCAGGTACTTACTTACTCACTGGCACCCGAAGGTTCATGGCCGCGCGGACATAAGCTCTCCATACATCCCTATCCTGAGCTAATGCTTTCCAATCATTCCCTGTATAATCTACTTCCCTCAAATCATAGTTAATGTTGTTCTCCCACCTCATTCTTGGCCTACCAACTGGGCGTTTTCCCTCTGGCTTTCCTACAAGAAGCTTCCATGCACGTCTTTCATTCCCCATACGTGCCACATGCCCTGCCCATCGCAGTCTACGAGACTTAACTGTTCTTATTATATCTGGCTTCCTATACAGACCATGTAGTTCATTGTTATGTAGTCTTCTCCATTCACCTGTCTGTTCATCTCTCTTTGGTCCAAAAATTTTCCTAAGAACTTTATTCTCAAATACTCGTAATCTCCTTTCCTCCCTTAAAGTAAGAGTCCATGTTTCGCATCCATATAATATAACTGGTAGAATAATAGTTTCATATATTTTCAGCTTAACGTTTTTTGAAAGGAGTTGGGACATCAAGAGTCTCTGCAATGCATAATAGCACGCATTTCCAGAATTGAGCCTATGTTTAATTTCTTTGTGCATCTCATTCCTATTTGTGATTATTGTTATCAGGTACTTTGTTGTTATTATTATTATTATTATTAATATTATTATTATTATTCACATTGGGTTTTTAGCTAAACTTTATAATCTGTGACGCGACTTTTTTAATTACTTCATAAACTCCTGTCTAATTTTATTCTTAGGGTTTCATTTTTCTAATTATTTCCCACCATTTGCAATGTTTTTATGTTTTATAACAATTATTTGAAGTTGGAATGCATCGACAATGTTGCACAGAAGTGACGAAACCTGGTCTGCTCAAAAATCAAGAAATATGAGGTGAGTCAGTGTAACCAACTCATTAATAACTTTATTAAAATATTTTATTGCTCCTTGGTGCAAGCAATAAGACACTCGCCTGTCACACTGTGCTCCCGAGATTGAGTCTCTGTCTCTCCATTTGGGTTTCATGATGGACAAAACAGAGCTTGTGCAGGTTTTTCTCGGGGTTTTCTCCTGTTTTCCCCTCCCATAATTTCATTCCACCATTCCTGCATACTCATCTCATCCATTTTGTTCATCTGCCCCTGTGATGGTGCGTCAGGCGTGGTCGGCTGACTTACTTGTCATTCACAGACCTGTAGGGTAAGGGGCTTCATCTCATCTCATCTCATTCCTCGACCCGACCCTGAGTTGAAATGAGTTGTTATATATTTTTATATTTTATTTTTTTATATTATTATAAAATCATTAGGAAGTTACATTATGAGGTTTAATTTAATATTTGAGTTTGTATTTTTTAACATTCTTACCTCATATGTTTATTCTGTTGGACGATCATTTCAAAGCTATTGCTCCATCTTCAGCTTGTTCAAAACTGTTTTTTTTCTTTTCTGGGAAAAAATCTATATATAGAAGAACAAGGAGAAAATTATGAACTTTGTAATTCCTGGAGAAAGAAGCTTCATTACAAAGTTCTTTGGAACACAGATCCAGGGCCGACAACTTGAAGAAAAGAAAAAAACCAGTTTGTGAACAAGCTGAAGATGGAGCAATAGCTTTGAAACGATTGTCCAACAAAATAAACATATGAGGTAAAAGAATACAAACTCAAATATTTTATATAATATTATTATATAATTATTATATATTTAATCAATTGAGTTGGTGTTTACTTGATGAAAATCCATATTTATTAATTAAATAAAAATAAAACGTAGTTTTATTTGATTTTCATATTTATTAAGATATAATTCAGTGACAGCTGTTTCGGTACACTGTACCTTCTTCAGACATGTTAACAAATTATGAATTGTGTTATTATAGTACATATCAACTGATCTAAGCAACAATACAACAATAATTTATTTAAATTTTTTAATTTAACAAAGGGGATTCATTCAAATAAAAAATTTAAATTAAAAAATTTAAATAAATATTGTTGTATTGTTGCTTAGATCAGTTGGAACACAATTCATAATTTGTTAACATGTCTGAAGAAGGTACAGTGTACCGAAACAGCTGTCACTGAATTATATAATAAATATGAAAATCAAATAAAACTACGTTTTATTTTTATTTAATTAATAATATATATTTTTTCACGATATGAAGACGTGGCAGCCATATTGATTTTAACAATTTTTCCATCCACTAACAATATGAGATGTGCTACTCGTGCAATATACATTGTGTCTGCATGTGTGTTGCAGTGGTGAAAGTGGAGCTGGGAAGACAGAGAGCACAAAGTTAATCCTACAGTACCTGGCAGCCATCAGCGGAAAACATTCCTGGATAGAACAACAGATTCTCGAAGCCAATCCAATTCTAGAAGGTATCAATTTAATATTGTCATTACTTACTTACTTACTCACTGGTACTATCGAATCCATAAGTCCATGGCCGCACAGATATAAGATCTCCATACATCCCTATCCTGAGATAATGTTTTCCAATCATTCCCTGTATAATCTATTTCCCTCAAAATCATAGTTAATGTTATTCTCCAACCTCATTCTTGATCTACCAACTGGGTGTTTTCCCTCTGGTTTTCCTACAAGAAGCTTCCATACATGTTCTTCATTCCCCATTCGTGCCACATGTCCTGCCCATCTCAGTCTATGAGACTTAACTGTTCTTATTATATCTGGCTTCCTATAAAGACCATGCAGTTCATTGTTACGTTGTCTTCTCCATTCACCTGTCTGTTCACCTAACTTTGGTCCAAAAAATATCCCCAAGAACTTTATCCTCAAATACTTGTAATCTCCTTTCCTCCCTTAAAGTAAGAGTCCATGTTTCGCACCCATATAATATAACTGGTAGAATAATAGTTTTATATATTTTCAGCTTAACGTTTTTTGAAAGGAGTTCGGACATCAAGAGTCTCTGTAATGCATAATAGCACGCATTTCCAGAATTGAGTCTATGTTTAATTTCTTTGTGCATCTCATTCCTATTTGTGATTATTGTTCCTAGGTATTTGAATTCAGCCACTTCCTCAAAATTTCCCTCATTTGTCATTAGCTGTCCATTTCCATTATATAATGTATTTCTCATGTGTGACCATATATTTAAATTTTATTAATATTTACTTCCAGCCCCAATTTCTTAGCATTACTCAATACAATGCAATACAAATTGTATTTCTGTCTCATTTTGCTGTGAGAAGTAACATTTGAAAGAATGTATACATGAATTTGAGTCACTCTGTATATGTGCTAATGTGATTTTTTTATGTTTAAGCTTTTGGAAATGCGAAGACGATTAGAAACGACAATTCAAGCAGATTTGGGAAGTATATAGACATCCACTTTAACCACCAGGGTGTGATAGAGGGAGCCAAGATAGAACAGTACTTGTTAGAGAAGTCGAGGATCGTATCTCAGAGCGCAGACGAGAGGAACTATCACATATTCTACTGTATTCTCGCCGGACTCTCACGAGAAGAAAAAAACAAACTCGAGCTCACGGATGCTTCTCAGTACAGATACCTGACTGGGGTAAGTTTCATCATCTTAAGGCACGACAACTTCAAAAATGAAAGTTTTGACCTTCTCAACAATCCTCCTCCATGCCAATCTGTCAATTCAAATTAGTCACTTTC
The DNA here is from genome assembly GCA_030220185.1 of Diploptera punctata. Classification (NCBI taxonomy): domain Eukaryota; kingdom Metazoa; phylum Arthropoda; class Insecta; order Blattodea; family Blaberidae; genus Diploptera; species Diploptera punctata. The sequence goes on from JASPKZ010007634.1 coordinate 668,532, forward strand.
ATTTTCTTTAGATCGTTCATTGTGTCACGCTCCCATCTGATCTTCGGTCTTCCAACAGCTCTGCCTCCTATAGGTTTCCATTTGTAGAGTTTCTTGACCAGTCTCTGATCATCCATTCTTATCAAATGTCCAAGCCAACCAATTCTGAGAGATCTTATATGGTTTACTATGTTCTGATTTTTGATTAATTTGTTTAGTTCGTTATTTGTTTTGATTCTCCAACAGTTATCAGTTCCTCTATTTGGTCCAAATATTATTCTTAAAATTTTTGTTTCAAAAAATAGTAATTTCTGTTTTATTGTTTCTTTTAGGACCCAAGTTTCAGAAGCATATGTAACTACTGGTCTAATGAGTGTTTTGTACAACCTTATTTTTGCAGTTTTTGGTATTAATTTGCTTTTAAATAAGGTTCTATTTGTTTTTTTTTATTATTTCACTCACCTCGTACTTCATAACAAGTTGTGAACGTGACACAGCATTGAGAATGTCACAAATGATGTGACGAAACCCTGGGTTTGCGAGGAGTTATGAAGTATAAGGTGAGTGAAATAATAAAAAATAAACAATATTAAAAACCTCATAGTGTTATTTCCTATCTACATAATTTAATAAGGTTCTATTTGCAAAATAAGTTTTATTCCCATTTACCAATCTTTCTTTAATTTCCTCTTCTAATGCATTATGTCCATTTACTTTGGTACCTAAGTATTTGAAAGATTCTACTATGTTAATTTGCATGTCATCAATTTGTAGATTTTCAGATTTTCTATTGTGATTGCTACATTTTAAATATTTTGTTTTCTCTTGATTTAATTTTTTTAGATTCCTCTTTCAAATCTGATTTTGTATCATCCTTCACTTTGTGTTTCATTAACAGTCCTAGTGGCCTGTTCTATGCAGTGCTCTGATTCCCAACTGGGTGGTATCTTAATATTAAATATCATTGACGATTTTATTATTAATTTAACACTTCTCATTGAAGGATAAATTATATTTGAAGAGAAAAATTGTTGCCTAGACCGGGACTCGAACCCGGGACCTTTGGCTTTCCGGGCCAAGTGCTCTACCAACTGAGCTACCGAGGCGAGTTGCGATCTAGACGCAAATTTTTCTCTTATGTACGTTGTAATTCCCTCGCGCCAAATGCTTGAAACCATAGCTTCTATCTTTGCAAATGGCGAAAATTTTTCTCTTCAAATATAATTTATTCTTCAATGAGAAGTGTTAAATTAATAATAAAAACATCAATAGAAGCCCTACTGGCTTTATAAAGTAGTGTTAAATTCCCAATAAATGTCTTCTTAACTAAGAAGCCGCCATTTGCAAAGATAGAAGCTATGGTTTCAAGCATTTGGCGTGAGGGAATTACAACATACATAAGAGAAAAATTTGCGTCTAGATCGCAACTTGCCTCGGTAGCTCAGTTGGTAGAGCACTTGGCCCGGAAAGTCAAAGGTCCCGGGTTCAAGTCCCGGTCTAGGCGAAAATTTTTCTCTTCAAATATTAAATATCATCTCTAAATTCCTTTTAGTTTCTTCTAAGTATACTTTACTGCAGTCATTGCATCTAATCTGATAAATTCCAGATTCCTTAAAAAGGCATTTAGAAAATCTTACAGAAGAATACTTTAGAAATATGAAAAATGGTGAAATTGGAAAATTGTCTATTGCACCTCATAATTTGCCTAGAAAATCACAAAATTGGAAAAGAAACTAAACTTTTGAAACTTTTAGAGAAGCCTTTGGAATTAACAGTTTGGGAAAAGATATACATTCAGAAGATCAAATATAGAGCCATGAATTTTGAGTTTCCAGCGAGCAAAATACAATCTCATCAAAGTTGATAAAATTGCCTCCAGATGGAAGTTGAGAAGTGGATGGTAATGGCAGAATTTCAACAGTCGGAGTTTTAGTTGAGGATAAGGGTAATGGCTTTTGAAACAGGTCTTGTGAAAAATCACACAGTTTTATGAGGAAAGATGTAAAAAGATTTCTCTGTTCAATTTATAAATTATGAGAATTAAATAAATCGTGAATTCTTCTTACCTCATACATCTATGTTTTTTTAAACACAGCACTGCAGAATCAGCGACCATCGTCACCATCCTCAGCTGTTTTCACAACTGTAAATTTTTTCTTTTGCCACCCTACAACATGATTCCAAGAAAGATGTAAAACTCAAGAAATTTACTTACCATCGTGAAGTTCATAATAAGTTTCAAAAAAAATTTCAGAAATTTTAATATAACATTGGCTCCAATTCAACCTGGGTAATCTTCTGTTAACTAATAATAAAGTTAACACCTCAGACAACAAAAAATCTGGAATTTATCAAATTGATTGCAACAGGATATATATAGGAAAAACAAAAAGGAACTTGGAAACTCGTAAAGAAGAACACTTAGAAAACTTAAAGAATGGAGAAATTGAAAAATCAGCTATAGCAGCACATAGTTTATTAGAACATCATAGAATTGAAAAAGAAGCAAAACTTTTGAAACATCTATCCAAACCTTTGGATTTAACAGTTTGGGAAAAAATATATATTCAAAAAAAACATACTAGAACCATGAACTTCGAGATTCCAGACAAACCGAGCTAGATTACAAAGTTCTTCAAAAATACAACAGATGGCAGTTTAGAAAATGATTCCTTCAAAAGAACACCAGATGGCAGTTTAGAAAATAATTCCTTCAAAAGAACACCAGATGGCAGTTTGGATAATTACTGGCAAAAGAAAAAAAATTGACAGTCGTGAAAACAGCTGAGGATGGTGACAATGGTCGCTGATACTGCAGTGCTGTGTTTAAAAAAACATGGAAGTATGAAGTAAGAAGATATCACGATTCATTTAATTCTTATAACAACTATTCACCTAATAGCACAAGTACTATGTGACAACTGAATTAAATACTAGACATAATGAATCATAAAACATCTTGATTGTTAATGAAGTTAGAGGGATATGTTTTGTGTTGTCAGGGTGGCAGCATCACATGCGAGGGAAGGGATGATGCTGCAGAATTTGCAGACATTCGCTCAGCCATGAAAGTTCTGTTGTTTTCTGATCAAGAAATTTGGGAGATTTTGAAACTGTTGGCAGCGTTACTTCACACAGGCAACATCAAGTACAAGGCCGCTGTCATAGGTAACAATAATAAATTACACATTAAAAATAAAAGCTTTTTTTAATTATCTGAAATATTTCTTCTTAATTTTTATAGAAGTGATTAAAACTTCATTTTATTTACATATTTATTCACATGTTTTCATAATTTTGTGTTTGCTATATTTTTTTTAATTTCGAGTTTATACAATTTATTTTAAGTTTTGCAGTTTTTAGGATATAATGTGTCACATTGAGTACCAGGCACTGAGCAGGGCATTTAAACCCACAGGCCAGCCATTTAAATATCTCAGCTACCCTTTTCATGGCTCTTCAGAAAATGGACCATTATTCACAAACTATTAGTCCTAGAAAATTCAAATTTTGTACATACCTAAAGGAGATATCCTAGTAGGATTTGATGGTGAAATAACTTGGGTGATTGACATCACATGGTATCGGCGTATCAATTTCAGGAAGTGGAAGTTCATCTTCACTTTCACTTTGTGAATCTTCTAATTCAGGAATCAGTTCATCACCTGAGTCATCATTATACAAAATATTCACTAATTCTTCTTCAGTGAGATATTTTTCTTTCGCCATGGTTTCACTCACGCACAAACAACAGCGCGATAACAAGAAACATATACGACTGCATTGGAGCAAGTTTGGGTGAATGAATTCCATGTGTTGTTTGTTTTAAAAATAAAAGGGGATTCACCAAGGTTAAACGTGTCAAACGGGAATAGAAAATGTACATTTACATGCCATCTATGATCTCCAAGACATACTAAGCCAACACAATATTTAGGCGCCGAATATAAACGCGGTTTGTTTGCGTCTGCTCTAAAACAAGTTAATTGACCGACGGCCACATACACGATAGTCTCTTTAAACGCCTTAACTGGTTTACGGTACTGAATGTGTTAAAAAAACATTGTTTTTTTTTTGTTTGTGAATGTTTTAATTATTTGTTTGGTTTCATTCTTAATTTATTTTCAAATATGAGGCATAAGTTAGTTAACCACTGTACATGGTTGCAAGGAAAAAAATCAGATTGGTTGAAACTGGGGTTTGAATACAGGACCTTTTCAGAATATAATCTCAAACACTGCTGCTTAAACAACAATGGAGGTCACTTTGAACAATTTCGGTAGTTGTTTTTTTATATAGATGTTGTAAGCTACAGAAAATAATATATCTGCATTTTTGGTTAACTGACTCTGCAACCCTGTATTTTAATTTTGATATTTTTTTAATTTTTACTATTCAAAAAATATTTTTACATATTTTCAATTAAAAATACTTTTTTTCCCCCTTTTCAATGTTTTTATTTTAAATTTGTCACTCATATTTAAGGACATTTAATATTTTAAGAGAAAAATTTACGCTTTTCCCCCCATTTTTTTAAGAATGATTTACTGGGCTATTTTTTAATTCTGCTTTATCAAATATTTTGTATTTAAATTAAATTAAATGTTAAATTAATAATTAAATTAATAATAAAAACATCATTATTTTGTATTTGTTATTTTTTTGTTTTGTTGAAGTTTTATATAGCTTAATTATATTATTTTTAGTCTGAACATCTTACCTTAATATTAATGTTGATTTGTTCTTGAACATATTTCAAAACAATTATGTTTTAACGTCAGCTTGTCCAGACTGGTTTTATTTATGTTGCACAACCTGGATGTCAATGTCAGCTACATCCTGTGGTTGGCCAAAGAACCTCCAAACAAGGTCATGCTCCATCGGTATATCAAAATTCATAATTGGAGGTTCTTTGGCCAACCACAGGATGGAGCTGACATCGACATCCAGGGTGTGCAACATAAATCAAACCAGTCTGGACAAGCTGACGATAAAACAGAATTGTTTTGAAACATGTTCAAAAACAAATCAACATTAATATTGAGGTAAGATGACCAGACTAAAAATAATATAATTAAAATAACCTCAAAATATAACTTCCTGAAATTAAATATGTATATAGCTTTTCATAATTTTTTTAATTTATTAAATAAAGTTATCAAAGTTTTATTAATTTTCATAAATATTCATGACTACTGTTTGTTAGTGTGACAGAGTTTAACTACATAAACTCTTTTCAACAGCCACAGATAAAATGGACTGTATCACTTAGTTTTGGTTTAAAATTCACTCTGGTTTATTTATATTTACTTGGCATAACAGATTCACCTAAATGCCCTTTTTGCAATTTAAATGAAGATATGGAAAGAAACCATCTCCTCCGTTGTCCAGCTTTTGTAGAAGAGACCAGCCTTTCTGCTAAATATTGGAGTGCAAGAGAGCGAATGATTTCATTATCAAGTGCTCGACATTAGATACCAACCAACCATATTTCACTTAAAAGAACACATGTTAATAACTTCACTTCACATTAAATGCTTATTGATAACACTTTTTGTAACTTCATGCATTACTACAGAGATGGGAAGTGCGTGTAACTTGCATGAAACTTTAGCTGCATCTGAGGGCCTGAGGCTGACGCAAGGCATTATAAGCATTCAGATCCAAGCATCTAGAAACTTCTATATACAAAGGAACTTAATTTCACAGACAAAAATTGAGTGCAAAAACGTACAAGGGCCATGAAAAAATGTACATATTTAATTATTTACCGCCCAACTATAATATAAAATTATGGAATATCACCTGAAAGGTCCGTCTCCTCAACTTAATTAATCATTTAACTGTAGCGCTTTCGGGACTTGTCCCATCATCGGCAGGATGCATGTATTGGGTTCGTTTTCATTTATCAGATGGATGTAACCTCCTCTACCAGATCTTCAGTGAAACACCAGTTTTGAATCCTGCCGATGATGGAACAAGTTCTGAAAGCGCTACAGTTAAATAACTAATTAAGTTGAGGAGACGGACCTTTCAGGTGAATATTCCATAATTTTATATTTTAATTTTGAATAATACCTCAACGGAACACATCATGAATCTTATAAAAGTCGCCCAACTATGGTAAGACAAAAGGCATGTAAGAATGACTTGCGATATTTTTGATGATGCAAGTTTCAGATTATTCCGTAAGAACTTTAACACAAGAACGACTTACAGTACATGTATTATGCAGTTAAATGAAGTCATATAAAACTTTAAAATAAATGCATATAAAAATCAAATAAAATAAAAATTATGAATGGAGAACATATTTTAATCGACTCACCTCATACATTTTCAAACTTCTTTGAATAAATATCGAAGAATAAATATCGATCTATGAATTTTGATATTCCAGTGGATAAAAATTTAATTACAAAGTTTATAATCCCAACGAAAGATGGCAGCATAAGAGGTGATGTCACTAAAGAAATCAACAATCACGGTATTTCATCAGTGGACGCCATGACTGAAGAAGGACATGATATTGTCTGAAACTGTCGGTATCAAAGAAGTTTGAAAATGTATGAGGTGAGTCGATTAAAATATGTTCTCCATTCATTATTAATGATATAACCTCATAATGTTTACTTCCCGATATTAATTTAAATATAAAAATAAAAATTATCCATTGTTTCTTCTTCAGATATAAAAAAATTATATTTTATTGTTTAATTGTTATTGTTTAATTATTGATGTGTTGCTTAGCTACACTTGTTTACATAAATATAAAATGTATTTGTATCTGTGGCCTACAGCTGAAGAAATTACAGTGTATTGAAAGAGCTGCCATGAATATTGATTAAAATAAATATTTATGAAAATCAATAAAACTTAGGTAGTTTTATTTAATAAATAAAGAATATGGATTTTCATCAGGTAAACACTAGATCTATTTTTTTTATTATTCATTTCATACATCTCAAAGGTGGGTAAATCATATTTGAAGAGAAAAATTATACGCTCAGACTGGGGCTTGAACCCACGACATTTGACTTTCTAGGCCAATACTTTACCAACTGAGTTACCTGAGCAAGTCCAATCTAAATGCAAATCCACAGTAATTCTGCCCGAGGGCAGGTCTTTCACTACAATCATAGCATTTTCATGCTTTACTTTGCAACTTTACTAGGGAATTATAGGCATGGTAGCTTCCCGTTTCTTTCCACACCAGTGAAGGATGATGATGATGATGGCTGGATGATTTTCAGGGACCGTTGGGCCCTAAGCTTCCTGAGATTTGTCTTACAGGTGCAGAAAAACCAAAAAAAAAAAACCTCACCCAGGAGCCTGTCCTGACCAGGGATCGAATCCGGGCCCACTGTGTAACAAGGCAGCACACTACCTCGAGATCTCAGTGGTGGTCTTATATAAGCTGTTAATTCAAGTCCCAGTCTGGGTGTATAATTTTTCTCTTCAAATATAATTTATCCATCATTGAGATGTATGAAATAATAATAAAAGCATCAAAAGAAGTCGTACTGGCTTTATAATGTAATGTAAAATTCACAAATAAATATCTTCTTAATAAAGAAGCCACCATTTGCAAGATAGAAGCAAAGGTTTCATAGCATTTGGTGCACGGGAATGAACAGCGTATATAAGAGAAAAATTGCATTTAGATTGGAACTTGCTCAGGTAGCTCAGTTGGTAGAGTATTGGCCTAGAAAGCCAAATGTCCTGGGTTCAAGCCCCAGTCTGAGCATATAATTTTTCTCTTCAAATACTAGATCAATTGAGCATTTATCTTATAATTAGTGTTTTTACTGATCTCTCTCTCTTTCACTCTGTTGAGGCATGAATCACATTGTAACCTTCACAGCCAATATAACAAACCCCTACACAGTATTGCCATAAGAACAGTTTCTTCACTTGTTCCTTGAATGCATTTGACAGAGGATCCATAACAAGAGCATTGAAGTGGACTTGTCAACCAGTAACTTTCTTTTTATTAGCTTTGAAAAACTGTCAGTGTTTGTTTTTATTAGGTTTGACAAACTGTGAGTGGAACTCTTTGTAAATACGTAAGGAAAATCTGGTAAAAATGGTAAATGTTTGTGCAGATAACTTGGATGCGACAGAAATTCCAGACCACAGCAACGTGCAGAGGGTGGCCAGTCTGTTGGGCGTCCCTAAACAACCTCTTATCGACGCTCTGACGAGGAAAACCATCTTTGCCAGCGGAGAGACAGTTGTGAGTAACAATATTACAGCCTCAAACTTACATTCACTGATTCCCTCCTCCAACAACACAATCTTCTCCTTGAAACTTTTTAGAAAAAATCACTATGAGGTTTGATTTAAGATTTAAATTAAATTTCTTTTTACCTCACATTGCCCTCCATGGTACCTTTACCTTGTTGTCGTGGACTGGCTTGTGTGCTTAAATGATCCTGAGAGCTATGCCGGCGGTAGCATTGCTGCCGATAGGGTTACCCATGCCGGACTGGTCGAAAGTGATAAGCCAGACGAAAAAAGTACCTTGGTTGAAAGAGTGACGATCTTTCACCGTAAAAATAAAACCGTCAAGAAATGCGGACATGGGTTCAACTGGGGTAATGGAGAGCTTATGTCCGTGCGGCCATGAACCTACGGGTTCGATAGTGCCAGTGAGTAAGTAAGTAAGTACACCTCACATCATTATCCAGTCTTCTAATTATACTGGTTTCAAAACCTAGGTGGCTTCATCTTCGGTAATATCTCAACCGATCTTATGTCGTTCAGGAAAACTGCTTCTTACTCCATCTCTTGGTGGACCGATGAACCTTGAGATTAAGTTAAATTCCCTGAGAATTTAAAAATTCATAAGTTTAACATGGACTCTTACTTTAAGGGAGGAAAGGAGATTACAAGTATTTGAGAATAAAGTTCTTAGGAAAATTTTTGGACCAAAGAGAGATGAACAGAAAAGGTGAATGGAGTAGACTACATAAAAATGAACTACATGGTCTTTATAGGAAGCCAGATATAATAAGAACAGTTAAGTCGTAGACTGCGATGGGCAGGACATGTTGCACATATGGGGAATGAAAGACTTGCATGGAAGCTTCTTGTAGGAAAGCCAGAGGGAAAACGCCCAGTTGGCAGACCAAGAATGAGGTGGGAGAATAACATTAACTATGATTTGAGGGAAGTAGATTATATAGGGAATGATTGGAAAGCATTGGCTCAGGATAGGGATGCATGGAGAGCTTATGTCCGCGCTGCCATGAACCTACGGGTTCTATAGTGCCAGTGAGTAAGTAAGAGTATAAGTTTTTGTTTTTTGAATATGGATTTTTTCCGAAACCCTGATCATTTAGACCATCTTCTAAAATTGGTTTGATATTAGATCCCACAATTCGTTTTGAGGCTCATAGTGGCCAACCTGTGGAAGTTGACTGTGAAAAGAAATGAGCCAACAATTGATAAATATCAATTATTTATTAAATTAATATGAAGAAGCTAAAGCTATTACTATGATAGAAATAAGTAAATTAATAAACACAATTAAATTATTGTAAATCAATGGTAAAGAGAAACATTTTTGCCTGAAGAGTAGAGTAAGGTAAAGGAAGGATTTCTGCTTGGATGGGAATGAAGCCTGAATTAGCTCAGTGGACAGAGGATTAGCACGAAAAGCTAAAGATTTGGGGTTCGATTCCCAGTTCAGGCAAAAATGTTTCTGTGGAATGCAGGCTTTCACGGCCGGTAATCATAGTATTAAAAGATTCCGGGCTATGTGGCCATGGTCTATAACTGGTCCTCCGCAGTTGAGGGAGAAACGTCTGGAAGAAACACCAGTTATACACCACGGCCACATAACCCGGAATCTTTTAATACTATAAAAATGTTTCTCTTTACCATTGATTTACCAATTAGATAGTATAACTGTCACAGGATTGATGATTGGGGCAAGAGGTACAATACCAGGATTCTTAGCCAAATTTTGGAATTTCTTAGATTTGGACAGGGTGTATCTTTCTAAAATTGCCATCGCTGCCATTAGAGGACCAATTTCAATTTTAAGAAACCATCTTTACAAAATTTATAATTTATAGTATATACTTCAATTACAATTAGAAAATTTTAAATGTATTTACAAAATGTTTTTCATCAATTTCAATAATTAATTGCCTGTATCACATTGTGTTTGTGGCAATCCTCTAATGAGGAAAGTTGTATGTAATATAATAATATTATTATTATGAGATGTTGATAATGCAGGTATCTACATTATCGAGGGAGCAGTCAGTTGATGTGCGGGATGCATTTGTGAAGGGGATCTACGGCCGCCTGTTTGTGCTGATTGTTAACAAAATAAATAATGCAATCTACAGGCCCAAGGGCAGCGCCAGGAGTGCTATAGGCGTCCTGGATATCTTCGGGTTTGAAAACTTCAACACAAACAGGTAAGCTCATATCTTCTGCATACAATTTTGTACCCATGTTATGTTCTCACAAGATCTAGACCTTCCTAATGATCTTTTTCTTAAGTGTCTACTAATAACTAAAATGTTGTGGGATTTGAGATTTCTACTAAATTCAAGATTTCTAAGGGAATTATATTTGAACGCTGTGGTCTCGAGGTAGCGTGCTGCCTTGTCACACAGCGGGCCCGAGTTTGATCCCCGCTCTGGACAAGTTTCCTGGGTGAGGTTGTTTTTCGGGGTTTTTCCTCACCTGTGAGACATTACCCATTGTCATCACACATCATATCATTGGGGCAGCGTAACCCTGCCTTCCAGGCGCCCCAACCTCAGAAGTGGGTTACAATATGCCAATGCTAGGAGAGAATACCTGAAATGCTTTCATTGATTAGTTTTTGCCTTTTAAACTTGTTTATTTTCTTGTGTACCATGTTCTCTTCATAACCATTTTCTTCTTCTTCTTCTTCTTCCTTCCACGTATTAGGCCAAGGCCTGTTATGATCCTATAGAAAATTTTCCCTCCAGCATTTTGATCCTTCCGGGAAATTCTCGTATAAGACTTGAAAGCATAATAATAGTCCCTTCGATTGGTTGCTGGCCAAAGGAAGGCAAGATCAATGATGGGGCTGCCATCTTATAGCCTCTGGTCAGGCTTTTCTGGAGAAGAAAAGAAAATAAAGGAAAGAAGAAATGGAAGAAAGGAAAGACTCCCTAGCCCTCGGATGCCCTAATAGCATCGGGGTCGAAAAAAACAAGAGTTAACCAAGAGAGGTTAGATAGTAAAGTTAAAAGAGTGCAAAACACAAGTAAGTGGAAGAAATGTTTTGCTCAGCTTGGGCACCTTGTGGTCGCCATCCACATATCCCCTAGATGAGGACCCCTGAGGGGTGTTTATTATTTTAATACAATAAATTTGGGAATTTTAACATTATGAGGTTTTCTTTATAAGAATCAAATGAATCTGTGTTTAAAAAAGCATAGATATATGAGGTAAGAAGAATTCACGATTCAATTGATTCTTATTGTTTATGTTTAAAAATATGTATTTATCGCTGCAAGGGGTATAAAATCTTGTCTTGTAAGCCCATGTTTCCCTTAACACAGATTTAGGCATTGCTACTTTAATTATGTATTCTTTTTCTTCTTCATATTTTTCTCAGTTCAGGGGTACATTCACCAATCTGTGTGTTAGACTATTGAATACAGCTTCTTTGTGAGCGGAATGGTTGAATCCTGATGCCTTAATGTAGTTATCTTTAAAAAAAACATTAATTTAATTGTTAAATTAAACCTCATAGTTTTCTTTCCCTGTGAAAGTTAAATGAATAGTTTAATTGCTGTTACAGTTTTGAGCAGTTCTGCATAAACTACGCTAATGAGAACCTGCAGCAGTTTTTTGTGCAGCACATCTTTAAGTTGGAACAAGAAGAATACAACGTGGAGGGTATAAACTGGCAGCACATAGAGTTTGTGGACAACCAGGATGCGCTCGACCTCATTGCAATCAAACAACTCAACATCATGGCGCTCATCGACGAGGAATCCAAATTTCCTAAGGTACCTTAATTAATTCAATCAAATTTACAGTGGAAGTTCCTCATAAAATTCCATATTTTCATGATACTGGTTTCAAAGGTTATTGCATTCATCTTCAGTCAGACTCCAACTGCTGAAATTCTGATGTTACCCTCATTTTTCAAACTGCCATCTAGTGCTCATTTTATGAACTTGGAGATTAAATTTTGGTCATTGGGAACTTCAAAATTCATGAATCTATATTTATTCTTCTGAATGTACATCTTTTCCCAAACTGTTAATTCCAAAGGCTTCTCTAAATGTTTTAAAGTTTAGTTTCTCTTCCAATTTTGTGATTCCTTAGCAAACAGCGAGTTGCAGCTGCTGATTTTCAATTTCACCATTTTTAATATTTGTAAACTGTTATTTTGTACAAGTGTAAATTCCTTTTAGTTTTCCTTGCATACTTTCTTGCAGTCATTGCAATTAATTTGATAAATTCCAGATTTCTTACTGTCTGGGACATCAATCTTTTTATTAGTTATTAGTAGATTATCCAGACTAAATTTGTTAATCAGAGCCATTGTAATATTGAATTTGTTAAATATTTTTTTGAAATTTTCTGTGTGTTCCAGGTTGGTAAGTAATTTTCTTTAATTGTTTCTCTTCTTTGGAATCAGATTGCAGGGTGTTGTATTCTTGAAATATTTGTTGTTGTTTGAATTTCTTTAACTTATTTATTAATCATAGCTACATTAAATGGTTTTGGAAAGATGATAATAAGATATACATATTTTATGAAGCAAGAAAATTTAATTTCTTGAGGAATTTGTTTACTTGACACAGTTGGTTTGTGGTGGAGTGTTAGTAAGTTAATAAAGTAGTGAAATTAAGGATTATGTTGTGTTGCAGGGAACGGATCAAACAATGTTGGCAAAACTGCATAAAACACACGGCAGCCACAGGAACTACCTGAAGCCCAAGTCTGACATCAACACCTCGTTTGGTCTGAATCACTTTGCTGGGGTCGTCTTCTACGACACGAGAGGTCAGCACAAAGTTATACACAATTTTACACATTAGCACTGTCGGTAATGGAGTCTTTTTACTTTACCAACTTTCATTGAGGTACATTAGCACTGTTGGTAAGGGGTATTGCTATTTTACCGACATTCATGCAAGTCCGTTAGAACTGTCGGCAAGGAATCTTCCTACTTTATCGGCATCGCCTAATCAATCCCAATGTGCACTAATCTGACTTAAGATGGCTTGACATGACCTAAATAATCCAAATATAGACTAACATGTCTTAAGCAGTACAAATCTGGAGTAAGCTGGCTTATTCATAACTAAATATGGGAATTAACATTATGAGGTTCTTAGTTCGTAAATTAATGAGTCATTTTTTAACATCTTACCTCATATTTTATGTTTCTTCAAACATGGGAACTAGTTTTCAAGAGAAGGATCTCTCTCATTTTCAACTGACATTATGACTCATTCTGTGGGATCATAATGAGAGAGATCCTTCTCTCGAAAACTAGTTCCCGTGTTTGAAGAAACATAAAATATGAGGTAAGATATTTTAAAAAAAATGACTCATTAATTTACGTAAGCTGGCTTAACCAGTCCAAATAAGTACCAACCTGGCTTAACGTCAGTCCAAATCTGGACTAACTGATAAATTTAATCTACATACATTGTGTTCTGCCCGAGAGCAGGTCTTTCACTGCAAACTCAGCATTCTCCACTCTTTTCTTAACTCAGCTTTCCTTTTTGTATCTACATACAAACCATTTATTTTAATATTGTCTATCATCTGATGTCTTTTTCTTCCTCTAACTTTCTTCCCGTTGACCATTTCTTCTAGGGCATCCTTCAGCAGACAGTTTCTTCTTAGCCAGTGACCAATCCAATTTATTTTCCTCTTCTTTATGAGTTCCAGCATTGTTCTTCCTTCACCCACTCTGTCTAGCACATCTTCTAACTTTGTCTGTCCATTTTATACGTTCCATCCTTCTCCATATCCACATCTCAAAAGCTTCCAGTCGCTTTTTCTCATTCCATCATAATGTCCAAGTCTCTGCGGCTTACAATGCTACACTCCACACAAAGCACTTCACGAGCCTCTTCCATAATTCTTTTGCCAGAGGTCCGCAGAAAATGGTTCTCTTCATGTTAAAAGCTTCTTTTGCCATTGCTATCCTCTGCTTTACTTGTTGAACGCAGTTCATGTTACTACTGATAATACAACCCAAGTATTTGAAGCTCTCCACTTGCTCAATGGCCTCATCTTCAATCCTCATGTTTATCTTTGTTGGTTTCCTTCCTATAATCATGGTCTTTGTCTTATTTATATTTATCTTCATCCTATAATCCTTGCACTTGTCATTTAGCTCCATCAGCATGTTCCTCGTTGCCTTAGCATCTTCTGCTAGCAAAGCCATATCATCAGCAAATCTTTTGCACTTATTCATATAAAGAAGAGAAATAATGTGCATTTGAATAGGAAGCCTGGTAACTCAGAGTCTATGAACGCATTAGATCGTAAAAGTTGTTCTCTGCTGAGAAAGTTGCATCCAAATACGTTTTTGCTTACTCAAAAATTTGTTCATGCGATAATAATTGTTGAAATTCCTAAGCTACCTGGCGAGGTGACTTAGCAGAGAAACGAATAGTGAGCAACCCGATGGGAACCAATGTACTTTGAAACCTTGCTGCGTACCTTGCTGCTTTATCCAAGATGTCGGACCTTGAAGACTTCGATCATGTTTTCGGTATACGCGGAGAAGAGGAATTTGATAGAGTCTACCAAAGAATTCAACTGGAAGAACAGGAGAATCGGTGTAATATTGCGCTATGCAGATGTCGTTGTATAAGGTATTATTTGCAGGACGCAAGTGTAAATGCATTCCTCTAGCAGACGAAAATAACAGAAGTGGTTTTATTGCTGAGAATTCTGGGTAATTTCTTGCCAATATTACGAAAACGACGACTTTCATGCATGACCAGTTAGTGGGTCGCTAATTCGATCTTTGCACTTGCTCACGGTGAGTCAGCTCACCAGTGATTGGAAGTAATTTGAGTAGAGACTAATGTATTTGCATGCGGCCCTTAGAGCGGTGATGTACAGAACCAGAGACATTGGGTTTGAATCCTGATTTGGGCATATTTTTGTATTGTAATCAATGGTAAAGAGAAAAATTTTTCCCTGAACCGGGAATTGAACCCCGAACCTTCAGCTTTCCATGCTAAGGTTTGTGGTTTGATTCCCAGTTCAGGCAAAAATTTTTCTCTCTACCATTGATTACAATAGTAAATATTTCAATCATAGTAATAGCTTTAGCTTCTTAATATTAATTTAATATTTTTTCTCTTGAAATAAAATATGTCCTAATCATTTATTAATAAATTACGTTATGAGGTTCTTCTTAAAAAAAAAAGATGAATCCGGAGTCATCTGACCTCATAACTTGTGTTCTGTTTGAACATGTTTCTATATTTATATAATAAATTTGGGAATTTTTAACATTATGAGGTTTAATTCATAAGAATTAAATGAATTGTGATTTCTTCTTACCTCATACTTCTATGTTTTTTAAACGCAGCACTGCAGTATCAGCGACCATTGTCACCATCCTCAGCTGTTTTCATGACTGTCAATTTTTTCTTTTGCCGGTAAGAATGGAGAAATTGAAAAATCAGCTATAGCAGCGCATAGTTTATTAGAGAATCATAGAATTGAAAAAGAAGCAAAACTTTTGAAACATCTATCCAAACCTTTGGATTTAACAGTTTGGGAAAAAATATATATTAAAAAAAACCGTACTAGAACCATGAACTTTGAGATTCCAGACGAACCGAGCTTGATTACAAAGTTCTTCAAAAATACATCAGATGGCAGTTTGGATAATTACCGGCTAAAGAAAAAATTGACAGTCGCGAAAACAGCTGAGGATGGTGACGATGGTCACTGATACTGCAGTGCTGTGTTTAAAAAACATAGAAGTATGAGGTAAGAAGAAATCACGGTTCATTTAATTCTTATGAATTAAACCTCATAATGATAAAAAATTCCCAAATTTATTATATAAAAGTAACAGAACAACTGAAGAGATTTCAGAGTGTTGCAGTCACGTTTTTTTATCTTTTTATTGCAGGATTTCTGGAAAAAAACAGAGACACATTCAGTGCTGATTTGCTGCAGCTGATACATATATCATCAAACAGTTTTCTGAAGCTGTTATTTGCTGAAGATATCGGCATGGGTTCCGAGACGAGGAAGAGGGCCCCTACGTTGTCCACGCAGTTCAAGAAGTCACTAGATTCACTCATGAAAACCTTAAGCAGTTGCCAACCTTTCTTCATAAGATGCATCAAGCCTAACGAATTCAAGAAACCAATGGTAAGTTCACCTACATCTTTGTAATAATGGTAAGTTCACCTACATCTTTGTAATAGTGTTTTTCTCAATAACTAACTAATCTAGAACCCATACCCTCAGCCAGCAGTTCAAATCTCCAATATCCAGTTCCTTATGTATAACTGTAGGCTTTCACGGCCGGCGTCTTGATCCCTATTAGGTTCGTCTTCCGGGCATATAGGCCGTGGTCCAGTCGTTCTTCTACTCGACGTTTCGTCTACTGCTGCGGTAGACATCTTCAGGAGATACTGCGTGCTCTCTGTGAACTCCTCAACAGTCGGCTGCAGACTGGCTGGTCGTTGGAAACTCCCTCCCTATTTATAGGCACGCCCCTGGTGGAGAGGCGGTTTTCTGCGCGGTCCGTGTTGCGTGCTGTTTTGTCCAGGCTGTCGCTAGCAGAAGTCATAGACTTCGTTGTCGTATTGTGCAGTGCCGGGTGAACAACCAAGAACATATAATAAGATTCGAAGAAACACAGGTATTGTCCCAAACATCACATTATTACACCAGACTGTACAGAGAAGCCATTGAAATATATAAACACAAAAATTCCTTTCACAAAAAAGAAGAAACCATGAAGATAAACAAAATCTGGATCCCGGCACTGCACAATACGACAACGAAGCCTATGACTTCTGCTAGCGACAGCCTGGACAAAACAGCACGCAACACGGACCGCGCAGAAAACCGCCTCTCCACCAGGGGCGTGCCTATAAATAGGGAGGGAGTTTCCAACGACCAGCCAGTCTGCAGCCGACTGTTGAGGAGTTCACAGAGAGCACGCAGTATCTCCTGAAGATGTCTACCGCAGCAGTAGACGAAACGTCGAGTAGAAGAACGACTGGACCACGGCCTATATGCCCGGAAGACGAACCTAATAGGGATCATCCAGTTCCTTGATATCCATCTGAATTTAAGTCACCTCATCTAATATTAAACCAGTTTTGGGAACTTTCACGACTGTTGTTATGTTTAGGTAACATTTTTTATCACTCACATCATATTATTATTCTTATTTAACTATAAATCGGCTGCGGTGGACTAGTGGTTATGCTCCTTGCCTCTGGTCCCGAGGGTCGCAGATTCAAACCTGGCTGGGGTCGATGGATTTCTTTACTTACTTACTTACTCACTGGCACTATCGAACCCATAGGTTCATGGCAGCACGAACATAAGCTCTCCATACATCCCTATCCTGAGCTAATGCTTTCCAATCATTCTCTGTATAATCTACTTCCCTCAAATCATAGTTAATGTTATTCTCCCACCTCATTCTTGGTCTACCAACTGGGCGTTTTCCCTCTGGCTTTCCTACAAGAAGCTTCCATGCAAGTCTTTCATTCCCCATACGTGCAACATGTCCTGCCCATCGGAGTCTACGAGACTTTACTGTTCTTAATATACCTGGCTTCCTATAAAGACCATGTAGTTCATTGTTATGTAGTCTTCTCCATTCGCCTATCTGCTCATCTCTCTTTGGTCCAAAAATTTTCCTAAGAACTTTATTCTCAAATACTTGTAATCTCCTTTCCTCCCTTAAAGTAAGAGTCCATGTTTCGCATCCATATAATATAACTGGTAGAATAATAGTTTTATATATTTTCAGTTTAACGTTTTTTGAAAGGAGTTGGGACATCAAAAGTCTCTGCAATGCATAATAACACACATTTCCAGAATTGAGCCTATGTTTAATTTCTTTGTGCATCTCATTCCTATTTGTGATTACTGTTCCTAGGTATTTGAATTCAGCCACTTCCTCAAAATTTCCCTCATTTGTCAGTAGCTGTCCATTTCCATTATATAATGAATTTCTACGTGTGACCATATATTTAGTTTTATTGATATTTACTTCCAGTCCTAATTTCGTAGTGTTACTCAACAGTGTGTGCGTATTGTCCTTTAGTATCTGCTCGCTATCGGCCAACAATACTACATGATGGATTTCTTTAGGATGGAAAAATCCAAGGAGCAAGTCCTCCGGGAGGGACTTTAAGCCGTGGGTCCCGAGTCTGAATGAAAAGGCATTTATCTCTGTTCCTAAATATGTGAATGTTTCCACTTGTTGTAGATTTATGCCTGATAACTTGATATTCCAATTGGAATAATGTGTTTGTATTATAGTTGTGATTGTTGTTTACAGATGTTTGATAGAGGATTGTGTTGCCGTCAACTTCGTTACTCTGGCATGATGGAAACAATACGGATCAGGCGAGCTGGATATCCAATCAGGCACAGCTTCACAGAGTTCGTAGAGAGATACAGATTTCTCATTTCAGGCGTACCACCTTCACACAAGGTATGGCTACATATTACACAAGTGATTTTGTCCATGAGTATAAGTATTCGTACATTGTACCTGGAAAAATATCTTCAAAATCTATTTACTACATGTGAGAACTTACAAAACTTACATATATATATATGGCATGAAAAGCAAAATTAATGCCTGAACTGTGATTTAAACACGAGACCTCTGACTTTATATTTTAGTGCGATACCAACATCGTTATTCAGGCCCCTACAGTAAACATCAATTTTCCTTTCCTTGCATTGTAATAGGCATTGGGACATTACTTGCAGTGCCATCTTGCGGCTTCTATAACAAGGAAGCAGTTTTAATGAGAATATTTTAATTTTTTAGCAGTGATCCTTTTATACAGTATTTTGATGTTATAATTCAATTTTGACATTTAGCAAACTAAGCTATAAATGTAGTAATTATATATATATATTTTTTTTAAATTTGAATTACAACGTATATAAGAGAAAAATTTGCGTCTAGATCGTAACTCGCCTCGGTAACTCAGTTGGTAGAGCACTTGGCCCGGAAAGCCAAGGGTCCCGGGTTCGAGTCCCGGTCTAGGCGAAAATTTTTCTCTTCAAATTTAATATATCTTTCATTGAGAAATGTTAAATTAATAATAAAAACATCAGTAGTAATTATATTTGAAAAGAAAAATATATGCCTAGACTGGGGTTTAAACGCAGGACCTTTGACTCTCTATGTCAATGCTCTATCCGAGTGAGCTACCTAGGCCTCCAATCTAAACGCGTATTTTTCTCTTACACATAGTTAATTCCCTAACCCCTAATGCTATGAGCCGTTGCTATGATTTTTGCAAATGGCAATTCCTTTGTTAAGAAGACTTTTTATTGGGAATTTAAACATTACTTATAAAGCCAGTAGTGCTTCTTTCAATGTTAATATTATTCGTTTTTAAACACCTTATTGATGGACAAATTATATTTGAAAAGAAAAATATACGCCTAGACTGGGGTTTGAACCCAGGACCTTTGACTCTCTATGTCAGTGTTCTATCCAAGTGAGCTACCTAGGCCTCCAATCTAAACGTGTATTTTTCTCTTATACATAGTTAATTCCCCAACCCTGAATGCTATGAGCTGTTTGATTGGAGGCCTAGGTAGCTCACTTGGAAGAGCATTGACATAGAAAGTCAAAGGTCCTGAGTTCGAACTCCAGTCTAGGCCTATATTTTTCTTTTCAAATATAATTAGTATATTGTACCTGTAAAAATATTTTAAAATTCTTTTATAAATCTTCAAAATCTATCCCAATTTGTAAAAAATCTTTTGATAACTATATTCCTCTGGAATTCGTACAAAAAAGTTATGAAAGGAACAAGAAAAAACAAATGACAAGTATTGGTTTGTTATTGGGCAGTTGATAATTGTTTGTGTGTATGTTTTGAATGAAATAATGTTTTGTTTAGACTGACTGCCGAGCTGCGACGGCCAAGATATGCCAGGCTGTGCTGGGGAGATCAGATTACCAGTTGGGACACACCAAGGTGTTTCTGAAGGACGCACATGACCTGTACCTCGAGCAGGAGAGAGACAGAGTTCTTACACGCAAAATACTCATACTGCAGAGATCCATACGAGGCTGGGTCTACAGGCGAAGGTACTCCTCATAAATAATAATAATAATAAACTTTTTATTATTGATTTAACACTTCTCACTGAAGGATAAATTATATTTGAAGAGAAAAATGTTCACCTAGACCGAGACTCGAACCCAGGACCTCTGGCTTTCCGGGCCAAATGCTCTACCAACTGAGCTACTGAGGCGAGATGCGATCTAGATGCAAATTTTCCTCTTATATACATTGTAAATCCCTCGCACCAAATGCTTTGAAACCTTTGTTTCCATCTTCGCAAATGGCGGCTTCTTAGTTAAGAAGACATTTATTGGGAATTTAACATTACTTTATAAAGCCAGTAGGGTTTCTATTGACGTTTTTATTATTAATTTAACACTTTTCACTGAACGATAAATTATATTTGAAGAGACAAATTTTCATCTAGACCAAGAATCAGATACAGAATTTAAAATTTTAATCAAAAACCTCCATGCGGTTTAGCATAATAACAATTTAAGTATGTGGATGTGAGACCAGCATTTGGCTGGTAGGTGAAGATTGTTTTAAGCATGTATATGTGTTGTGGTGCAGGTACTTGAGAATGAAGGCTGCGGTGGTGATAGTACAGAAGTACTGGAAGGGCTACGCACAGAGACAGAGGTACCGAACATGAGAGTCGGATACATGAGGCTGCAGGCTCTTATACGCTCCAGAGTGCTGTCTCATCGCTTTAGACACCTCCGAGGCCACATTGTGGGACTGCAGGTCAGTCTCTTATCATTATTATAATTATTTTTGTTAGACGATGGAGAGAGAATGACAGTAGATTGATTGGGCGCAGGAACATGTTGTGACACCTGCTAAATAAATAATAAAAATTATTTTTTTGTATTTATTATTATTAAATTGTCACATGGTTTCACGATAAATAAAGGTCTTCATCAAGGTTGTTGTCTATCACCGACTCTGTTTAAAATATATGTACATGAAATATTAAAGAATTGGAGGAGAAAATGTTCAAGCTTGGGAATTCCTATTTCAAACAACAAAACTATATACAACTTACATTTTGCAGATGATCAATTGTTAGTTGCACAAGATTATGAAGATTTAGAATATATGACTAGAAAATTAATAGAAGAATATGAAAAATGGGGATTAATTTTGAACGCGAAAAAAGCAAAATATTTATCAATTGGTGAACCAGAACAAAATTTAATTTTGGAGTCTGGAGAAACAATAAAATCTTGTAGTGAGATCACATATTTAGGAATTAAAATAAATAAAAATGGGAGTTATGAAGAGGAAATAAGAAATAGAAATAATAAAGGAAAATTTGCAATTGCTTGCCTCAATGGAATATTGTGGGATAAAAATATAAGTAATAAAAATAAAATGAATATATATCATACAATTGTTAAAAGCATCATTACTTATGGAGCAGAACTTTGGCCGTTAACAACAAAAACAAATAAGTATCTTTTGGCAACTGAAATGGATTTTATACGAAGGGCAGCACCAATCATTCTCCTCCCCATCTCTTTGTCATTCCAATCTCCATCATTCAATCCTTTTCCCCTCATGTTGTTTAAAACAGCGTCAATCACATTATTTTTAGTCCATCATCTTCTTTTTCTTGCAATTGGCACCCATTCTAGTATTCTTGTTGGGAATCTGTGTTCTGACGATTTTATTATTAATTTAACACTTCTCATTGAAGGATAAATTATATTTGAAGAGAAAAATTTTCGCCCAGACCGGAACTCGAACCCGGGACCCTTGGCATTCCGGGCCAAGTGCTCTACCAACTGAGCTACCGAGGCGAGTTACGATCTAGATGCAAATTTTTCTCTTATGTACGTTGTAATTCCCTCGTGCCAAATGCTTGAAACCATAGCTTCTATCTTTGCAAATGGCGGCTTCTTAGTTAAGAAGACATTTATTGGGAATTTAACACTACTTTATAGCCAGTAGGACTTCTATTGACGATTTTATTATTAATTTAACATTTCTCATTGAAGGATAAATTATATTTGAAGAGAAAAATTTTCGCCCAGACCGGGACTTGAACCCAGGACCCTTGGCTTTCCGGGCCAAGTGCTCTACCAACTGAGTTACCGAGGCGAGTTACGATCTAGACGCAAATTTTTCTCTTATGTACGTTGTAATTCCCTCGTGCCAAATGCTTGAAACCATAGCTTCTATCTTTGCAAATGGCGGCTTCTTAGTTAAGAAGACATTTATTGGGAATTTAACACTACTTTATAGCCAGTAGGACTTCTATTGACGATTTTATTATTAATTTAACATTTCTCATTGAAGGATAAATTATATTTGAAGAGAAAAATTTTCGCCCAGACCGGGACTTGAACCCAGGACCCTTGGCTTTCCGGGCCAAGTGCTCTACCAACTGAGCTACCGAGGCGAGTTACGATCTAGACGCAAATTTTTCATAATGTACATTGCAAGAGAAAAATTTGCATCTAGATCATAACTCACCTCGGTAGCTCAGTTGGTAGAGCACTTGGCCCGGAAAGCCAAGGGTCCCGGGTTCGAGTCCCGGTCTGGGCGAAAATTTTTCTCTTCAAATGTAATCTGTGTTCTGTTATTGTGCTTATTATTGTTGTTGTGTTGCAGGCGCGTGCACGTGGGTACCTGGTACGCAGGATGTATCGACACAAGATGTGGGCGATAGTGAAGATCCAGGCTCACGTACGCAGGCTGATAGCACAGCGCAGGTTCAACAAACTGAAGGTAAAGCAGCCTCCTGCAGCTTCCTGCATGCAGTAGTGATGCGTAGGAGCCACACAATACTAATGTGTTGTTTTGTTTAGTTTGACTACAGGCACCACATTGAGGCGCTGCGGCTCAGGAAGAAGGAGGAGAGGGAGCTGAAGGAGGCCGGCAACAAGAGAGCTAAGGAGATCGCAGAGCAGAACTACAGGGTCAGTTATTCAAACATATTTATATATTAAATTTGGGAATTTTTAACATTATGAGGTTCAATTAATAATAATTAAATGAATCGTGATTTCTTCTTACCTCATACTGAGTCGTCAAAACAGCTGATGATGACGACAACGTGTTGCCGATACTGCAGTGCTGTGTTTAAAAAAACAGAAGTATGAGGTAAGAAGAAATCACGATTCATTTAATTATTATTCAAACATACTTCATTTTACAAAAGTTGGTTTAATTTAGGTTGGTTATATCAGGCGGAACGCTGACCACGGACCACTCAAATTACATCTATGTGAAAACAAGTGTAACTAAATTAGTATGGTTCAAATTCTTCCCTGTAGGGGGAGAGCGCCTAAATCTCTGTTAAGGGAAACATGGGCTTACGAGATGTTTTTCATACCATGCATCTTATCAAGAATGAAGCTAAATTATTAAAACAAATAGAAAAACCAAAAGAACTTACTGTTTGGGAAAAGATCTACATTCAAAAGAGCGAAAAGAAGAAATTGATGAACTTTGAAACTCCCGGTGAGAATGACCTGGTTTCGAGGTTTTCTCAGTCAGCCAATGGAAGGAGCAAAGGATGGCTCTTAAAGATGACAGAACAATGGTCGTGACGATACTGAGGATGGAATAGAAACTATGTTCCAAAACTAGTTTATAGTCAAATAAGAACAATATGAGGTGAGTGATAAAAACTCTACCTAAATGAATATACCTCATAGTGAGAATTCCTAAAATAAGTAGACTTAGTTTGTTTAAGTTAGATTAGTAATGTAAGTCGAGAAACATTGATATTTTTAGAACAAGTAGTTTGTTTGGGTTAGGTTTGTAATGCTCCAGTTCATGTGATGACGACAATAAATGTAATGATAATAGTAATGTATTCTGTTGTAACTTGTAGTATAAATAACAATTGTGTGTTACCAGGAGCGCATGCTGGAGCTGGAGAGGAAGGAGATAGAATTGGAGCTGGAGGAGAGGCGCAGGATGGAAATTAAAAAGAATCTGATAAACGACGCAGCCAAGAAACAGGATGAGCCAGTGGACGACAGTAAACTGGTGGAAGCCATGTTCGACTTCCTACCAGACTCTAGCAGCGAGGCCCCAGCACCAACCAGAGAAACATCTGTCTTCATGGTACGTGGATCAAAAGTTTACTAAATGAATAGTTCACTTAATTTAACTATTGAGTAGCTTTTAAATCAACCATATGAATAATTCACTAAATATGAACTGTTGATTAAGTAAAGAGTACACAATATGGACTATCTGAACAGTTCAGTGAATGAACTGAATAAATAGTTCCTTAAATGATGAAAAATTAAGTGAATAGTTCAACTGAGTGATATTTATAAATTAATAAAAACTAAATTAATAATTCACTAAAACGACTGAATAGATAATTAAATAAACTGAATGAATAGTTTAGTAAATGAACTGCTATGCATAATTTAGTAAATAAACTGATATGAATAGATTAGTAAATAAACTGATATGAATTGTTTAGTAAAGGAACTGATGTTAATAGTTTGCTAAATAAACTATATGAATTATACATTAAACTGTTATCTAAAAGGAATTATTAATTAAGTGAATAATTCACTAAAATAACTGAATAGTTCACTAAATAAACTGAATGAATAGTTTAGTAAATGAATTGTATGAATAGTTTATAAATGAACTGATATGAATAATTTAGTAAATGAACTGATATGAATAGTTTAGTAAATGAACTGATGTTAATAGTTTGCTAAATAAACTATATGAATTATAAATTAAACTGTTATCTAAAAGGAATTATTAGTTAAGTGAATAATTCACTACAATAACTGAATAGTTCACTAATTAAAATGAATGAGTCATTTAGTAAATTAACTGTATGAATGGTCTAGTAAATGAACTGATATAAGTAGTTTAGTAAATGAACTGATGTTAATAGTTTGCTAAATAAACTATATGAATTATAAATTAAACTGTTATCTAAAAGGAATTATTAATTAAGTGAATAATTCACTAAAATAACTGAATAGTTCACTAAATAAATTAAATAAATAGTTTAGTAAATTAACTGATATGAATAGTTAAGTAAATGAACTGATATGAATAGTTAAGTAAATGAACTGATATGAATAGTTCAGTAAATGAACTGATATGAATAGTTTAGTAAATGAATTGATGTTAACAGTTTGCTAAATAAACTATATGAATTATAAATTAAACTGTTATCTAAAAGGAATTATTAATTAAGTGAATAATTCACTAAAATACTGAATAGTTCACTAAATAAATTAAATAAATAGTTTAGTAAATTAACTGATATGAATAGTTAAGTAAATGAACTGATATGAATAGTTAAGTAAATGAACTGATAGAATAGTTCAGTAAATGAACTGATATGAATAGTTTAGTAAATGAATTGATGTTAACAGTTTGCTAAATAAACTATATGAATTATAAATTAAACTGTTATCTAAAAGGAATTATTAATTAAGTGAATAATTCACTAAAATAACTGAATAGTTCACTAAATAAATTAAATAAATAGTTTAGTAATTAACTGATATGAATAGTTAAGTAAATGAACTGATATGAATAGTTAAGTAAATGAACTGATATGAATAGTTCAGTAAATGAACTGATATGAATAGTTTAGTAAATGATTGATGTTAACAGTTTGCTAAATAAACTATATGAATTATAAATTAAACTGTTATCTAAAAGGAATTATAATTTAAGTGAATAATTCACTAAATAACTGAATAGTTCACTAAATATTAAATAAATAGTTTAGTAAATTAACTGATATGAATAGTTAAGTAAATGAACTGATATGAATAGTTAAGTAAATGAACTGATATGAATAGTTCAGTAAATGAACTGATATGAATAGTTTAGTAAATGAACTGATGTTAATAGTTTGCTAAATAAACTATATGAATTATAAATTAAACTGTTATCTAAAAGGAATTATTAATTAAGTGAATAATTCACTAAAATAACTGAATAGTTCACTAAATAAATTAAATAAATAGTTTAGTAAATTAACTGATATGAATAGTTAAGTAAATGAACTGATATGAATAGTTAAGTAAATGAACTGATATGAATAGTTCAGTAAATGAACTGATATGAATAGTTTAGTAAATGAATTGATGTTAACAGTTTGCTAAATAAACTATATGAATTATAAATTAAACTGTTATCTAAAAGGAATTATTAATTAAGTGAATAATTCACTAAAATAACTGAATAGTTCACTAAATAAATTAAATAAATAGTTTAGTAAATTAACTGATATGAATAGTTAAGTAAATGAACTGATATGAATAGTTAAGTAAATGAACTGATATGAATAGTTCAGTAAATGAACTGATATGAATAGTTTAGTAAATGAATTGATGTTAACAGTTTGCTAAATAAACTATATGAATTATAAATTAAACTGTTATCTAAAAGGAATTATTAATTAAGTGAATAATTCACTAAAATAACTGAATAGTTCACTAAATAAATTAAATAAATAGTTTAGTAAATTAACTGATATGAATAGTTAAGTAAATGAACTGATATGAATAGTTAAGTAAATGAACTGATATGAATAGTTCAGTAAATGAACTGATATGAATAGTTTAGTAAATGAACTGATGTTAATAGTTTGCTAAATAAACTATATGAATTATAAATTAAACTGTTATCTAAAAGGAATTATTAATTAAGTGAATAATTCACTAAAATAACTGAATAGTTCACTAAATAAATTAAATAAATAGTTTAGTAAATTAACTGATATGAATAGTTAAGTAAATGAACTGATATGAATAGTTAAGTAAATGAACTGATATGAATAGTTCAGTAAATGAACTGATATGAATAGTTTAGTAAATGAATTGATGTTAACAGTTTGCTAAATAAACTATATGAATTATAAATTAAACTGTTATCTAAAAGGAATTATTAATTAAGTGAATAATTCACTAAAATAACTGAATAGTTCACTAATTAAACTGAATGAGTCATTTAGTAAATTAAATTTATGAACTATAAACTAAACTTACATTATTTTTAGTCTGATCATCTTACCTCAATATTAATGTTGATTTGTTTTTGAACATGTTTCAAAACAATTCTGTTTTATCGTCAGCTTGTCCAGACTGGTTTGATTTATGTTGCATTATGTTGTACATCCTGGATGTCAATGTCTATCCTGTGGTTGGCCAAAGAACCTCCAAACAAGGTCACATTCTGTCGGTATTTCAAAATTCATAATTCTTTGGCCAACCACAGGATGGAGCTGACATTGACATCCAGGTTGTGCAACATAATGCAACATAAATGAAACCAGTCTGGGCAAGCTGATGATAAAACAGAATTGTTTTGAAACATGTCCAAGAACAAATCAACATTAATATCGAGGTAAGATGATCAGACTAAAAATAATATAATTAAAATAGCCTCAAAATATCACTTCCTAAAATTAAATATTATAAACTTAACTACTAATTAAAATGAAATGAATAGTTCAGTAAATTTATATATATCAGGAGAGTCACTATTCATCTTAATGACTTAGAAAACTATGGATTTGACACTAATATAGGCCATTATCTTTACATGTCATGTCTCTCCTAGGGATCCTCAATATGTTTTTTAGATTGTAAGTTATACGTGTACCAAGTCTGATGGAAATTTCTCAGATGTTCCAGAGTTATGCTTGAACATAGATATACAAAAAATGTACTAATTGATGTACATATTTTTTTGTGCAGGATCTGCCGGCTTCAAAGCCGGACCCACATGAGATAATCAGTCCAATGCAGACGGCTTCAGAAGATGAAGAAGATTTGTCAGAATTTAAGTTCCAGAAGTTTGCAGCTACGTATTTCCAAGGAAACATAACTCACCAGTACTCAAGGGAAACCTCTCAAACATCCGCTGTTACCTCTTCATACTCAAGGCGACCAACTGGTGAGTCACAGCCACTAGTTCTTTAATTGAACTAGTTAGCAGAATTACCAGTTTATATACTAGTTCAATTCTTGAACTAAGTACACATATTCAACTAGTTAACAAGTTCAATAATTGAATTGGTTAAACTACTGAACTAGGTTAATGTTTGAACAAGTTCATCAACTAATACAAGTGATATACAAGTTCTGTTAACGAAGAAGTTCATTTTCCATTTTAAAAAAGTTAATGGGGGCATACCTTAGTGCAGTTGGTTAAGGCAATATGCTACAAGCTGGAACGATGAGGGTTCGAGTCCTGGTGGATCAAGATTTTTAAATCCAAACCTTCTGGCAGTACCATGGTGCTGGGGTCCACTCAGCCTCTAACTGAAATAAGTGCCAGAATTTGTCAGCCATCATGCAGGGCTGACATCAAATGCCGATTGTTAGAAAAGTGGTTGGCTTTACCTCCTACTACCCCAAGGTCCTCTTAACATGTGTAGTGCAATAATTTTACTAAATGAACAAGTTAAGTCAATTGATCTATTGACTAAGAAAATTAATTGTTATATTATTGAACTAGTCAGAACAACATATCAACTGACAAAGTTATTGAACTAGTTCAATTCCTAAAAGTTAATAAACTAGTACAATTCTTAAATATATTCCATAAAAATTGAACTAATTTATAAGGTCATTAATTGAACTAGTTACAAGAATTACAAAAAAAAAATAGTTGAACTCATGAACACTCACTCAGTGAGATTGGATTGGGACTGGCCTCACCCAGTGAGATTGGACTGGGACTGGCCTCACCCAGTGAGATTGGACTGGGACTGGCCTCATCCAGTGAGATTGGACTGGGACTGGCCTCACCCAGTGAGATTGGACTGGGACTAGGTTCACCCAGTAAGACTGGACTGGGGCTAGGTTCAACCAGTGAGACTGGACTGGTACTAGACTCAACCAGTGAGACTGGACTGGTACTAGACTCAACCAGTGAGACTGGACTGGTACTAGACTCAACCAGTGAGACTGGACTGGGACTAGACTCACCCAGTGAAACTGGACTCAGACAATACTCGCTCAGTGAGATTGGATTGGGACTAGCCTCACCCAGTGAGATTGGACTGGGGCTAGGTTCACCCAGTAAGACTGGACTGGGGCTAGGTTCACCCAGTGAGACTGGACTGGTACTAGGCTCAACCAGTGAGACTGGACTGGTACTAGGCTCAACCAGTGAGACTGGACTGGTACTAGACTCAACCAGTGAGACTGGACTGGTACTAGGCTCAACCAGTGAGACTGGACTGGGACTAGACTCACCCAGTGAAACTGGACTCAGACAATACTCGCTCAGTGAGATTGGATTGGGACTAGCCTCACCCAGTGAGATTGGACTGGGGCTAGGTTCACCCAGTAAGACTGGACTGGGGCTAGGTTCACCCAGTGAGACTGGACTGGTACTAGGCTCAACCAGTGAGACTGGACTGGGACTAGACTCACCCAGTGAAACTGGACTCAGACAATACTCGCTCAGTGAGATTGGATTGGGACTGGCCTCACCCAGTGAGATTGGACTGGGGCTAGGTTCACCCAGTAAGACTGGACTCGGGCTAGGTTCACCCAGTGAGACTGGACTGGTACTAGGCTCAACCAGTGAGACTGGACTGGGACTAGACTCACCCAGTGAAACTGGACTCAGACAATACTCGCTCAGTGAGATTGGATTGGGACTGGCCTCACCCAGTGAGATTGGACTGGGGCTAGGTTCACCCAGTAAGACTGGACTCGGGCTAGGTTCACCCAGTGAGACTGGACTGGTACTAGGCTCAACCAGTGAGACTGGACTGGGACTAGACTCACCCAGTGAAACTGGACTCAGACAATACTCGCTCAGTGAGATTGGATTGGGACTGGCCTCACCCAGTGAGATTGGACTGGGGCTAGGTTCACCCAGTAAGACTGGACTCGGGCTAGGTTCACCCAGTGAGACTGGACTGGTACTAGGCTCACCCAGTGAGACTGGACTGGACTGGTATTAGTGAGACGGTCTGAGACTAGCCTCACCCAGTTAGACTGTCTAGGACTATCCTCACCCAGTTAGACTGTCTAGGACTAGACTCACCCAGTGAGATCAACTGAGACTAGGCTCACCCAGCGATCTTGTTGAAGTTTAGGATATGATAAAGAAATTAACTTGTTTCAGGCTGCACAAGCTCTCTGGATAACGATCCTGAGGTTCACAGGTGACCTGCCGGAGCCGCGTTACCACACGATGGACAGGGACAACACCTCCGTCATGTCTAAAGTCACAGCGACACTTGGCAGAAACTTCATCCGCAGCAAGGAGTTTCAGGAAGCTCAGATGATGGGCATGGATCCGGTGAGTGTAAACTAACATTCTCATTTATTTAATGGCTTGATTTCTCAGTACTTATTCAAAAGAAATCAATGTCATATCGTGTAAGAATGATGTTTATATGTATTGTGTGTAGAAAAGGAGTCCATGTTTGGTTATAATTTGTATTATGCATCATTTTGTGTATGTGTTGTAGGAGTCATTTCTGAAGCAGAAACCTCGTTCGATAAGACACAAGTTGGTATCCCTGACATTGAAGCGTAAGAACAAATTAGGAGAGGATGTGAGACGCAGACTTCAGGATGATGAGTACACAGCAGACAGTTACCAGGCCTGGCTTGAGTCCAGGCCAACTTCCAACCTCGAGAAACTCCACTTTATCATTGGACACGGGATTCTGCGCGCCGAACTCAGGTCTCTCATTCATTTACTTTGTTTATATTCATTTAGTTCATTTTAGTGAAGTCTTCATACTTATAGTTCACTTAGTGAACTAGTTGTTCCTTATTTTATTGAACTATTCACATGCTTTTTAGTTAAGTTAGTGAACTATTTGTTCAAGTAGGATTTGTTAACGATGCATATAGTTCATATGTCATTCCTCATCTATTTGTTAAATTTATTTTAGTGAACTATTCACATACTTTATAGTTAATTTGGTGAGTTATTTGTTAATTTTATTTTAGTGAACTATTCATGTACTTTTTAGTTCATTTAATGAAGTATATCTTCAATTAATTTTAGTGAATTATTAAAACACATTCAGTACCGTAAACCAGTTAAGACGTTTAAAGAGACTCGTGTATGTGGCCGTCGGTCAGTTAACTCGTTTTAGAGTGGGTGCGATCGAACTGCTTTTATATTCGGCGCCTAAATATTGTGTTGGCTTAGTATGTCTTGGAGATCATAGATGGCATGTAAATGTACATTTTCTATTCCCATTTGACACATTTAACCTTCGTAAATCCCCTTTTATTTTTAAAACAAACACATGGAATTTGTTCACCCAAACTTGCCTCCAGGCTCCAATGCAGTTGTATAAATTTCTCATTATCACGCTGTTTGTGCGTGAGTGAAACCATGGCGAAAGAAAAATATCTCACTGAAGAAGAATTAGTGAATATTTTGTATAATGATGATTCAGGTGATGAACTGATTCCTGAATTAGAAGATTCACAAAGTGAAAGTGAAGATGAACTTCCACTTCCTGAAATTGATACGCCGATACCATGTGATGTCAATCACCCAAGTTATTTCACCATCAAATCCTACTAGGATATCTCCTTTAAGTATGTACAAAATTTGAATTTTCTAGGACTAATAGTTTGTGAATAATGGTCCATTTTCTGAAGTGCCATGAAAAGGGTAGCTGGGGTATTTAAATGGCTGGCTGTGGGTTTAAATGCCCTGCTCAGTGCCTGCTACTGAATGTGTTAACATACTTTATAGTTAATTTAGTCCACCGCTGTGGTCTGAGATAGCGTGCTGCTTTGTCACGCAGTGGGCCCTGCTTCGATTCTAATATTTAGTTAAAAAGAAATAGAACGGGAATCAAACCTGTGAGGTTACGAATGCAGATGTTGTCTGTTGAACCTATCGACCACGGAAACACTCGAAGCTAAACTCTCTCTTCCATGTTGCTTGAGTGTGCACTGTGTTAACTAGCAAACAGTACAATTACTGAAAACGTGTTAATGTGAATACGGCTTCTGAGAGCTCTCACAAAGTTCCCCGATCGGTTGATAGAATCTGCGGATGACTCATTTCTTTTGTCTAAGGATATACCTATTGAAAAACTGTTACGAAATAACACATCATAGTTAAGTTATATAGGTACGAAAATAACACTATGAGGTTTATTTTATTTTTGTTTAGTTGTTTCTTGACTCACCTCATACTTCTTAACTCCCTCGCAGATCCAGATTTCGTCACTGTATTTGTGACATTCTCAATGCTGTTCACGTTCACAACTGATGTCCAATGGTCTCCTCTCCTGCAGACTGACCTCCGCGCCATCTGAATGTCACAAATAAAGTGACAAAATCTAGATCTGCAAGGGAGTTAAGAAGTATGAGGTGAGTCAAGAAACAACTAAACAAAAAAAAAAACACCTCATAGTGTTAAAATGACCATTGCATTCCAATTCCTAATTAAGGTGAACGGCCATCTCATATAATTGCACTCTCACTATTAGTTTTTATAATGGATTATGAAAACCAAATGTAAACAACTGATATTTTTTTACCATTGCCTTAAAATTAAATGCACTCAACTCAGAGAGTGTGTTACAGGGATGAAATCTACTGCCAGATCTGTAAACAATTGACTAACAATCCGTCCAAATCATCGC
Organism: Diploptera punctata; assembly: GCA_030220185.1. NCBI lineage: Eukaryota > Metazoa > Arthropoda > Insecta > Blattodea > Blaberidae > Diploptera > Diploptera punctata. The sequence continues at coordinate 701,403 of JASPKZ010007634.1, forward strand.
ACGCTCGCGGCTGGATACTGTTGTCTCTCTGCGTCGGATGCTTTGCACCTTCGGAGAAGTTTGTCAACTACCTGCGAGCATTCATCCGGGAAGGACCACCAGGCTATGCACCTTACTGTGAAGACAGGCTCAAGCGTACATTCAACAACGGCACCAGAAACCAACCTCCCAGCTGGCTTGAATTACAGGTAAAAACTCTTTATTTTCATCAAACCCGACGGGGTGAATCATAAATATGGCTATATGTTTGATCGCATTGTGTGATGAAAATATTACCATTACAGGAAATATGAAATTACCGTTGGAAAGGCAATTATTCAAATTACAACAATGGAATAAAACAAAATGGCGTAGAACTTACGTCATTAGTTAAAATGGCGTTGAATAAGCAACAGCAAATTACAATTGCTGCATGGGCAATAACGTATGCTAATGATCGTGAGGCCGCAAGACGTGAATTTAATGTAGAATTGCAGCCGTCGACTGTGGGGAAGTGGAGAAAACGACTGCTGGAAACGGGAAGGATGCAGAAAATCAAACCTCCTGGAAGGTCTCACATTAGCACGGATGCAGAAGCAACGAAGAGAATTGTGGAGGCGTTCGACGTTAGCCCACAAAAATCAACCCGCCAAGCTGCACGTGAGCAGTTATTTGTTTTGTGTTCTATTGTTGTAATTTGAAGGATTCCCTTTCCAATGATAACATCATATTTCCTTTAATAATAATATTTTTGCCACAAAATGTGATCAAACGTATAGCCATATTTCTGAATCACTTTTCTTTCATTTTAAATTATGCTATTTGCAAATTTATAGACCCACAAGGTAACTGTCAACAATTGCATGATGAAACCTACCTTGGAATTTCTGCCAGAGAAGCATTGTGATGTACCAAGACCATGTTCAAAAAATTATCTGCTGTTTTTAACTGCAAGGCATAGAAGTCAAAGTCAGAATCCAGCAATGCCAGCCACCTGTGCATAGCAAATGGACTTCCTGCTTGACTTAGAGCGGAGTGGAATGAGAGAGATACAGTTACCAAGACCATGTTCAAAAAATTATCTGCCACTTTTAACTGCAAAGTACGGAAATCAAAGCTAGAGTTCAGCAATGGCAACCTGCTATGCATAACAGATGGACCCCCTGCTTGACATAGAGCAGAGTGGAGTAAGGCGGGTTCAATGTGGACATCACGTAACAAGGATTATCCAGTCCATCAAGTGATGAGTTGTATTACTTCCTTGTAGTTTAAATGAGAGATTTGATACTGGATTTCTGTGCCTTGCAGTTAAAAAAGCAAATACTTTTTTGGACACGGCCTTAATACATCACAACACTTCTCTGGAAGAAATCTCAAGGTAGCTTTCAGCATGCAGCGAAATTTTTTCAAATTCACTGATAAATCTATCCACAAAAAATGTGCCTGGACTATGAAAAAATTGTCCAGGTTTCACCTTCTTCGTTCTCCCTCATACAACACAAACATAAACACACACTCCTCTCTGTACACGATACATTATGTATGTAAAGTGGTCTGCTGAAGTGGTGTATAAAATTGAAAATAGATGAAATTAGCATCATAATGGAAAGTACAATGATTGTCATTGTATGTGTAAAAAGAGATGTGCTTTGTGCTGTGTATTACAGGCAACGAAGTCAAAGAAGCCGATAATGTTGCCGATCACCTTCATGGATGGGAACACCAAGACACTTCTGGCCGACTCGGCTACAACGGCGCGGGAACTGTGTAACCAACTCTCTGATAAGATTGGACTTAAAGACCAGTTTGGATTCTCACTGTACATCGCACTTTTTGATAAGGTAACACTTTTTTGCATTATCATCACACATTATTGTCACTATTTTATTTAACATTTTCCAATACTGTTATTTTAACACGGTTCCAATAATGGATCATAGTATAATGATATTGTGAAAAGAAAAATCAATGTCTGAACCATAAATCGAACCATGGACCTGTAGTTCTACGTACTAGTGTGCAGTCCACTAGAATGGTGTAGTGGGCTGCACACTAGTACGTAGAACTACAGGTCCACAGTTCGATTCCTGGTTCAGACATTAATTTTTCTTCATAGTTAAAATTGGGAAACACATTATGAGGTTCTTAATTAATAAATTAATGAGTCATTCTAACATCTTACCTCATATTTCATGTTTTATCAAACATGGTAACTATATTTTTCAAATGATCTTGTCATTCATTTTCAACCGCCATTATGACTACCGGATATTCGTTGGAATCTCCCTCTATAACGTTGCCATCTTGTGTTGATTTGACAAACTTCGAGAAAATCAAATCAATACCAGATGGCAACGATATCTCGAAGTTCGTCAAATCAACACCAGATGGCAACGTTATAGAGGGAGATTCCAACGAATATCCGGTAGTCATAATGGCGGTTGAAAATGAATGACAAGATCATTTGAAAACTATAGTTACCGTGTTTGATAAAACATGAAATATGAGGTAAGATGTTAAAATGACTCATTAATTTATTAATTAATTTTTCTTTTCACAATATCATTATAATACTATTTTACTACTATTATTATTACTATTATTATTGTTTCTATTTTATATTATTATTATTATTATTATTATTATTATTATTATTATTATATTTATTTCTCAGGTTTCACAACGTCTCTCTGCGTCCAATTAATCTATTGTCATTCTCCTTCACATCTCTCTGTCATTCCAATCTCCATTGTCCAATCCTTTTTCCTTCATGCTGCTCAAAACACCATCAATCCACTTTATGTTTGGCCATCCTCTTCTTCTACCAAGTGGCACCCATTCTAGTATTATTCTTCAGAATCTGTCTTCTGTCATTTTTTTAAAATGACCATACCATTTTAATTGTTTGAATATGTATTATTATTATTATTATTATTATTGTATCTAGAATTATTTTCATTGTTATTTTTGTTATTATTATTTTTCCGTGATGTAAGTGAGTGATTCAAGACTTTTAGCCTTGGTGCAGAGCTACAGGGGGAATAAATTTTTTCATGTATTCTCGGCCAGTACGCCCTGTCTCAAACATCATCCACCTCTGTGATTCTCATATGTGGATGTGAGGTCAGCAGGCATTGAAGAAGTAATTCTCTTCATGCCCGATGTTGTAGTAACATTTTGAAGAAGGATTGGTGTCCCGAAAAGAATTACTGGTTCAGGTTGGGTTTAGTTTTCAGTAGAGCCAGATTCTCTTCTTAGGGTCGGAAGTTGGTACACTGGATAGGAAAACACTTCAAAATTACTAAAAAAAAATGTTTCTTGTAGAAATAATTGTAAATTTATTCACTTCTTAAAGTACCCAGCAGATCAAGTAAATGTAGGTGGTATTATTCTTCACCGTCAATTAAAATTAAATTATTTTCTTTTCTTGAATCAATTATTCTTCTTGTATTAAATATTACATTTTATCAGGAGATCTCTATTGCTTCTTTGTTGAAAGTTGTATGCAGAATGACTAGTGTAATTCTTTTATAATTTTAAAGGACATTATTACATCACATGATGTTATTTTTAAATTCTATTGGTTAATAGTTCTTTAAATATAAGGTTTAATTTGATTTGTTAAATAAGAAAGTTAATTGTTTTAACATCCAATCAGAGTTTAGTTTACTTTCATTTAAGAATATGAAGTTAAGCAGGTGTTCTTATTACAGTTATAACAGAAGGATTTATAATTTTGACAACAATGACTTAAAACAATTTTTAAAAGCATTATTTACAAAGACTGTTGTGGAATACAATTTCTTTAATTGTTACTGAGACATTTTGATTCAACAATAACCAACAATGAATTATTTAGATGTTTTTATTTATTTAAGTTATGTTCAAATATTAAAAGAATTTTAAAATACAAAATGATTAACTTTAACTTTTATATTCATTATAATATTAAAATCCTGCTATAGCATCTGGTAGGTTAAGAGCCTTCTATAGTTTTATTATTGTTGTGTTGAGGTGTCGTCTCTGGGAAGTGGAGGAGACCATGTGATGGATGCCATCTCGCAGTGTGAGCAGTATGCCAAGGAGCAAGGAGCTCAGGAAAGGAACGCTCCATGGAGATTATTTTTTAGGAAGGAGATATTTGCACCTTGGCATGAACCAACAGAAGATCCAGTGGCTACAAACCTGATTTACCAGCAGGTTGTAAGGGGTGTCAAGTTCGGAGAATACAGGTGTGACAAGGTCAGTCAACCTACCAATATATGGTGAAATTAAATGTTTCTTACCTCTCCTCATATAAATCTTCTAAGTAGATCGCAATTTCGAGACCACAACTGTCTCATCTTCAGTACTTTCTTGGCGACTGATGTTATGTCAATTGGAAGAAACTCTTCTTCTTCCCTCTGTTGGTGGACCGATGAACCTCTGGATCAGGTCAAAATTTGCAGGAATTTCGAAGTTCATAAGTTTTCCTTTTTTTTTCTGAATGCGGATTTTTTTTTGCCAAACCTTGAGTTCCTTTTATTTATCTATTTGTCTAATTAGACTGGCTTTTGATTCAATTAAATGTTTTTCAGACCAAGCATGAGCAGCTACTGCTGACTTTTCCACTTCTCCATTTTTGACGTTTCTAAGATGTTCTTTCACCCTTGTTTTCATCTTAGAAACATCAAAAATGGAGAAGTGGAAAAGTCAGCAGTAGCTGCTCATGCTTGGTCTGAAAAACATTTAATTGAATCAAAAGCCAGTCTAATTAGACAAATAGATAAATAAAAGGAACTCACAGTTTGTTAAAAGAACCACATTCAGAAGAACAAAGGAAAACTTATGAACTTTGAAATTCCCACAAATTTTGACCTGATCCAGAGGTTCATTGGTCCACCAACAGAGGGAAGAAGAAGAGTTTCCTCCGATCGACATAACATCAGTCGCCAAGGAAGTACTGAAGATGAGACAGTTATGGTCTCGAAATTGCGATCTACTTAGAAGATTTATATGAGGAGAGGTAAGAAACATTTAATTTCACCATAAATTAAACCTCATAGTGATTAATTCCTGTAAAAGTTAAACCTACCAATATTTTAATGTTCGTATTTGAATCGCTTGAATATTTATGTTGTTGGTGAAAATGTTAACTTTAAATTACATTTGAAGAGAAAAATTTTCGCCTAGACCGAGACTCGAACCCGGGACCTTTGGCTTGCCGGGCCAAATGCTCTACCAACTGAGCTACCGAGGCGAGTTACGATATAGACGCAAATTTTTCTCTTATATACGTTGTAATTCCCTCGCGCCAAATGCTTTTGAAACCTTTGCTTCTATCTTTGCAAATGGCGGCTTCTTAGTTAAGAAGACATTTATTGGGAATTTAAATTACTTTATAAAGCTAGTAAGGCTTCTAATGATGTTTTTATTACTGATTTAACATTTCTCACAACATGTTAACTTTGTTTGTAGGAGGAGGACCTGGCGATGATAGCAGCTCAACAGTATTACATAGAGTACTGTTCAGACCTGAACGTGGATCGCCTGTACAACCTGCTGCCCAGCTACATTCCTGACTACTGTCTCACCAGTGCTGACAAGGCTGTGGACCGCTGGGGGCAGCTGGTTGTGCAGGCCTACAAGAAGGCAAGTACACTCTACTCATTCAGTACTATCTTCTTGTATTGTTTATTTCACTCACCTCATACTTCATAACTTCTTGCAGACCCAGGTGATATTCTCAATGCTGTGTCACAAATGTTGTGATGAAACCTAGGTCTGCAAGAAGTTATGAAGTATGAGGTGAGTGAAATAATAAAAAAAATAAACAATACTAAAAAACCTCTCGTCTATTACTTCTTTTTCTTTAGTGTTCAAGCCTTAAACATTCCATGTGCCAGCAAAGGTCCGTTTTCGTAGCTTAAGTCTGTCATATTTAAATCCATCCGGCTGACATATTTTACTGAAGTACGTAGCGATATACTTTTTTTCCAGGGCCAGGTTGCCAGCCTGACGCCTAACCCCCAGACATGGAGGACCTGGTTTTTTTTTAGGGTTTGCTCCCGTACCTGACAGGTCTCAGTTTTAAGGCGCTGAGAACTCGCCTTTCGTCCCATCCTGTTAGCTACAGTCTATTACGACTGCAGTCAGAGAGCACGACGAGAATGTAGGATTAGGACTTGCTGGCAGAGCTGCTAAAAAAGTCGCAGAGGCATTACTCGAGATTTATTAAGGTATACATAGTCGGCATCTGTACCCTTCTCGAGGCCGTACCAACCATTTGCTCCCCCCCTAAAAAACCTCATACTGTTATTTCCTATATACATAACTTAATTATCTTATTGTATCTTGTAAGCCCATGTTTCCCTTAACAGAGATTTAGGCGCTCTCCCCCTACAGGGAAGTATTTTTAACCATACTAATTTAGTTACACTTGTTTTCATATAGATGTCACTTGAGTGGTCCGTGGTCAATGTTCTGCCTCATACTGACATCTAGGAAACCAAGGTAGTAGGACAGGAAATTTCGGTAAATTTTGCTTAGAGGCCTTTTCATTCACGCTTAAGGATTTTTTACGAGACTGAAAATCTTCAGACTCGGGACCCACGGCTTAAAGTCCCTCCCTGAGGACTTGCTCCTTGGATTTTTTCATCCTAAAATTCCATCGACCCCAGCTGGGTTTGAACCCGCGACCCTCGGGACCAGAGGCAAGGAGCATAACCACTAGTCCACCGCGGCCAATTATTGAGTATTATATAAATAAAATAAATTACCACATTGAAGTGGATGGTATTTTGTTTATTATTACTATGTTTACAGAGTTACTACTTGAAGGAAAAGGTGGCAGCACTGCGTGTTAAGGAGGACGTGGTCAGTTACGCTAAGTTCAAGTGGCCGCTGCTCTTCTCTCGGTTCTACGAAGCTTACAAGAACTCCGGTAATATAACATTTCTTATTTTGAACTTACATATAATTAGGGCCTGGGTTTTGATGACTTGAAAATTCCCAATAAAGTTGTTCTTAATAAAGAAGCCACCATTTGCAAGATCGAGCAACAGTTAGTACCATTTAGTGCTCAGGAATTAACATTGTATATCCATCCATAGTAATTCTGCCCGAAGGCAGGTCCTTCACTGCAATCATAGCATTTTCATGCTATGCTTGCAGCTTTACTAGGGAATTGTGTAGGTGTGGTAGCTTCCCGTTGCTTTCCACACCGGCGAAGGATGGTGGTGATGATGATAATGATAAGGATGATGATGATGAAGATGATGGCCATATGATTTCGGGGACCGTTTGGGCCTTAAAGTTTTCCTGACATTTGTCTTACAGGTGAGGAAAAACCCCGATAAAAACCTCACCCAGAAAAACTGCCCCGACCGGGGATTGAACCTGGGCCCGCTGCGTGACAAGGCAGCACACTACCTCGAGACCACAGCGGTGGACACATTGTATATAAGAGAAAAATTTGCGTTTAGATTGGAACTTGCTCAGGTAGCTCAGTTAGTAGAGCATTTACATAGAAAGCGAAAGGTCCTGTGTTCAAACCCCAGTCTGAGCGCATATTTTTCTCTTCAAATATACTTTATATACAATTTGATACAACAATTAATCTTGTTTTATGCACTTAATTTCCAGTTAGTGATGATCTCATATGCCACAGTTTGTTCGGATCTCACTTGACTGCATCGCTGTTACAACACAATTGACTGACTCCTGACCTCATCAGCAGCTTGTATCAGCCGGGGAAGGAAATATCTCGCCTAGTCACTGTGATTGTTCTCCATTGTAGCTGTCCAAAGATCCGTTACTTCCACTGAGAATTGAGAACATTTGGTTTGTGTGTGCAGGTCCGAATCTGCCAAAGAATGATGTGATAATAGCTGTGAACTGGACGGGAGTGTACGTAGTGGACGACCAAGAGCAGGTTCTGCTGGAGCTCTCATTTCCAGAGATACTACAGTAGCTAGTCACAAGTAAGTAATACCAACTCACTGGCATTATTGAACCCATAGGTTCATGGCCATGTGGACATGAGCTCCCCATACATCCCTATCTTGAGCTAATTTTTTCCAATCATCTGCTGTAAAATATACTTTCTTCAAATCATGGTTAATGTTATTCTCCCACCTCATTCTTGGTCTACCAACTGGACGTTTTCCTTCTGGTTTTTCCTACAAGAAGATTCCATGCACATCTTTCATTCCCCATTTGTACCACATGTCCTGCCCATCATAGTCTACGAGACTTAACTAACTAAGTTATGGGGAATGAAAGATGTGCATGGAAGCTTCTTGTAGGAAAACCAGAGGGAAAACGTCCAATTGATGAGACTTAACTGTTCTTATTATATCTGGTTTCCTATAAACATCATCTAGTTCACTGTTATGTACTCTTTGAGCTTTTGTCATGGATTCCCTGAAGTAGTCCCCGCCCAGAGAACTAAATGGGGACATATTTACCTCTGGAATATTTTACCCCAGTGGAACCCATGTCTGCATTTCTTGATGATTGTATTTTTACGGTGGAAGATCGTCACTCTTTCAACCAAGGTATTTTTTTTTATCATCTTGTACCTGTCCGTCATGCGTAAGCCTTTTGACAGCAATGCTACTGCCGGTATAGCTCTTGGGGTCATTTAATTATGCAAGCCACTTCACCATGACAAGGTGAAGGAAGATACCATAATAACAACTGTTATAATAGTGACAATAAGAACCAAACAAATAGTCTGAAGCAGTGGTTCAGGAGCAAACATCAGTGCAGATCCATTTCATCACTTTATTATAATAATAATAATGATAACAATACAAGAACAAGAATGTTAACAATGGGTGTAATAATAACAATGATGATGGTTTTGCAGGACTAACAAAGTGTTTTCTCAGACGTTCACGCTGTGCACAGTGCGAGGTGAAGAGTTTACATTCCAGAGTCCCAACGCAGAGGACATCCGTGACCTGGTGGTCTACTTCCTGGAGGGACTCAAGAAACGCTCCAAGTTTGTTATAGCACTGCAGGATTACAAGTCTCCAGGTATATGTACTCAACTCACAGGGCTCTCTCATTTCAGGCTTGAGGTGCTGTAGTGGATAGTATTTTCAAAATTTTTAGGAAGTAACACTGTGAGGTTTTACGTTAAGAATCAGAAAATTGACACCTCACCTCATAATTTGTAGTTGTTGAGAAATTGTGAATGTATTGCAGGTGAGGGGTCTTCGTTCCTGACTTTCATGAAGGGAGACCTGATAGTGCTGGAGGACGACAGCACAGGGGAGACTGTGATGAACTCAGGATGGTGCGTAGGGAGATGCGAGAGGACTGGCGAGAAGGGTGACTTCCCAGCAGAAACAGTATACGTGCTGCCAGCCTGCAGCAAACCACCTCAAGACATACTGGTAAATAGTTCATAAAATGAGAGCCCCAGCAATGAACCTATGGGTTCCATAAGACATATATTGAGTTAGTCATCGGGGAAAAGACCATTAGGAAGTGCTAGGTGTGGGAGGGAGGATAACATTCAGATGGATGTTAAAGAACTGGACTTGGCTGAGAAAGGGGCCAGACTTAGTGAGTGTGACATAGTTATAGAGTTAGATAGTTTATATGGTGTTGGTTTTCAGGCATTATTCAGCCTAGAAGGGGCGGAACACGGACGTAAACTACATCCGCAGCAGGTGAATGGAACGGAGAGCAGAGAGAAACCTCATACATTAGCAGAATATGCTCTCGACCATTTCAGGTGAGCTCTGAATTACAGGTGATAAGAAATGTAATCCGTAACAACAAATATATGTTTTATACCTGGAAATAATGACTGATTCTTCACAAGCTCAGCCCATAGATAGTGTTCCATTGTGCTTTATTCTAAACTTTACATACAACAGATCATGTTATGTAGGATGATGTGTATATGTACTGTGTACAAATCAAATATATTAGATTTAGCGAATGTTTTATTTATGTACTGTTTTGGTAACTTCACATTATGTAGAATGGTAAGGCAGTAATTCTAATAACAACATAAATATAACAATGATGATAATAATAATAACATAAAATAATAGTAATAATAATGATAATATATCTTCTTCTTCTTCCTTCCAAGTATTAGGCCAAGGCCTGTTACCATCCTATAGAAAATTTTCCCTCCAGCCTAAATAGTACGATCCTTCCGCAAAATTCTCGTATAAGACTTGAAAGCATAATAATAGTCCCTTCGATTGGTTGCTGGCCAAAGGAAGGCAAGACCAGTGATGGGGGCTGCCATCTTATAGCCTCTGGTCAGGCTTTTCTGGAGAAGAAAACAAAATAAAGGAAAGAAGAAATGGAAGATAATAATAATAATAATAATAAAATAACATCAATCCACCGCTGTGGTCTCGAGGTAGCGTGCTGCCTTTTCACGCAGCAGGCCCGGGTTGGATCCCTGGTCGGGACAGTTTTTCTGGGTGAGGTTTTTATCGGGGTTTTTCCTCACCTGTAAGACAAATGTCAGGAAATCTTTAAGGCCCAAACGGTTCTCGAAATCATATGGCCATCGCAATCATCATTATTCATATTCATCTTAGATTAAGCTCTCCATCATATCATCGGGGCAATGTAACCCCGCCTTCCAGGCACCCCAACCTCAGAAGTGGGTTACAAGTATGCCTTGCCAGGAGAGAACACCAGGAATGTCGAAAGACAACCTGGGGCATTTGCAAAAAAAAAATAATAATGACAACATAATAATAATAATAATAATATAATAATAAGCAATAATAATTACTAATAACAATAATAACCTATAATAATGACAACAATGATAATAATAATAATAATGACAATGATAATAATAATACCGATAACACTGGTCAACATGATTTTTGTCTCATGAGTACCAATAGTTGTACTTAATGCAGTTTTTTATCGTGTTTTCAAATACGTATTCCGAATTTCTCCATCACCCACAGTTTTTTTTATTTCAATTTCAATCAATTAATTTTTATAATAAACATTTTTTCGTCCATTTGTTCATTGTAAAATAAAACCAAATGAGCTAACTCAGGAGATTTCAGGTATGGAAAAGAGATATCAAGGCAAATGGAATCCTAATATGCTGGCTGATTATTGTCGGCCCATCAAGAGGGATGCTCTACAGGCAAAATATAGCAGAAAATCATTATTTATTACTTTATATGTGAGTCCGAATGTTTGAATATTGTGTAGTTGCGAATGTAGAAAATATTAAAGTATTTCAAATTATAAATTCCTGTCTCTCGGAAACCTTGCATGATGGAGGAAAACCGATATCATATTTGAATTCAGGAGAAAAAGTGCTATGAGAATCACATATTTTTCTTTCTGAGACAAAGAAAGTTTCTTTTTTGTTGCTCAGTGTAATAATAGTATAATAATAATAATAATAATTATTATTATTATTATTATAATGGAATATGTTTTTAAACTGTTGGTACCTGATGAAACTCTGATTTTGAGATATTTGGTTTAATAAGAAGTTGGACACCCCTTCTCATTACCATATGTATATTATTTTGGAAAAGAGTGTGTTTTGAAATGAATGGCCGTGTCAAGTTCTGAATAAATATTTAAGTTATGAAATAGCAAGTGATTAAGTTGAAGGTGAACTGATAAGATAACTCATTCACCAGCTGAACTTGAACGTAAGTTATACATCACACAATCTGATTGTTATAGCAGATAATAACCTAATTAATAAATAATCAGAAATGCTGAGTTTGTATTAAATTAATGTTGGGAAGTAAACATTATGAGGTATGGTCAGTCGGAGTTATGGCTGAAGATGAACATGACTGTGTTTGAAATCGCGATATCATGGAAGCATGAATCCTATGAGGTGAGTTGTTTAAACAATATGTTCTCCGATGAATTTTACTGAGTTTGTATTTTGTTCTCCCACCTGGAACATGTGGTTTCTTTGATAAAACATCTCATTTTCATTAAGGATTCATGAACTGTCAACTGAGGAATTGTAAAGCCCACGGAGAACTTGTGTCTATGCCTCCATTCTGGAAAGTTTTGTTCTCAACACTTCCACTCTGGAAAATGTTGCCTCGACCCTAGAGTATTCCTACCCTTCCATATATATAAGTGGTTACATGATCAGATGATCCAGTGTAGTGATCGCAACACCAAAGACAAGAAGACAATCAGCAAGTATAGATAACTGAAGGATAAATAAATTATGGAGCAAGAGATTTTATTAGCAGCAAATTATTTGTGAAGAATCTGCAAATTATAGTGAAATAAATTAAATAATTACTTATTTTAGGAATTCACATTATGAGGTATATTCATTTAGGTACAATTTTATCATAAATTAATTAAACATTTTTTTTAACATCTTACCTCATATTTTATGTTTCTTCAAACACAGGAACTAGTTTTCGAGAAAAGGATCTCTCTCATTTTCAACCGACATTATGACTACCGGATTTTCATTGGAATCTTTGGAATCTGCATCAATAACGTTGCCATCTGGTGTTGATTTGATGAACTTTGAGTTGAGGTCACGTTGATCAGGAATCTCAAAATTCATGGATCTAAATTTGTTCTTCTGAATATATATCTTCTCCCAAATTGTCAATTCTAAAGGCTTTTCCAAATGTTTTAAAAGTAGGGCTTCTTTTTCAATTTTATGATTCTCCAATAAACTATGTGCTGCAATAGCTGATTTTTCAATTTCACCATTTTTAAATTCAGCCTTGGTAATCTATTAATAACTAATAAGAAATTGAACACCCCAGATAGCAAACAATCTGGAATTTATGAAATTAATTGTGAGGACTGCAATAAAGTATACATAGGAAAAACAAAAAGGAATTTTGACACTCGCACTAAGGAACACTTCAGAAAAATTAAAAATGGTGAAATTGAAAAATCAGCTATTGCATTCTAACCATACATTTGTAATTATCTCGCAAACGACTCATTTGCGGACCCATGTTTACTGGGACATTGTTGCTTCTATTATGGTGTACTTTCAACCATGTAAATTTGCGCCATCCTTTTTGATACACCCTGTATATAATGTCCGATATATGTAGTTTGCATTTCCCAGTTGTATTGACTCCAGTCTTTTGTTTTTAGGCCTCCACCAAAGAGGACAATGTCTAAAGCATTGACATTGACATCAGCTCGAAGAGGAAGTCCGGAGGAACTGTGGCGACACTCACGCGAACCCCTGAAACAACCACTGCTCAAGAAACTGCTGACGAAGGAAGAACTGGCAGAGGAGGCGTGCTTTGCGTTCACTGCCATGTTGAAATACATGGGTGATCTGCCTTCCAAACGACCTCGCATCGGTAACGAATACACTGATCAGATCTTTGATGGACCACTTAAACATGTAAGTATTGCATTTAGTTCATTGTTCATTTTAATGACCTATTTATCTATTTTAATTCTTTAATTCTTCTAAAACTCCCTCAGGGGTCCTCATCTAGGGAATATGTGGATGGCGACCACAAGGTGCCCAAGCTGAGCAAAACATTTCTTCCACTTACTTGTGTTTTACACTCTTTTAACTTTACTATCTAACCTCTCTTGGTTAACTCTTGTTTCTTCGACCCCGGCGCTATTAGGGCATCTGAGGGCTAGGGAGTCTTTCCTTTCTTCCATTTCTTCTTTCCTTTATTTTCTTTTCTTCTCCAGAAAAACCTGACCAGAGGCTATAAGATGGCAGCCCCATCAGTGGTCTTGCCTTCCTTTGGCCAGCAACCAATCGAAGGGACTATTATTATGCTTTCAAGTCTTATACGAGAATTTCCCGAAAGGATCAAAATGCTGGAGGGAAAATTTTCTATAGGATCGTAACAGGCCTTGGCCTAATACTTGGAAGGAAGAAGAAGAAGAAGAAGAATTCTAAAACTATATATCTAGTTAATTTTACTGATTATTTTATATCTAGTTCATTTTAGTGAACTATATATCTAATTCATTTTAGTGAACTATATTTTTAGTTTATAATTAATTTTAGAGAACCATATATTTAAGTCATGTCGCCTGGGATGGTCTAGTGCTGGCATGGGGAGCTGCCGAATAAGGGATAGTATGACATCCTCCTCATTCCACCTTTCATTGAACTCAAGACTGTTGTTACTGTGATCTTGGTATACCATGCGCGGCACAACCTTACAACCTGAAGCATATGCACTAATCCCTTCCATTCATATGTACTTTACGTGCACTGTGCAAACGTTTGAAGGGCGCTTAGTGGACCAATGGACCACTGACACTAATTTATCTATGTCAGGCTGATAGTACTCGTAGAGAGACGTAATATTGAGACAAGGGTGTCATCGTTTAATCTGCAGAGTGTTTTAAATTTGATATGATTTCTCAGCAATCAATTTTGAAATCCGGTAACTAGCACGTACTGAAGTGGTTGTCTGCTATCGTTTTGGAGTGTTTGCTCCTTTAGATTATTTAAAAATCCCGTCCTGTCATCCCCTGTGTAAACAAAACATACTATGTCCCCTATGTCTATTATATTTAATTTATGAATTTGAACTCCATGCATGTTACCTACTGTACATTAGAAGTAAATGTCCCTGTGAGAATATAGTTACATATTTCTAATTTTATCCTGTCCGTATTGATTTGCATGTGAAGATCTGAAATATCGTGGGATATTATACTTTTTCACATGATGGAACCGCGTAGAACACAATAAACAAACAACTTTCGTGCCATTCTGAATACAAAAATAACCATTTTCCCAGTCCGTATTAAAATGATATCGGTGTTTATAATTTGCCACGCTCACACTGGATTGAACGCAGGTACAAATGATGGGTATCGGCAAAGATGATTTGTTATGAGCTCTCGGAGCTCAAGCTCCCCGTGCCTGCTCTAGAGGTTATGTTCCTTATCTCTAGTCCCGAAGGTCGTGGGTTCAAACCTAAATGTTTAGTTCATAGTTCATTTACTTACTTACTCACTGGCACTATCGAACCCGTAGGTTCATGGCCGCACGGACATAAGCTCTCCATACATCCCTATCCTGAGCTAATGCTTTCCAATCATTCCCTGTATAATCTACTTCCCTCAAATCATAGTTAATGTTGTTCTCCCACCTCATTATTGGTCTACCAACTGGGCGTTTTCCTTCTGGCTTTCCTACAAGAAGTTTCCATGCACGTCTTTCATTCCCCATACGCGCAACATGTCCTGCCCATCGCAGTCTACGAGACTTAACTGTTCTTATTATATCTGGCTTCCTATAAAGACCATGTAGTTCATTGTTATGTAGTCTTCTCCATTCACCTGTCTGTTCATCTCTCTTTGGTCCAAAAATTTTCCTAAGAACT
This sequence comes from Diploptera punctata, assembly GCA_030220185.1. Lineage (NCBI taxonomy): Eukaryota > Metazoa > Arthropoda > Insecta > Blattodea > Blaberidae > Diploptera > Diploptera punctata. Next base: position 716,702 of record JASPKZ010007634.1, read on the forward strand.
TTATTCTCAAATACTCGTAATCTCCTTTCCTCCCTTAAAGTAAGAGTCCATGTTTCGCACCCATATAATATAACTGGTAGAATAATAGTTTTATATATTTTCAGCTTAACGTTTTTTGAAAGGAGTTGGGACATCAAAAGTCTCAGCAATGCATAATAGCATGCATTTCCAGAATTGAGCCTATGTTTAATTTCTTTGTGCATCTCATTCCTATTTGTGATTATTGTTCCTAGGTATTTGAATTCAGCCAATTCCTCAAAATTTCCCTCATTTGTCATTAGCTGTCCATTTCCATTATATAATGTATTTCTACGTGTGACCATATATTTAGTTTTACTGATATTTACTTCCAGTCCTAATTTCTTAGTGTTACTCAATAGTGTGTGCGTGTTGGCCTTTAGTATCTCCTCGCTATCGGCCAGTAGTACTACATCATCAGCATAAACTAACAGCTTATTAATACCATTCAGTTGTAAGCCTTCCTCATTCTCTAAAGATTTAATGGCATGCTCTAGTACAAAATTAAATAGTAGAGGAGATAGTGCATCTCCTTGCTTCAACCCATTCTGGATTTCAAAAGTGTCTGAAAACTGTTTGCCTACACGCACCCTACTCTTTGAGCCATTTAGACACATTCGTATAAGTCTAACTAACTTTTTAGGAATTCCGAACTCCAGAAGGATACTATATAACTTCTCCCTCTTAATTGAATCATATGCTTTTTTGAAGTCTACATATAGTTGATGTACAGTACCATTATATTCCCATTTCTTTTCTAAAATCTGTCTTATACTAAAAATCTGATCTGTTGTAGACCTGTTTCTTCTAAATGCACATTGATGATCTCCTAGAATGTCATCAATATAGGGAGTAAGTCTGCTTACTAATATATTTGTTAGAATTTTGTACGAAGTTGAAAGTAATGAGATGCCCCTGTAGTTGTTGCAATCAGTTTTATCTCCTTTCTTATAAATTGGTACGATAATTGATTCCTTCCATTCATCTGGAAGAGCTTCTTTTTCCCAAATCATACTAAGCAACCAGCGTATCTTGTCCATCAATTTTTCTCCCCCTGATTTTATCAGTTCTGCTGGGATCTCATCTGAACCTGATGCTTTATACATCTTCAATTTTTCAATCGCCATTTCAACCTCTAATGCACTTGGCTCTGCGACTAGCATTTCTGCTGTCTGTAACGTATCCTCCTCAATGTCCTGTTCTGTATGTACATTTAATAGCTGATTAAAATAACTTTTCCATCTATTTAATATACTCCTGGAATCTGCAATCATATCCCCATTTTCATTCCGAATTATGTTTGTTCTAGCCTGAAACCCTTTCTTCTCTATACTAATTCCTTGATATAATTCTCTAATGTTCCTATTTTTTGCATTCATTTCAAGGTCATTAATCTTTTCTCTCAAATATTCCCTCTTCTTACTCTTTAGTAACTTGGTGGTTTCCCGTCTAATACTACCCAATTGCTCTAAATTTACCTCATTTGGCTCGTGTAACCATTTCATTTTTGCTAGCTTTCTTTTCTTTACAATGTCGGCACATTCCTCATCAAACCATTTCTTGTTTTGCCTCTTTTTTAAACAACCAATGCTTTCTGATGCTGACAATTTAATAGTATCTCTTATAGCCTCCCATTCTTTATTTATATCAGTTTCTTCTTCGTTTGCCACATTGTCATCTGAAGATTCCAGTACTTCAAATCTATTAGCAATTTTGATTTGGTATTCTTGCCGCATTTCATCATTTTTCAAGTTTTTTAATTCAAATTTTACAGAATCATCTTTAGCGTTTGTTCCTCTCATAAGCGATAGCCGTTGTCTGATTTTCACCTTGACCAGATGATGATCCGAATTGCAGTCTGTCCCTCTAACTGATCTAACATCAATGATGCTACTGTGCCAGCGTTTATCCACTAATACATGATCTATCTGGTTCCGAGTTTCTCCATCTGGGGACGTCCAGGTGTATTTATGAATATCCTTATGCTGAAATGTTGTGCTCTTAACAATGAGATTCTTTGATGTGGCAAATGTGACTAATCTAACCCCGTTGTCGTTACTATCTTCATGAAGACTGAATTTGCCTATTGTTGGTTTGAATATATCTTCCCGCCCCACTTTTGCATTAAAATCTCCTAAGACAATTTTCATATGATATCGTGAAAGGCTATCAAATAAGCATTCTAATTCTTCATAGAACTCATCCTTGATCTTGTCATCTTTATCTTCTGTGGGGGCATGTACATTTACAATTATAAAATCATGTCGTTTACCCTTTAGAATTATGTATGATATCCTATCACTAACAAACTTAATATCTCGGATAGCGGATAGGATCCTCCTTCTGACTAAAAAACCTGTTCCAAATGCAGGTCTTTCTGCACCCCCATAGTATAATGCAAAGCTTCCTGATTCCTGACTACCTTCTCCTGGCCACCTAACTTCCTGTAAAGCGACTATATCCAAGGGCGATTTATCTAATTCCCGCGTTAATATCTCTAGTGCCCCGCTATTGTATAAAGTCCTAACATTCCATGTTCCTAGGAACATGTCCCTGTGTTTGAGCCTTTGGCATGGGTTCACTGAAGTAGTCCCCGCCCGGAGAACCGAATGGGGGACTATTTGACCTCCGGAAAATTTTACCCCAGTAGAACCCATGTCCGCATTTCTTGACGGTTGTATTTTTACGGTGAAAGATCGTCACTCTTTCGACCAAGGTACTTATTTCGTCTGGCTTATCACCTTCGACCAGTCCGGCATGGGTAACCCTATCGGCAGCAATGCTACCGCCGGCATAGCTCTCAGGATCATTTAAGCACACAAGCCACTCCACCACGACAAGGTAAAGATACCATGGAGGGCATAGTTCATTTAGTAAACTATATGATATTTAATCAATTGAGTTGGTGTTTACTTGATGAAAATCCATATTTATTAATTAAATAAAAATAAAACATAGTTTTATTTGATTTTCATATATATTATATAATTCAGTGACAGCTGTTTCGGTACACTGTACCTTCTTCAGACATGTTAACAAATGAAGAAGGTACAGTGTACCGAAACAGCTGTCACTGAATTATATAATAAATATGAAAATCAAATAAAACTACGTTTTATTTTTATTTAATTAATATATATGATATTTGAAGAGAAAAATTATACGCTCAGACCGGGACTTGAACCTGGGACCCTTGGTTTTCTAGTCCAAGTGCTCTACCATTTGAGCTACCTGAGCAAGTACCGATCTAAATGCAAATTTTTCTCTATATACGTTGTAATTCCCGCCCACCAAATGCTTTGAAGCCTTTGCTTCTATCTTTGCAAATGGCGGCTCCTTTATTAACAAGACATATTTGGGAATTATACATTACATTATAAATGCCAGTATGGCTTTTTTCGATTTTTTTTTATTAATTTCATACATCTCAATGATGGATAAATCATATTTGAAGAGAAATATTATACGCTCAGACCGGGTAGCTCAAATGGTAGAGCACTTGGACTAGAAAACCAAGGGTCCCGGGTTCAAGTCCCGGTCTGAGCGTATAATTTTTCTCTTCAAATATGATTTATCCATCATTGAGATGTATGAAATTAATAATAAGAACATCGAAAATATATGATATTTAGTACATAGTAGATTCCAGTGAACTGTTCTTTCTAGTTAATTTAATAAAACATTGATACACGTGTGTTTAGGAGATCCTGCGAGATGAGATCTACTGTCAGGTGATGAAGCAGTTAACAGACAACAGAAACAGACTGAGTGAGGAGAGAGGCTGGGAACTGATGTGGCTCGCCACCGGACTATTCACCTGCAGCCAGAACTTACTCAAGGTCAACATCACTGTCTTGGTCTTTTTAAACACACGTTTCCCCTCCTATGTCTTATCAATACACAGTTTCCTGTCATCTATGGTAAAATTAAATGTTTCTTACCTCTCCTCATATAAATCTTCTAAGTAGATCGCAATTTCGAGACCATAACTGTCTTCAGTACTTTTTTGGCGACTGGTGTTATGTCGATCGGAAGAAACTCTTCTTCTTTCCTCTATTGGTGGACCGATGAACCTCTGGATCAGGTCAGAATTTGTGGGAATTTCTGAATTCATAAGTTTTCCTTTGTTCTTCTGAATGTGGATCTTTTCCCAAACCGTGAGTTCCTTTTGTTTGTCTATTTGTTTAATTAGACTGACTTTTGATTCAATTAAATGTTTTTCGGACCAAGCATGAGCAGCTATTGTTGACTTTTCCACTTCTCCATTTTTGATGTTTCTAAGATGTTCTTTCACTCTTGTTTTCAAATTTCTTTTTGTTTTGCCAATATAAATTTTGTCACAATCCCTGCATTTGCTTCAATTTATATTGGAAAAACGAAGAGATTTGAAAACAAGGGTGAAAGAACATCTTAGAAACATCAAAAATGGAGAAGTGGAAAAGTCAGCAGTAGCTGCTCATGCTTGGTCTGAAAAACATTTAATTGAATCAAAAGCCAGTCTAATTAAACAAATAGACAAACAAAAGGAACTCACAGTTTGGGAAAAGATCCACATTCAGAAAAACATAGGAAAACTTATGAACTTCGAAATTCCCACAAATTTTGACCTGATCCAGAGGTTCATCGGTCCACCAACAGAAGGAAAAAGAAGAATTCCTTCCGATCGACATAACATCAGTCGCCAAAATAGTACTGAAGATGAGACCGTTACGGTCTCGAAATCGCGATCTACTTAGAAGATTTGTATGAGGAGAGGTAAGAAACATTTGATTTTACCATCAGTTAGTTATTTTGATTCACCTCATATATTTTTATATTCTGCAAACAATACAGGGTGATTCATAAATATGGCTATACGTTTGATTGCGTTGTGTGATGAAAATATTACCATTACACGAAATATGAAATTACCATTTGAAATGCAATTATTCAAATTACAACAATGGAATAAAACAAAACAGTGTACAACTTACATCATTAGACAAAATGGCATTGAATATGCAACAGCAAATTACAATTGCTGCATGGGCAATAACGTATGCTAATGACTGTGAGGCTGCAAGACAGGCAAGACGTGAGTTTAATGTAGCATTGCAGCCATCGACTGTGGGGAAGTGGAGAAAATGACTGCTGGAAATGGGAACGATGCAGAAAATCAAACCTCCTGCAAGGCTTTACATTAGCATGGATGCAGAAACAATGAAGAGAATTGTGGAGGTGTTCGACGCTAGCCCACAAAAATCAACCCGCCAAGCTGCACGTGAGCTTCATATCAGTCAATCGAGTGTGTGTCATGTTTTGAAGCCTGAGAAGTACCACCCCTTCAAACCAATTGAAATGGGAAGAAGAGGCTCCATTGAATGGCCAGCCCGTTCCCCTGACCTCACAGCATGTTTGGTTGTGGGGTTATTTGAAGGAGAAGGTTTATGCCTGGAAACCTTAAGACGTCGACATGCTGAAATTAGTGATTGAGGAAGAAATTAGAGCTATTCCTCTAAACATGTATCATAACGCAATGAATGACTTCCCAAAGCGTTGCCAATTATGCTTGGATGTAAACGGCGAACAGTTTGAAGCAATAAAGTGACTTGCTTAGTGTTGTTGTAAGTGTTTTGTTTTGTTCTATTGTTGTAATTTGAAGGATTCCCTTTCCAATGATAACATCGTATTTCCTTTAATAATAATATTTTCTTAACTAAGAAGCCGCCATTTGCAAAGATAGAAGCAATGGTTTCAAAAAGCATTTGGCGATGGGGAATTACAACGTATATAAGAGAAAAATTTGCGTCTAACTCGCCTCGGTAGCTCAGTTGGTAGAGCACTTGGCCCGGAAAGCCAAGGGTCCCGGGTTCGAGTCCCGGTCTAGGCGAAAATTTTTCTCTTCAAATATAATTTAATAATATTTTTGTCACAAAATGCGATCAAATGTATAGCTATATTTCTGAATCACACTCTTTCATAAATGCGACAAAACTACAGTCTGCAGAATATAAAAAAAAATATGAGGTGAGTCAAAATAACTAACTGATGATAATTAAAAGAAGTCTCACAGCGTTATTTCCTACAAATATTAAATTCATGTATGTTAACAGGAGCTGACTGTATTTCTGAGAACTAGAAGACATCCTATATCCCAGGACTCGCTACAGAGGCTGCAGAAGACCCTACGTAATGGACAGAGGAAGTACCCACCTCACCAGGTGGAGGTGGAGGCTATTCAACACAAGACAACACAGATCTTCCACAAAGTCTACTTCCCTGACGATACTGACGAGGTAATTATTGTTAACACAAATAATAATAATTTTTTTTAGGAATTTCTCTACAATAAACTAGTTTTCCTAAAACCCATTTTACTATTTACTGATTCTCTGCATCACTCTCTGTTAATTCTCTCGACACCATATTCAGATTCACGCCTTGAACCCACTGTTCTATTGGTCTCCCCTTTCTTCTGTTGCCCTCTGCTTCAAAATTCAATATCATCTTAGGTATCCTGTCATCTCATATCCTCTTTATGTAGCCAAACCATAATAATTCTTGTATCTTGTAAGCCTATGTTTTCCCTTAACAGAGATTTAGGCACTCTCCCGCTACAGGGAAGAATTTGAACCATACTAATTTGGTTACACTTGTTTTCATATAAATGTCATTTGAGTGGTCCGTGGTCAGCGTTCCGCCTCATACTGACATCTAGGAAATCAAGATAGTACTAGGATGGGAAAATTCGGTAAATTTTGCTTAGAGGCCTTTTCATTCAGGCTTAAGGATCTTTTACGAGCCTGAAAATCTTCAGACTCGGAACCCACGGCTTAAAGTCCCTCCCAGAGGATTTGCTCCTTAGATTTTTCCATCCCAAAAAAATCCATCGACCCCGGCCGGGTTTGAGCATAACCACTAGTCCACTGCAGCCAATACATAACAATAATAATAATAATAATAATAATAATACTTTTTTTAAATTTAGGAATTTATCCACAATACAGTGGTTTTCCGTCGCCCTCAAAAAATTTGTCATTTCTATTTGTATCGGTCGTGAACATCGTCATCATACTTCTTCTCCATACAACCTTCTTTACGTCATCTCTTTGTTATTTTCCTATCTGTTTTTCACTCCAAGATCTTAGGGATTCTATCAGATGTCAGCCTCTTGAGATGTTCATAGCACATTATTCATCTCTTTTCTATTGTCTGTAATACATTTCTTTCAACTTTTATAATTTTCCTAATTAGAAAAGTAGTAATAAAGTAAGTCATTGACACTAGTTGGACAGACATAAGCTCCCACTCCTGAATGAATGTTTTCCAATAATTCAAGTCCCACAAATACTGGTTAATTTCTTAGGGTCGTATCTATGAACGCATTAGACCATAAAAGTCGTTCTCTGCTGAGAAAGTTGCATCCAAAGACATTTTTGCGTTCTCAAAATCTGTTCATGTGATAATAATTGTTGAAATTCCTAAGCTACCTGACGAGGTTACTTTGCAGAGAATGAATCGTGAGCAACCCGATGGTACTTTGAAACCTTGCTGCTTTATCCAAGATGTCGGACCTTGAAGCACTTCGATTATGTTTTCGGTATACGCAGAGAAGAGGAATTTGATAGAGTCTACCAAAGAATTCAACTGGAAGAACAGGAGAATTGGCGTAATATCGCGTGATGCAGATGTCGTATACGGTATTATTTGCAGCATGCAAGTTTAAATGCGTTCCTCTAGCAGACGAAAATAACGGAAGTGGTTTTATCGCTGAGAATTCTGGGTAATTTCTTGCCAATATTACGAAAAAACTACTTTCATGCATGACCAATCAGCGACTCGCTAATTTGAACTTTGCACATTCTCGCGGAAAACTCAACTCACCAGAGTCTAATGTATTTGCATGCGGCCCTAATTCTCCCCCCTAATTCTTGGCCTACCTATTGGACACATTCATTTTGTTTTTCCTAGAAGGAGTTTCTATGCCCCTCTTTTATTCCCCATTCATGCCACATGTTGTGCTGATCACAGTCTAAGAGACTTGACTGTTCTTGTTTCCATTAATATAGTTGTGTATATTTGTGTGTGACAGGCATTTGAAGTGGACTCGTCGACGAGAGCCAAGGATTTCTGTCAGAACATCTCTCAGCGCCTGAACCTGAGGTCCAGCGAGGGGTTCAGTCTGTTTGTTAAGATAGCTGACAAGGTGATATCAGTCCCCGAGGGAGATTTCTTCTTTGATTTTGTGCGACATTTAACAGACTGGATCAAGAAGGCGCGGCCCTCTAGAGATGGTCAGTATCTTATGTTTTTTTAAATAATAAAAACATAAATAACAATTTTCCTGCTGCTGAAAAATAACCGCCGGTATCAAAGAAATTTGAAATTATTGAGTCGTTAAAAATATGTTCTCCACTCACTGTTAATGACTCAATACGTTGATGTGTGTTTAACAGGTACATCTCCACAGTTCACATACCAAGTTTTCTTCATGAAGAAGCTGTGGACCAACACAGTGCCGGGGAAAGACAGGAACTCTGACCTTATCTTCCACTTCCACCAGGAACTGCCCAAGTTACTTCGAGGTCAGTTATTCTCTAGTTTTACATCTTCCTGTTTCCATTTCAAGATTCTACAGCAAATCTCTATTCCTCTCTGTTTTTCCACACCCTTCCTCCAAGCCTCTTCCTTCCATTGTTTGTGTCATGTGTTAATTTTCATCTTCCTCTCTTACTTCTTCCTGTTGGATTCCATTTATAAATGTTCTTTGATAATTATTGTATTCCATATCTCCAAATCATCTTAATTTTATTTGAAGAGAAAAATAAAAAGTAGAGAAATAATATACTATAATAAATTTGTGAATTTTTAACATTATGAGGTTCAATTAATAATAATTAAATGAATCGTGATTTCTTCTTACCTCATACTTCTATGTTTTTTTAAACACATCACTGCAGTATCAGTGACTATCATCACCAACCTCAGCTCTTTTCACAACTTGGATAATTACTGGCAAAAAAAAAATTGACAGTCGCGAAAACAGCTGAGGATGGTGACGATGGTCGCTGATACTGCAGTGCTGTGTTTAAAAAAACATAGAAGTATGAGGTAAGAAGAATTTACGATTCATTTAATACTTAGAAATAATATGCATTTGAATCAGAATGCCTGGTAGCTTACTGGACAGAGCGCTGGTGTACACAACCAGAGAACAGTTTCAAATCCCTATTCAGGCTTATAATTTTCTTTTCAAATAAACTTTGTCATTCTGTAAGGTTTATTTAATATCATTAAGAATCAGAATATCTTTAAGGCTCGAATCTATGAACGCATTAGACCGTAAAAGTCGTTCTCTGCTGAGAAAGTTGTATCCAAATATGTTTTTGCGTAGTCAAAAATCTGTTCATGCGATAATAATTGTTGAAATTCCTAAGCTACCTGGTGAGGTGACTTTGCAGAGAACGATTCGTGAGCAACCTGATGGGAACCGATGGTAACCGATGTAGTTTGAAACCTTGCCGCATACCTTGCTGCTTTATCCAACATGTCGGACCTTGAAGACTTCGATCATGTTTTCAGTATACGCGGAGAAGAGGAATTTGATAGAGTCTACCAAAGAATTCAACTGGAAGAACAGGAGTATCAGCATAATATTGCGCGATGCAGACATTGTCGTATACGGTATTATTTGCAGGATGCAAGCGTAAATGCATTCCTCTAGCAGACAAAAATAACGGAAGTGGGTTTATCGCTGAGAATTCTGGGTAATTTCTTGCCAATATTATGAAAACAACAACTTTCATGCATGACCAGTTAGCGGGTCGCTAATTCGATCTTTGCACTTGCTCACGGAAAGTCAGCTCACCAGTGATTGGAAGTAATTTGAGTAGAGACTCATGTATTTGCATGCGGCCCTAAGAATGGAAGGAAAGCATGAGGATAGTAATGCAAGCAAGAGGGCTAAACATTGAAGATACTTTGGAGGTTTGGCACGGGAAGACGGCAGCAGCTGTAAAAATCCGAAGATAGAAAGAATCAGAATTTGTTGAAACAACGAACAACTCTTAAATTCTTCCTGTTGTAGTTTTTTATTTTGTTCTCCATTTGTTGTTTGGCAGAGTGGAGACATAGACTTACAATGGATCAGATTTTTAGTATAAGACAGGTTTTATAAAATAAATGGGAATATATTTAATTTTAGGAAGTTATATTTTGAGGTTATTTTAATTATATTATTTTTGGTCTGGACATCTTACCTCAATATTAATGTTGATTTGTTCTTGGACATGTTTCAAAACAATTCTCTGTTTTATCTTCAGCTTTCCCAGACTGGTTTTATTTATGTTGCATTATGTTGCACCACCTGGATGTCGATGTCAGCTCCATCCTGTGGTTGGCCAAAGAACCTCCAAACAAGGTCACCCTCCATCGGAATATCAAAATTCATAACTCTGTTTCTGTTCTTCTGAATATAAATTTTTTCCCAAATAGTCAGCTCGTTTGTATTTTCTAACTGTTTTAATAATTTAGTGTCTGAATTATATTATGTTTTTCAGACCAAACATGAGCAGCAACTGCAGATTTTTCAATTTCTCCATTTTTAATATTTCTTATGTGTTCTTTGGTTCTAATTTTTAGGTTTCTTTTGTTTTCCCTATATATATCTTTTCACAACCCATGCATTCAATTTGATATATTCCTGACTTTTTATTTTTATCAGTTTTTTCATTTTTGTTGGTTTTTATTAGTTTATTTAAACTGTAGTATTTTTTGGTGCTAATTTAATATTAAACTTCTCAAATATATTTTGAAATTTATTATGTACCCAGGGGTGATATGTGAATTTCCTATATTTTTTCATAGGTGGTTCTTCTTTTTCAAGATTACTTCTGTTTATCATTTTTTGTTTTTTTATACTTTTCTATCCTTTTATGTACCATTTTTTCATCAAACCCATTTTCTCTTGCTACTTTGATTATGTGTTTTTTCTCATGTTTGAAATCTTCTTCGTTTAAGGGTAAGTTTACCAATCTATGAGTTAAACTATTAATGCTGCTAATTTATGTCCAATTGGATTGAACCCTGTTGATTTTATAAAATTTTCCGTATGAGTTTCTTTCCTATGAATCCTGAATTCAATTTTTCTTTTTTCTTCGTTTCTGACCAATTTAAGATCCAAAAAAGGTATTTGTTTATTGTCTTCTATTTCTTTGGTGAATTTAATGTTTGTACTCTGTAAATTTAATAGTTTTAGGGAATCTTCTACATGTTTTTCTTTAACAATACAAATTATATCATCAAAATATCTACTCCAAAATTTAAACATTGTGGGATGTGCTTTGGTGATTTTACATTCAAAATCGCTCATAAATAAATTTGCCAGGAAAGGTGATAATGGGTTTCCCATTGAGAGCCCTGATTTTTGTCTATAGAAATTCCCATTGAATGTAAAAAACATTTGGTCAATGCATAACGCAGTTAATTTCAAATAATCTTCTTTGATCTCTCTGTCTATGTTGTTTTTTCTTAACCAATTGTTCAATATCTCCAAAGTTTTTTGTTTCGGTACATTTGTGAATAGTGAAACTACATCAAACGAAACCAACCTATCTGTGGGTTCAATTTCCACTTTTTCTAATTTCTTAACTAATTCCAATGAATTTTCAATCTGCAGACTTTCAAAATTATTAATTCTTTTAAATTGATTATTCAGCCATTTCGAAATTTTGTAGGTTGGTGATCCAATATTGTTAATTATTGGCCTCATTTTGTTTCCCGGTTTGTGAATTTTTGGAAGTCCATGTATATTAGGGTTTCTTGGGTTGCTTACTTTTAATTGAAATTTTTCTTTCTTGGATAGAATTTTAACATTTTTAAAACAGTTTCCACTTTTTTTATGGTTTTTGGTAGGGGGTCATTCTTAATTTTTCATACTCTTTTTCTTTCAAAAGTTCTTCCATTCTATTTTGATAATCTTCTTTGTCCAGAATTATAATTTGGTTACCCTTATCTGATTTTGTATATACAAATTTTTGTTATTTATTTCTTTGAGTGTTATTTAAATTCTCCTTACAAACTGGGTTTTTTTTGTATTCTTTATTTTATTCAAAATTTCTTCACATTTTTTTCTGATGATTATTTTTTCTTCTGTAACTAACCCTTCTATTGAATTTTCAATGTCCACTATGTATTCTTCTATTCTATTGGAATAATCTATTGCTGTTTTTAGACCGTTTTCTAACACTCAAAGAAATAAATAACAAAAATGTTGTATATACAAAATCAGATAAGGGTAACCAAATTATAATTCTGGACAAAGAAGATTATCAAAATAGAATGGAAGAACTTTTGAAAGAAAAAGAGTATGAAAAAATTAAGAATGACCCCCTACCAAAAACCATAAAAAAAGTGGAAAACTGTTTTAAAAATGTTAAAATTCTATCCAAGAAAGAAAAATTTCAATTAAAAGTAAGCAACCCAAGAAACCCTAATATACATGGACTTCCAAAAATTCACAAACCGGGAAACAAAATGAGGCCAATAATTAACAATATTGGATCACCAACCTACAAAATTTCGAAATGGCTGAATAATCAATTTAAAAGAATTAATAATTTTGAAAGTCTGCAGATTGAAAATTCATTGGAATTAGTTAAGAAATTAGAAAAAGTGGAAATTGAACCCACAGATAGGTTGGTTTCGTTTGATGTAGTTTCACTATTCACAAATGTACCGAAACAAAAAACTTTGGAGATATTGAACAATTGGTTAAGAAAAAACAACATAGACAGAGAGATCAAAGAAGATTATTTGAAATTAACTGCGTTATGCATTGACCAAATGTTTTTTACATTCAATGGGAATTTCTATAGACAAAAATCAGGGCTCTCAATGGGAAACCCATTATCACCTTTCCTGGCAAATTTATTTATGAGCGATTTTGAATGTAAAATCACCAAAGCACATCCCACAATGTTTAAATTTTGGAGTAGATATGTTGATGATATAATTTGTATTGTTAAAGAAAAACATGTAGAAGATTCCCTAAAACTATTAAATTTACAGAGTACAAACATTAAATTCACCAAAGAAATAGAAGACAATAAACAAATACCTTTTTTGGATCTTAAATTGGTCAGAAACGAAGAAAAAAGAAAAATTGAATTCAGGATTCATAGGAAAGAAACTCATACGGAAAATTTTATAAAATCAACAGGGTTCAATCCAATTGGACATAAATTAGCAGCATTTAATAGTTTAACTCATAGATTGGTAAACTTACCCTTAAACGAAGAAGATTTCAAACATGAGAAAAAACACATAATCAAAGTAGCAAGAGAAAATGGGTTTGATGAAAAAATGGTACATAAAAGGATAGAAAAGTATAAAAAACAAAAAATGATAAACAGAAGTAATCTTGAAAAAGAAGAACCACCTATGAAAAAATATAGGAAATTCACATATCACCCCTGGGTACATAATAAATTTCAAAATATATTTGAGAAGTTTAATATTAAATTAGCACCAAAAAATAACTACAGTTTAAATAAACTAATAAAAACCAACAAAAATGAAAAAAACTGATAAAAATAAAAAGTCAGGAATATATCAAATTGAATGCATGGGTTGTGAAAAGATATATATAGGGAAAACAAAAAGAAACCTAAAAATTAGAACCAAAGAACACATAAGAAATATTAAAAATGGAGAAATTGAAAAATCTGCAGTTGCTGCTCATGTTTGGTCTGAAAAACATAATATAAATTCAGACACTAAATTATTAAAACAGTTAGAAAATACAAACGAGCTGACTATTTGGGAAAAAATTTATATTCAGAAGAACAGAAACAGAGTTATGAATTTTGATATTCCGATGGAGGGTGACCTTGTTTGGAGGTTCTTTGGCCAACCACAGGATGGAGCTGACATCGACATCCAGGTGGTGCAACATAATGCAACATAAATAAAACCAGTCTGGGAAAGCTGAAGATAAAACAGAGAATTGTTTTGAAACATGTCCAAGAACAAATCAACATTAATATTGAGGTAAGATGTCCAGACCAAAAATAATATAATTATAAATGGGAATATAATGGTACTGTACATCATTTGTTGTGTGAAAGCTGAAAGTAAAAATGTGCCTAAAATTAAAATAAAGTTCTTTTTAACTCCACCACATATCCTGTCTTCTATTTAGACCACTTTCAAATCCTAGGCAGTTTCATCCTCAATAATTTCATGACCAATGTTCTGTCATCTAGGAAAACTGCTTCTTACTCCATCTTTTGATGGACAAATGAACCTCTGAATCAAATCAGCTTCCCGAGGAACTTCAAAATTTCTTAGTTTTTCTTTCTAGTTTTTTTTTAATGTGGATATTTTTCCCCGAACTGTGAGCTCTTTTGGTTTTTCTATTTGTTTTATTAAAGTAACCTTTACTTCAATTAGATGTTTTTTCATTCATTTTGAGAATTTTCCTCATCATTGAGGGTTTTCTCCAACCAATCTTAGTAATTAACACGAAATTAAAAAAAAATACATAAATGACTACGGACTTACAGACTATCAGTTTGTAACAAACATTCACAAATTTCCCTTAATTAAAGTTCTCCATCGTTCTCTGGCCTCTGTGTCTTCATCCGTTACATCAAATTTCAATTATGAGGTGAGTGATAAAAAATATTCTACCTTAATTCCTCATTGAATTTTGAATTAGATATTTTTCTGACCAAATAAAAACAAATAGAAAAATGAAAAGCGCTCACAGTAAAAAAAAAAAACAAGAAAGAAAAATTAACAAATTTTGAAATTTCTGGGGAATTTGATTTGATTGGGAGGTTCGTTGATCCACCAACAGATGGAGTTACTGGACAACAGAACATCAGTCATGTAACAACTGAAGATGTAACCACTAAGGTTATGAAACTGATCTAATTAGAAGACAGGATATGAGGTGAGGTGTAAAAAAATTAATTTTAAATTTTAACGATGTTTTTATTATTAATTTCAAACATCTCAATGATGGATAAATCATATTTGAAGAGAAAAGTTATACGCTTAGATCGGGACTTGAACCCGGAACCCTTGGTTCTCTAGACCAAGTGCTCTACCACCTGAGCAAGTACCGATCTAAACGCAAATTTTTCTCTATATACGTTGTAATTTCCACCCACCAAATGCTATGAAGCCTTTGCTTCTATCTTTGCAAATGGCAGCTCCTTATTAAGAAGACATGAACCAAGGGTCCCGGGTTCAAATCCTGGGTTGAGCATATAATTTTTCTCTTCAAATATGATTTAAATTTTAAGTTAAACCTCATAGTGATATTTGCTATATTAGTTAAAGAAATATGTTTGTATTTGCAGGTTACCACAAGTGCAGTAAAGATGAAGCGTCGAGGTTAGCAGCGCTGGTTTATAGAGTTAGATTTGGAGAGAGTAAACAGGAGCTACAAGCCATTCCGTGAGTAACTAACTTTCTTGTATGTTCATAGTTAAACATTATGAGATTCTTAATTCGTAAATTAATGAGTAATTTTTAACATCTTACCTCATATATATTCGGAAGAACAAATTTAGATCCATCACTGGGCCGTCCTATGAAACGCTGGAGGGAAAATTTTCTATAGGATCGTAACAGGCCTTGGCCTAATAGTTGGAAGGAAGAAGAAGAAGACCTCATATTTTATGTTTCTTCAAACACAGGAACTAGTTTTCGAGAGAAGGATCTCTCTCATTTTCAACCGACTTTATGACTAATGGATTTTCGTTGGAATCTCCATGAATAACGTTGCCATCTAGTGTTGATTTGATGAACTTTGAAATGAGGTCACATTTATCAGGAATCTCGAAATTCATGGATCTAAATTTGTTCTTCTGAATATATATCTTCTCCCAAATTGTCAATTCTAAAGGTTTTTCCAAATGTTTATTCTTTGAAAAAAGAAGCCCAACTTTTAAAACATTTGGAAAAACCTTTAGAATTGACAATTTTGGAGAAGATATATATTCAGAAGTACAAATTTAGATCCATGAATTTCGAGATTCCTGATGAACATGACCTCATCTCAAAGTTCATCAAATCAACACCAGATGGCAACGTTATTGATGGAGATTCAACGAAAATCTCATATCACAATGTCGGTTGAAAATGAGAGAGATCCTGCTCTCTTGAAAACTAGTTCCCATTTAAGTTATGTAGATAGGAAATAACACATTTAATCATTATTTTAATATTGTTTAGTTGTTTCTTGACTCACCTCATACTTCTTAACTCCCTCACACAAACTCGAGTATCTTCACTTCATTTCATTGTCACAAATGTAGTGAAGAAACTCGAGTCTGCTTGGGAGTTAAGAAGTATGAGGTGAGTCAAGAAACAACTAAACAATACTAGTTCCCATGTTTAAAGAAACATAAAATATGAGATAAGATGTAAAAAAATGTCTTCCCACTGGTACATGTGTGTGTTTGTATTACAGACAAATGCTGAGGGAGCTGGTGCCAGCCGACCTGTTCAAGGTACAGAACAGTAACGACTGGAAGAGATGCATCGTCGCAGCTTACAACCAGGATGCAGGTAACATTGCTGTGGCTTCAAACATGGCCAAAGGCACTAGGTTGTTCAATAAGTAATGCATGTCCACCGCTGTGGTCTATTAGGACAATTTTTTTTGGGGGGGGTTTCCTCACCTGTAAGACAGATGTCAGGAAACTTTAGGGCCCAAAGTATCCCAAACATCATCTCGATATCATTGTCATATTTGCCTCCTTAGATTAAATTTAGGATTAAGGCCTCTCCTGGCGCATAACTCCATGTTCCAGGCACCCCAACCTCAGAAGTCGGTTACAATAATACTGATGCCAGGAGAGAATACCAAAAATATTGTAATGACTAGAGACCAGATGTTAGGGAAAGTACCTACAGTTATTTATTATAGATATTGTAAAAGTGACTTCATATAAGTTCATACCGACAACCCTAGAGTTGTTTTCCATCAAGTTAATTTTGCCTATAAATGCCTATTTCAGCTTACAATGCCTATAAATGTCTATTTGCCATTTTCTTCTCGAAATTAACTTAATATTTCAATGAAATTAATTGAAATGGACAAACTTCATGACACATATCATTGCATAGAAACCTTTAATTGATTGACAATATTATTTTTGATGTTGATAACACTGAATTCAGTCTCTAATCCTCGTTCACCAGACAGGTGCTTCAAAGACAAAGTTGTGTGACCACCTTTAGAATAATTGTTTCACGATGCCTAAAGAACGGACAAGAGTAAAACAGTAAAAGGCAGACTGACCAATTTTGTGAAAGAATTTAGTGCAGAAATATTCTCAAGTGAATATTAAATTGAAAGATTCTTACCTCTCCTCACATTATTCTGTTAAGTAGATCGCGATTTCAGGCCTATAGCAGGCCCATCTTCAGTACACTGTTGTTGACCGGTGTTATGTCGCTCGGAAGACCCACTTCTTCTTCCCTCTGTTGGTGGACCGATGAACCTCTTGATAAGGTCAAAATTTGCGGGAACTTCGAAGTTCATAAGTTTTCCTTTGTTTTTCTGAATGTGGATCTTTTCCCAAACTGTAAGTTCCTTAGGTGTCTCTATTTGTTTAATTAGACTAGCTTTTGATTCAATTCGATGTTTTTCGTACCAAGCATGAGCAGCTACTGCTGACTTTTCCAATTTCTCCATTTTTGACATTTCTAAGATGTTCCTTCACCCTTGTTTTCAAATTTCTTTTCGTTTTTCCTATATAAATTTTGTCACAATCTTTACATTTGATCTGATAAATTCCTGATTTATTTTCTTTTCTTCAATTTTTCCATTTTTGTTGGTTTTAATTATCCTATTAAGGCTGTATTCATTCTTAGGTGCTAATCTTATATTAAACTTTTTGAAAATTTTTTGAAATTTGTAGTGTTTCAATGGATGGTAAGTGAATTTCTTGAATTTTATTTTTTCTGTTTGTTTTATCAGTGTGCTTTCATTAATTAATTTTTGTCTTTTGAATTTATTTATTTTCCTGTGTACCATGCTTTCATCATAACCGTTATCTGTTGCCACATTAATTATGTATTCTTTTTCTCTTTTATAGTTTTCTGGGCTCATAGGAATATTTACTAATCTGTATGCTAAGCTATTGAACACTGCCTCTTTGTGAGCAAAATGGTTGAAACCCGAAGCTTTAATATAGTTGTCTATATGAGTATTCTTTCTATATATTCCAAATTCTATCCTGTTTTCTTTGTTTCGTGTTAAATTAAGATCCAAAAATGGGATTTGTCTTTCAATCTCAGTTTCCATGGTGAATTTTATCGTTCTACTCTGGATGTTCAAAAGCTTCAAAGCATCCTCAATTTGTTTCTGTTTGACAATAGCAATTACGTCATCAACGTATCTGGTCCAAAATTTGAAGATCAAAGGATGTCCTCTTGTTATTTTCTGCTCGAAACTTCCCATGTATAAATTGGCCAAAATAAAATAAAAAAAGGTTATTCTCAAGTGACATTGTTTTCCAAAGTGTGTAAAATATCAGTGAATTGCACAAAGAAGTGCCATGTTTCGCAGCACGTACACACTGCAAAACATAAGTATGCTCTTTGTAAAAAGGCAAAACAAGTTCCAAAATCATATTTAATTTTAGGAAGTTATATTTTGAGGTTATTTTAATTATATTATTTTTGGTCTGGACATCTTACCTCAATATTAATGTTGATTTGTTCTTGGACATGTTTCAAAACAATTCTGTTTTATCGTCAGCTTTCCCAGACTGGTTTTATTTATGTTGCACAACCTGGATGTCGATGTCAGCTCCATCCTGTGGTTGGCCAAAGAATCTCCAAACAAGGTCACCCTCCATCGGAATATCAAAATTCATAACTCTGTTTCTGTTCTTCTGAATATAAATTTTTTCCCAAATAGTCAGCTCTTTTATATTTTCTATATTCAGAAGAACAGAAACAGAGTTATGAATTTTGATATTCCGATGGAGGGTGACCTTGTTTGGAGGTTCTTTGGCCAACCACAGGATGGAGCTGACATCGACATCCAGGTTGTGCAACATAATGCAACATAAATAAAACCAGTCTGGGAAAGTTGACGATAAAACAGAATTGTTTTGAAACATGTCCAAGAACAAATCAACATTAATATTGAGATAAGATGTCCAGACTAAAAATAATATAATCCAAAATCATCTCTGATATCTTCGTATGCTATTGATAGCATATGTTTATATTCTTTACATAAGGCTGTAAAATTATATGTTGTAGTCAATTTTTTGAAAGAGCCTATTTTGAACTTTTTAAGTGCCTAACATCCGGACTCTAATAATGGCAATGTGGTGACATTGAATATAATTCTACTTCTTGATTGCCTTTCATTGGAAATGAAATGATCAAGCAGTGGACAGGAGTACTGTCAGCGGCAGAACGAGGTAAAGCAAAACTGTCCCCTCACAGCTCTCTGTTTTGAGAAAAGTTGTTCCCTCACAGAGACTTGAACCAGTGCAAGTCCAATAGATCTACATCAAGGCATGATGCCTTAATACATCTATTTTAATTTAGTTGAGTTGTTTCTTGACTCACCTCATACTTCTTAACTCCCTCGCAGATCTAGATTTCGTCACTGTATTTGTGACATTCTCAATGCTGTTCATGTTCACAACTGAGTTTTGACAAATACAATGATGAAATCTAGATCTGTGAGGGAGTTAAGAAGTATGAGGTGAGTCAAGAAACATCTCAACAAAATTAAAATAAACCTCATAGTGTTATTTCCTACCTACATAACATCTTCGGGTTTTTACAGCTGCTCCCGTCTTCTCGTGCCAAACGTCCAAAGCCTACGATCTTGTGCATCTTCAATGCTTAGCCCTCTTGCTTGCATTACTGTCTTCATGTTTTCCTTCCATGTTAACTTTGGTCTCCCTCTTTTCTTCTTTCTGGTCGGATGCCATTGATTGCTTCGGCCATCGCTCATCTTCCATTCTTAAAACATGTCCTAACCACTTTAATTCCTTCTCCTCAATTCTTTCAATTATGCTTTCTTCTGCTTCCATCATATTTCTTTGTGACATGTTCTAATTTTGACTTTCTGGCACTTCTGCGTAAATAATACATTTCTAGAGCTATTAGTCTATTCTTGTAGTACTTATTGATTGTCCATACCTCACTTCCATACATTGCAACAGATTCCACCAATGTTTTATCAATATATATTTTTTGTGTCTTTCCAAATACACAGATACCAAAATAAAGCACCATGATACTAGCTCCCTCTTCATTGGAAAAAACATACAATGCTAAAATTCTAAAATTCAAATGCCGGACAGATTTAATAACATGTGTGTTTTAATGGCAGCCACTGCACTTTACGTGCTTTGGGTTCCACACTGGGCAGATAGATGACATTAATGTCTATTTTCAATTTATGCTCCATTTTGGTAGACATTTTATATACAGAGTGATTCAGAAATATGGCTATACGTTTGATCGCATTTTGTGATGAAAATATTATTATTAAAGGAAATATGATGTTATCATTGGAAAGGGAATCCTTCAAATTACAACAATAGAACAAAACAAAACAAATCACTGCTCACGTGCAGCTTGGTGAGTTGATTTTTGTGGATTAGCATCGAACGCCTCCACAATTCTCTTTGTTATTTCTGCATCCGTGCTAATGCAAGGTCTTGCAAGAGGTTTGATTTTCTGAATCCTTCTCATTTCCAGCAGTCGTTTTCTCCACTTCCCCACAGTTAGCGACTGCAATGCTACATTAAACTCACGTCTTGCGGCCTCACGATCATTAGCATACGTTATTGCCCATGCAGCAATTGTAATTTGCTGTTGCATATTCAACGCCATTTTGACTAATGACGTAAGTTCTACACTGTTTTGTTTTATTCTATTGTTGTAATTTGTATAATTGCCTTTCCAACGGTAATTTCATATTTCCTGTAATGATAATATTTTTATCACACAATGCGATCAAACGTATAGCCATATTTATGATTCACCCAATAGATGATGTATTCTTGTATTGTGTATAGAGAGGAGTGTAGGATGAGTGTATGAGGGATGATGACGAAGAGAAGGGAGAAGGTGAAACCTGGTGTTGGCACATAGC
Source organism: Diploptera punctata (assembly GCA_030220185.1). Classification (NCBI taxonomy): domain Eukaryota; kingdom Metazoa; phylum Arthropoda; class Insecta; order Blattodea; family Blaberidae; genus Diploptera; species Diploptera punctata. The sequence goes on from JASPKZ010007634.1 coordinate 737,850, forward strand.
CTACTTATATTGGAAAGCACCAAGGGGGCCATCAGACTTAATGTCCCCATCTGACGACAAATTGCTATGAACAGCACCACATGCCTTCTCAACATATGTACTGTGGATAGATTTACAGTTTAATGCAGGAATATGGTGCACAATCTTTCATACATAGTGTTCTGCCCTAGAGCAGGTCTTTCACTGCAAACTCAGCATTCTCCACTCTTTCCTTAACTCAGCTTTCCTTTTTGTATCTGCATACAAACCATTTATTTTAATATTGTCTATCATCTGATGTCTTTTTCTGCCTCTAACTTTCTTTCTGTTGACCATTCCTTCTAGAGCATCCTTCAGCAGGCAGTTTCTTCTTAGCCAGTGGCCAATCCAATTTCTTTTCGTCTTCTTTATGAGTTCCAGCATTGTTCTTCTTTCACCCACTCTGTCTAGCACATCTTTATTTCTTACTTTGTCTGTCCATTTTATACGTTCCATTCTTCTCCATATCCACATCTGAAAAGCTTCCAGTCGTTTTTAATCATTCCGTCGTAATGTCCAAGTCTCTGCACCATACAATGCTACACTCCACACATAGCACTTCACTAGCCTCTTTCATAATTATTTTGTCAAAGGTCCGCATAAAATGCTTGTCTTCTTGTTAAAACCTTCTTTTGTCATTAGTATCCTCTGCTTTACTTCTTGACCGCAGTTCATGTTACTACTGATAGTACAACCCAAGTATTTGAAGCTCTCCACTTGCTCAATGGCCTCATCTTTAATCCTCATGTTTATCTTCCTAGTGATTAAAAATTGTACACCATCACCTCTCCTGGCACCGTGATTGAATATTTTGCAATTTAATAACATTATTATTGAACTGTGTGTTGGTTAGGGATGAGCCCTGAAGATGCAAAAATAACATTTCTGAAGATAATTTACCGCTGGCCGACGTTTGGATCAGCTTTCTTTGAAGTGAAGCAGACAACAGAGCCCAACTACCCGGAGATGTTGCTGATAGCAATCAACAAGCACGGGGTCAGCCTCATTCACCCACAGACTAAAGTAAGCACTTCTACACATTTAACAAGACTTGCTTTTATATTATTTTTGGTCTGATCATCTTACCTCGATATTAATGTTGATTTGTTCTTGGACATGTTTCAAAACAATTCTGTTTTATCGTCAGCTTGTCCAGACTGGTTTGATTTATGTTGCACAACCTGGATGTCGATGTCAGCTCCATCCTGTGGTTGGCCAAAGAACCTCCAAACAAGGTCACGCTCTGTCGGTATTTCAAAATTCATAACTCTGTTTTTGTTCTTCTGAATACAGATTTTCCCAATTTTGAAATACCGACGGAACATGACCTTTTTGGAGGTTCTTTGGCCAGCCACAGGATGGAGCTGACATCAACATCCAGGGTGTGCAACATAATGCAACATAAATCAAACCAGTCTGGACAAGCTGACAATAAAACAGAATTGTTTTGAAAAACATGTCCAAGAACAAATCAACATTAATATTGAGGTAAGATGATCAGACTAAAAAAAATATAATTAAAATAACCTCAAAATATCACTTACTAAAATTAAATATTAAGAGTTGCTTTTGTTTTTGTAACAATAAATTATTTAATAATATCTAATTATAACCAGTGTTCGGAAGTTGAGAAAAAATCCTATTTTCATTTTATATCTGAAGACGAGATCCAACTTAATATAAATACATATTGGGTCATTGTGGGCCATAAAATTGTGGGTTTTATTTGTCCCTTTTTGATGTTATTTTTGGCTTATTGGTTCTTTTTTAGCCCTTTTTTTTAAGTCTTAATGGCTTTTTTTTGCAACTTTATCTTCTTTTGATTACATTTATACCATCTGTATAATTCAAGAATCCGCAAAGTCTAGACTCAGTTCCAACTTCTTTTAAAAACACTATCTAATTTTTCTTTCCAAATGCTTTTCACATTGCAAACGTTTTTGTTCCGCGAGAAACTATTGAACCCTCAAAAAATATCCTGTTATTTTTTAACCAGCTACTGATCACCTGATATCCATTACAGGTTCGCTGAATTCATTCTAGCAAGAAAAAAGCATTCATTCTAAATTTTGCAAGAACTTTCTTTTTTAATGAACACAGAATTCCTTTTTCGATCTACGTTGAATTAAATATGGAAAACAACGGGAAGCTACCACATCTATAATTCCCTAGTAAAGCTGCAAAGCATAGCATGAAAATGCTATAATTTCAGTGAAGGACCTGCCCTCGGGCAGAAGTACTATGGATGGATTGAATTTAAAAAAAAATGTGAAAGAAGAAGCATTTTTAGCCATCAATTATTTTTTGCAATGTATCTTGCACTTCATTAGAATTTTTTACTTTTTAAACATTTTTATTATATTCATTAGAAATGCAGTTGAAACTAAAATTATTATTTCATTTTAATTACCTTCTTATGTCCTTTTTTCAGTTTTTACATCTTTTTAAAGGTCTTTTACAGGCATTTTGTAGATCCTCAACTTCCGAGTTCTAATTATAATTATGATAAAATAACAGCAATGATAATAACAAAAATAATAATCACAGTTTATGTCTATTCATCAGAATATTCTTCAAGGCTCTGTCTTGGGCCCAATATAATTTATGGCATATTTTATCTGTATATGCATGTTATTTTGTGCAGGAGATACTAGTGACTCACCCATTCACTCGGATCTCCAACTGGTCATCTGGCAACACCTATTTCCACATGACAATAGGCAACCTGGTGCGCGGCTCCAAGCTGCTCTGCGAGACATCTCTCGGATACAAGATGGACGATCTGCTCACTTCCTATATATCTCTTATGCTAACCAACATGAATAAGCAGAGAGGTACGCTTAGAATTAAATAGATCTGCAGGTGAGCCAACCTCACAAAATAAATCTTAAACCTGTGAGACAAGAGAATTTGCAGTTCATTTCAAATTCAGTATCATTAGGTCAAACTTGAAAATCCTGGTGATCAAACTAAATGAATAGTTCATCAAATGAACTATAAGTCAATGAAATAGTTCACTAAATGAACTATAAATTTTAAAATTGCAAAAATGAACTCCAATTTAAAAATCACACAAATTAACTAGAAATTGTTAGATCACTAAAATGTATGATGAACTATATGGATAGTTCACTAAATGGACTATAAATTAATTATTTTACTAAATGAGCTACAAATTTGAAAATTAATTTGCTAAAATTGAAGCTCTATAGAAGTAAAATTGATAGATCACTAAAATGAACTATGAACTATATGCATAGTTCATTGAATAAACTCTATTAAATTAATTAATAGTCAGAAAACTGAACTAAAAATTAATGTATATGTTCATTAAATTGATTAGAAATTATATCACCTAAATAAACTGAAAATTAAATTGAACTATAAAATATTTGAATAGTACATTAAGTAGACCTTACACATTTAAAAATCAGTTAATATGAATCATTTATTAAAAGAGCTTTTAAATTTAAAAATCACTTGAATTAACTAGAAATTAAATTAATATATCACTAATGAACTATATAAACAGTTTACTAAATCAGTTATTAATTTTAAAAATCACAAAAATGAACTAAAATTTAAATTGTTAAATCACTAATATGAACTATGAAGGATATGAATAATTCACTAAATGAATAGTTCATAAAATGAAATCCCCTTCATAATTTGTTGATTAATAATTGAATCTATTTTCTAGAAGTGCAATCAATATTTTTACTTGTACAAGGAAGTCCCCACAAAAAGGGCCTAAATATATTATTTTATTTAACGAAGCTCTTTAACAACTCAGGTCATGAAAGGGCTGACAAGTTTTGCCAGAGGCATCTTATTTCAGGCTTGTGGTTTTTTTCATTACGAAAGCTCTTAATGGCTGAATGGATGTTATAGCTATCTCGAACAATTGTCAATCCTGTTGAAGTTGTACAAACATCTGAATCTAGAGTATTAATTTTTAACATTTGCAATGATGGAAAATTAATTATCTTGAAAAGAAAAATTATGTCTGAATTGGGATTTGAACCTGAAACCTCTAGCTCTGTACACCAGTGTGCTAACCATTAACCATTTCAGGCTCTTGATGCAAATGCTAATTCTTCTTCCTCATATGCAATTCTCTTCATTGTTAAAAGCAGATAGCCATCATTACCAGTGCCATCTGGTGGCTTCTAATTCAAGTAGACATTTTTTTCATTCTTTTACAGGTTAGAGTGGTTAAATTTGTTTTAGGTTAGCTTTTATGTTGGTCTTTGACAGGTTGGAGTATTTAAATTGTGTTAGGTTAGCTTTTAGATTCGTTAAATATTGTGTATATGTTGGCTGCATCTCGTAATTCCATAGTGTAAATCAGTTTGCGTCTGTTGGCATGTAGATGGTGTATGATTGGAACTTGGAAACATTTCTCGCGTCACATGTTCTAAAGAAGACATTTTTCATGAGAATTTACATAAATTTATGAAGCTTAATTGCTATATAAAGTTATGCAAATTGTCTTTAAAAAAAAAAGGAAAAAGTCTTCTTGAATTAGAAGCTGCCTGGTAGTGAGACGGTTATCTGCTTCTGGCGCTAAAGAGAATTGTATTATGAGGAAGAAGAATTAAGATTTGCATCGGGAGCCTGAAATAGTGTAATGGTTAATACACTAACGTACAGAGCTAGAGATTTTGAGTTCAAATCCAATTCAGGCATTAATTTTTCTTTTGAAAATAATAATCTGAATCTAGATCTTCCTAATTATTGTCTTCCTTTCCGATTTTTTAAAAACATTTTTTCTTCAGGTCCTGAATTGTTTTAATTCTGGCCACAATTTGAATAATATCACATGTGTTAAATGTACTTCCCTTCCAAAGGAAGTCGTACACTATGAAAAAATGATTTGGCCGTGAGTGGGTTTGAATCTCAAATGGAACCAGTGCCTCTAGTGGCTGTGTTAGAACTAGAATCTGAACGCTGGGGACTTCCTGTTGTCATGAGTGTTGTATCCGTCCCATAATGCATTGCAATGCCTCATGTGATGTGTTTTGTATTTAATATATTATGTTTATACAATAATAAAAGAGTTTCTTTAAGTTTGTGATGTTTTAGCAGGTGGTAGCAGTAAATTTATATAATCATATTGAAACCTTAATGTACAGGGTGGAGTTAAAAATGTATATTAATTAGTACTAATTATTATTCTATTTGATGCTAACTGCGTGTTACTAATTTATTATTATTTATATTGTTATTATCATTATGATAATTATTGCTATTATTGTCAGGGGTTTGAGTCCTGGTGTAATCAGGATTTTTAAACTGGCCTAAACTGTCTGACCCTGGGGTCAACTCTGCCTCTAATGGAAATGAGTACCACACACTTGTTCTGGAGGTAAGGACAGCTGTCATGCAGGGGTGACAACTAGGCTGACCTCTAGTTCTAATTGCCTAGAAAGGTGGCACCTTAGTATTACTCAAAGGGTCTCCTAAGGGCTCATGTGAGATCATGTTACCTTTATTATTATTATTGAACACAAGAAATGATACAGACAATAAATTATCAACATTTCAAATGATATGTGGCGCCATTCATAGAACAGTAAAACATAAAACAAGGAAGGATACAAGATTGAAGTTGTACAAAACAATGGCGGTACCGGTACTTTTATACGGTAGTGAGTCCTGGGTAACAAATAAGAGGAGTTCCAGTAGAATACAAAGTGCAGAAATTACTTTTCTAAGAAGGACCAAAGGATGCACAAAATTTGACCACATAAGAAATAAGAAGAGAATTAGAAATATATACAATAAATGATAGAATTCAACAACACTGCGTCGGCTGGGAACAGCATGTTCAGAGAATGGAAGGAACAAGATAGCATATCATTATAAACCAAAGGGATTAAGGGATGTAGGAAGAGATGGAAGGAATCTTTGTGAATTCGGAACAGACGAATCACCTAAACCTTGGAGTGAAGGTGATGATTATTATTATTAGTATGATTATAATTGCAGAAAAGAATCTTGGCGACAGAAATGGATGGGTTACGGAGAAGTATGAGAATATCCAGGCTAAAACATATACAAAATACATATATCAGACAAGAAATGGATGCACAAGAAACTGTTATCGAAAGGATAAGAAAGTGAGCCTTTTACAGTGGTATGGACATGAATAACGGATGTCGGAAGACCAGTGGCCTAAACAGGTGTTGGATTGGATGGTACCAGGAAGAAGGAAGAGGGGGAGAAGTAGAAGAACGTGGTATGAGGGAATATATGATGCCATGATGAAGAGGGGTATGGAAGATGGACAATGGGAAGATAGGAATCTCTGGAAAGCAGGAATCAAGGGCGAACTGCTGTAAAGTGGAAAGCCTGTATTAAGTAAATGATTATTATTATTTTTGTCATTATTAATATTACTATTATTGTTTATTACTGATGTACTATACAAGTAATATATCATCAATTAAGTTATGTAGGTAGGAAATAACACTATGAGGTTTATTTTAATTTATGTTCAGTTGTTTTTGAAACATATACATAGGAAAAACACAAAGGAACTTAAATACAAGATTAAAGGAACACCTCAGAAATGTTAAAAATGGAGAAACAGAAAAATGTGGTCAGAAAAACGCAGAATAGGATCCAAAACCAAATTACTTTTAACAATTGGAAAAACCGAAGAAACTCACAATTTGGAAAAAAATGTACATATGCAAGAATAAAAACATAACTATGAATTTTGAAATACCCGGTGATAAGGAGAGGGGATTGATTTGGAAGTTCGTCGGTCAACCATCAGATGGCACATAGGTCAGTCTGCAGGAGAGGAGACCATTGGAAGTCAGTTGTGAATGTGAACAGCATTGAAAATGTCACAAATACAGTGATGAAATCTAGATCTGCTTGGGAGTTAAGAAGTATGAGGTGAGTCAAGAAACAACTCAACAAAATTAAAATATCATCTTTAATGTCAATATGTTAGGTTGTTAATATAACTTTGTGACATTGTTTCCATCTTTGTGCGTTTGTTAAATTTTGGTTATTTGACCAGTTCACAATTTGAGGCAGATGACTTCCATATCTCTGCCTCTTTATTATTGGTCAGTTTTCCATAAAAATTCATTGCTACCAACTGTAAACATTAATTTTACCCCCAAAATGAATGTTTCCCTTACAATATTTTGTGTCTTTCCTCCAAAATCGGGTACCTTTTCCCACATCCCACGTAATTCTCCAAACCTGACATAAATTAATCTTTCAATTAATCAAAATTACACTGTGAAGCAACACTATGGGGTAATTTTCAATCTATATTTGAGTTGCACAACATTTTTTTACACCTCACTTCATAAAGTTCCACGTTTTCATGATACCAGTTTCAAAGGTTTTTGCTTTCATCTTCAGTCAAACTCCAATTCAATTATAGATTTAATATGTCATAAAAATCTTCTACTCAGAAACAATGTGTCCTGTGGAGCGGTTTAAGGGATCATGCTTTGGTGGAGAGCTACAGGACTTATGCTAGTTTGAGTCTCCATGGGGGACCAGTGCCCACCCAGCATTGTTAGGAATTTGGGTAGCTATACAATAAGTGGGGGCACGCCGTAGCATAGTGGTTAAGGCACTGCGCTACAAGCCAGAAGGTCGCAGGTTCAAGTCCCGGTGGGGTCAGGAATTTTAAACTGACCCAAACTTTCTGGCGGCACTATGGCCCTGGGGTCGACTCAGCCTCTAACGTAAATGAGTACCAGACGCTTGTTCTGGGGGTAAAGGCGGCCATCACGCAGAGCTGACAACCCGGCTGACATCAAGTACCGATTGTCTAGAAAAAAGTGGGAGCCTTAACCTCCTACTACCCCAAGGGCCTCCTGAGGCCTGTCGTGGGATCAGTTTACTTTACTTACTATACAATAAGTAGTGGGTCCACCGCTGTGGTCTCGGGGTAGGGTGCTGCCTTGTCACGCAGTAGGCCCCGTCGGGACAATTTTTCTGGTTGAGGTTTTTATTGGGGTTTTTCCTCACCTGTAAGACATGTCAGGAAAACTTTAAGGCCCAAACGGTCCCCGAAATCATATGGCCGTCATCATCATCATTCATATTCATCTTAGATTAAGCTTAGGATTAGGGACTCTCCTGGCGCACCACTATCATCATCATCACCCATCATATCATCAGGGCAACGTAACCCTGCCTTCCAGGTGCCCCAACCTCAGAAGTGGGTTACAAGTACGCCATGCCAGGAGAGAAAACACCAGGAATGTCGAAAGACAACCTGGGGCATTTAAAAAAAACAATAAGTAGTGGCTCCAGGTTGACACAACCAATTACAATGGCTGGGGGACCCAATAAACTGACTACATGTCATCTTAATAACACATGTGGATGTGAGGCCAGCAGCCACTGGTACATAACAGGCTTATAGGTGTTTTGCATCAAGGAAAAGAAACAACCTAAGGTTTCTGTATTTTATAACTAACTGACATTATTGAACCCATAGGTTCATGGTGTGCAGACATCTCTGTGCTGAAATAATCTTTTCCAACTTTCCCTCTGGTGCTACTTTTACCCGCCATATGACTGAATTGTGTTCAATAGAAACATTGTTCTTAGGTAACATCATGTTTTACGGGAAATAAGACTGAATACAGGTAAGATGGTACCAATAATTAGCAACTTCCTCCATTTCCTATTTATTTATGACAAAAAAATTATGTATGGACCTACCTAATCAGACGTTTACGCTTTTTCCATGATGTTGATAGATATCCTTCATTTACAATTTCATTATGAATATAATTTATGCTCCTGCTGACTCACCTGTAAATTCTGCTGTTATGTTCACCACACCCTAAATGCCTAATATTTGCACTAAATTGTTCAGAACATTGAAAAGAATTTTTCTATCCACTTTTCAAATGGTTTCATTTCTAATGGTTTAAGAAATTCAACATTATATAATGGAAATGGACAGCTAATGACAAATGAGGGAAATTTTGAGGAAGTGGCTGAATTCAAATACCTAGGAACAATAATCACAAATAGGAATGAGATGCACAAAGAAATTAAACATAGGCTCAATTCTGGAAATGCGTGCTATTATGCATTGCAGAGACTCTTGATGTCCCAACTCCTTTCAAAAAACGTTAAACTGAAAATATATAAAACTATTATTCTACCAGTTATATTATATGGATGTGAAACATGGACTCTTACTTTAAGGGAGGAAAGGAGATTACAAGTATTTGAGAATAAAGTACTTAGGAACATTTTTGGACCAAAGAGAGATGAACAGACAGGTGAATGGAGAAGACTGCATAACAATGAACTACATGGTCTTTATAGGAAGCCAGATATAATAAGAACAGTTAAGTCTCGTAGACTGCATTGGGCAGGACATGTTGCACGTATGGGGAATGAAAGACTTGCATGGAAGCTTCTTGTAGGAAAGCCAGAGGGAAAACGTCCAGTTGGTAGACCGAGAATGAGGTAGGAGAATAACATTAACTATGATTTGAGGGAAGCAGATTATACAGGGAATGATTGGAAAACATTAGCTCAGGATAGCGATGTATGGAGAGCTTATGTCCGCGCGGTCATGAACCTACGGGTTCGATAGTGCCAGTGAGTAAGTAAGTAAGTAAGTTAAGAAATTCAACAGAAAGCCCAATGTATTGTAACGTACATAAGAATAAAACAATACTGATTCAATGTATTAAAATTGTAATGAAATATTTTAAGGTGCTCCCATGGATATAGAAACGTGCTAGATAATATATATTTTTATGAATTAAATTAATGTTTTTATTACCTCACCTCATATCCTTTTTCTTCTAGACTGTAGTTTCGGAGGTTATCTCCATCTTCAGTAGCCTCTAGTCGACCGGTGTTATGTCGTTTCTTGGCGGTTTTCTTCTTACTTCTATTGGTGGACAGATGAACCTCTGGATCAGTTCAAAATTTGCGGGAGTTTCGAAATTCATGAGTTTATCTTTTTTCAAAACTCCTGCAAATTTTGACCTGATCCAGAGGTTCATCGGTCCACCAATAGAAGTAAGAAAACCACCAAGAAAGAACATAACACCGGTCGACCAGAGGCTACTGATGATGGAGATAAGCTCCGAAACTGCAGTCTAGAAGAAAAAGGATATGAGGTGAGGTAATAAAAACATTAATTTAATTCTTAAATTAAACCTCATAGTGTTCTTTCCCTGTGAAAGTTAAATATTTTTATATTTGCATTTCCTGACCATCCTTAAGGGCAGTGGTCAGTACACAAGTATGGGTTCAATCCCAGGAATTTTTCCTTAAAGGGCATTATTCCTGTGGTTGCCTATGGTCTGATATTTATGTTATGGACTCTCCTGGCACTTCATTATCATTTATCACCCATCATATCATCGTGCCAACGTAATCTAAGAAGTGCATTACAATTCCTGCCACTGCCATTGCCATGGGAGAAAGCCAGAAATGTCAAAAGACAACTGACAGCATTAAACAAACAAAAAAATTCTATATTTCGAGTTTTAGAGAGTGAACTACCCCTCCATGGTATCTTTACCTGGTCGTGGTGGAGTGGCTTGCGTGCTTATATGATCCCGAGAGCTATGCCGGCGGTAGCATTGCTGCCGATACGGTTACCCATGCCTGACTGGTCGAAGGTGATAAGCCAGACGAAAAAAGTACCTTGGTCAAAACAGTGACGATCTTTCACTGTAAAAAAATACAACCGTCAAGAAATGCAGACATGGTTTCTACTGGGGTAAAATTTTCCGGAGGTCAAATAGTCCCCCATTCGGTTCTCCAGGCAGGGACTACTTCAGGGAACCCATGCCAAAGTCTTTATATGGGGTGAATCATAAATATGGCTATGCGTTTGATCACGTTCTGTGATGAAAATATTACCATTACAGGAAATATGAAATTACCGTTGGAAAGGCAATTATTCAAATTACAACAATGGAATAAAACAAAACAGTGTAGAACTTACATCATTAGTCAAAATGGCATTGAATATGCAACAGCAAATTACAATTGCTGCATGGGCAATAACGTATGCTAATGATCGTGACGCCACAAGATGTGAGTTTAACGTAGCATTGCAGCCGTCAACTGTGGGGAAATGGAGAAAACGACTGCTGGAAATGAGAAGGATGCAGAAAATCAAACCTCCTGGAAGGCCTCGCATTAGCACGGAAGCACAAACAACGAAGAGAATTATGGAGGCGTTCAATGCTAGCCCACAAAAATCAACCTGCACATGAGTAGTTATTTGTTTTGTTCTATTGTTGTAATTCGAGGGATTCCCTTTCCAATGATAACATCATATTTACTTTAATGATAATATTTTCGTTACAAAATGTGATCAAACGTATAGCTATATTTCAGAATCACTCTGTAGGAAGCCAGATATAATAAGAACAGTTAAGTCTCATAGACTGTGATGGGCAGGACACGTGGTACAAAGGGGAATGAAAGCTTCTTGTAGGAAAACCAGAGAAGAAAACGCCCAGTTGGTAGACCAAGAATGAAGTGGGAGAATAACATTAACTATGATTTGAGGGAAGTAGATTATACAGGGAATGATTGGAAAATATTAGCTCAGAACAAAAACTGTCATTCATTCCACTTTATTTAAAATCTTTACAATGTTTGCAATATTGCACACACATTTGTTGATAGTTTCAGAATAAATACACATACATATATATATTTATAAAAGGACATTAACGCTACACAAATATACATTCACACAATTTCGATGGCAGTAGAAATCAATGCAGCTAATTCTATGGCTGGGGCACGCCGTAGCGTAGTGGTTAAGGCACTGCGCTACAAGTCCCGGTGGTGTCAGGATTTGTAAACTGACCAAAACCTTCTGGCGGCACTATGGCCCTGGGGTCGACTCAGCCTCTAACAGAAATGAGTACCATATGCTTGTTCTGGGGGTAAAGGCAGCCGTCACGCAGGGCTGACATCAAGTGCCGTTTGTCTAGAAAAAGTGGGAACCTTAACCTCCTACTACCCCAAATGCCTCCCGAGGCCTGTCGTGGGACTTTACTTTTTAATTCTATGGCTTGTGGATTTGAGGCCAGCAGCTGGATGGTAGGCTAAGGGATTTCTGCACCACGGAAACTAATTCTCTGGCCTAAGGAACCATAGGTTCAGATAGATTTAATATATGTTGAAAGTTTCTTTTAATGACCTCATATTTCTTGATTTTTATGTAGACCTGGCTTCGTCGCTTTTGCACGACATTGTCAGAAGAGTTGGAAGCATCGACAATGTCGCACAAAAGCAACGAAACTTGGTCTGCATAAAAATCAAGAAGTACGAGGTGAGTCAAAATAACACAGGTCAACATGATTTTTGTCTCATGAGTACCAATAGTTGTACTTAATGCAGTTTTTTATCGTGTTTTCAAATATGTATTCGGAATTTCTCCATCACCCACAGTTTTTTTTATTTCAATTCCAATTAATGGATTTAAATAATTATTTTTTTAATAAACTTTTTTTGTCCATTTGTTCATTGTAAAATAAAACCAAATGAGCTAACTCAAGAGATTTCAGCTATGGAAAAGAGATATCAAGGCAAATGGAATCCTAATATGCTGGCCGATTATTGTTGGACCATCAAGAGCGATGCTCCATAGGCGAAATATACCAGAAAATCGTAATTTCTTACTTTCTAGGTGAGTCCGAATGTTCGAATATTGTGTAATTACGAATGTAGAAAATATTGAAGTGTTTCTATATTAATTCAGTATGCATAGTTTTCTGGCTAACTTGATTAGTGACACTCCCGATGACATTCAAGCACAAGTTTACTCAAATAGAACATTATTTCTGAACCTATGGGCCAATAAAGTTTTGATCTTTCTAGAATGAATAGATATTGTGAAAACTTAAATTCTAACATTAGCAATATAGAAAATGTCGATGTTATTCCAGTCCTGGACAATACAGAACATTCTGGAGAATTTTAAATAAAAAGTACTATTTTTTCACTCACTCACACAAACACACACTTTTATGCATCTAGAAAATATCCTTTGCACTGCACCTTGATTTAATACATGTTTTTTTTCGTAGATAAATATTAGATTGTTGTTGATATGAGGGCAAGAAAATTGTTTATATATTAAGTAGATACAGTTTAACCAACTGTAAAAAATGAGATTTCTCTCCTCTAGTCTGTGTCACTTTATTGAAATTCACTCATTTTTAAACTCTTCACTTTTAAATATTTTTTGGTAATTTCACTAGATTTATCATGAGGGGTTGCACAACCTGTATGTTCAATAATTCACTGAAATTCCAAGAAAAATTCTGTTTATTGAAAATAGTGAATAGTTGTAACATATAAATAATAGTTTAGTTCAGTTCAAATTCCTTAAATACTATGAGAGTTTCAATCAGTGTTGTATTTCTGTCACTCTGTCATGGTTTAGAAGCATAGAGGAACATTTCCAGTCTATAAACCGTCTAAAATCAGTTTGTAGGCTTGAAGAGGCATGGAAGATAACTTTTTTTACAGGAGGTGGAATAGAAATTAGATCAACAAGAGAAAAATTGTCATCAATTAGTAACTGCAATTAACTAAAGTGGTGTCAGTGGTGGAACAGCTAGCAGAAATTAATAAACCAATCCAAAATCCCATGTTTCGAGTGTTATGCAAGAAAAATACAAAGTTATTCCATGGTATTTAATTTTAGGAAGTTATATTTTGAGGTTATTTTAATTATATTATTTTTAGTCTGGACATCTTACGTCAATATTAATGTTGATTTGTTCTTGAACATGTTTCAGAATTGTTTTGAAACATGTTCAAGAACAAATCAACATTAATATTGAGGTAAGATGTCCAGACTAAAAATAATATAATTATTCCATGGTATTTAAGTGAAATTTTATCATCTCACCTCACATTCTTCTTAGACTGGTTTTAGGACCTTATTTGGTTGCATCTTCAGCATTTTCATAACTGTTATGTCCTCTTGAAAAGCAACATAACGGTCATGAAAGTTCTGAGTATGGAGCCGAATAAGGACTTGAAACCGGTATAAGAAGAATGTGAAGTGATACAATTTTACTTGAATAATACGTCATAGCGTTAATTTGTAAAAAGTCTATTCCAATGGTATTCGTTTCAAACAGTTTATATACCTTATTAGCAGGAAGATTAAGATGATTGGAACGAATGTCAGAAGAGAGTACACCGAAGGAAATACTTTAAAAACAAGGTGTTTGGAATGACATCGATTAATGAAGTAGAGTAACAGGAAGGGGAAACTGTAAACAGAAAGCTTTACATCACGGGAGGTGGAAAGCTCTTGCAAGTAAGTATGCATCTTATTAACTTAATTTAAAGCTAATTGAGTGCCTCAGTGACTAACCCACAATTAAAAAAAATATATGCTTTTCCCTGTAATTGCACTAGAAATAATCTGTCAATAACATTATGGATGAGTTAAAAGTAACATAAAAATGTTATTGGCAGATGTGGCTCTGACAGAGATGATTATTTCTAGCGCGATTACAGGGAAAAGCATTTTTTTTTAAATTATGGGTTAGGCACCTATGGCACTGAGGCAGTCAATTCTAAGAGTAGTCTAACGAACCCCTAGTTAGTTTAGGTACGAGCCGCCACTGCCTCATCATCAACATGATTGTTTTGCCATCCCCTAATTAAAGCTGTCATTTTTTTTATAACTTAAATTTGCTAGAAAGTTTCATTTGCAAAGGAATTAACAATGTATAACAGAAAAATTTGCATTTAGATTGAAGTGCTCAGGTAGCTCAGTTGGTAGAGCATTGGCATAAAAAGCCAAAGGTCCTGGGTTCAAACCCCAGTCCGAGTGTATAATTTTCCTCTTCAAATACAAAAATAAAATTTGATTTCATCACCCTGGGAGGTGATATGATGTGTTTTTATTGTTATTATGTGATTATAATTGGTTAAATTTCACATATTTTCACTTCCCTAGGTCAGATTCCAATTGTTTATCATTATTATCATAGTAGATTATATCCATCAATATCAACTTGTGGGCTGTATGGATTCCTGAAGCAATTTTAACTACCAACCAAAAAATTAATAAAATAAAAATGAGTTGTACGTCATCTCATCGCATACACTTCACAGCACAGTTGTTACTACCTTCAAACATATTTATGTTTCGAGCTAGCGTGCTTCCTTGTCACTCACCGGGCCCGGGTTCGATCCCCGGTCGGGGCAGTTTTTCTGGGTGAGGTTTTTATCGGGGTTTTTCCTCACCTGTAAGACAAATGTCAGGAAAACTATAAGGCCCAAACGGTCCCCGAAATCATATGGCCATCTTCATCATCCTTCACCGGTGTGGAAAGCAACGGGAAGCTACCACACCTCACAATTCCCTAGTAAAGCTGCAAAAAATAGCATGAGAATGCTATGATTGCAGTGAAGGACCTGCCTTCGGGCAGAATTACTATAGATGGAATTATTATGAGTTGGGTATTTTGACTCTCATATTTTTTTATATTCTTAAAGATTACAGTTTCGTCACATTTATGCGACACTGTCGATCTATCCTTAGATGCAAAAAGTAGATATAAAAAATATATGTGGGTCAAAATACCTAACTTGTAATTACACAGGTCGACAAGGTTTTCTTCACAACAAATCTGATTAGTGAATCTAGTGTATTTTTTCATACTCAATTCAGATATTTTTCCACCAGGCACAGTTTTTTTGTGACAGCTACTTTTTTAAAATCTTGTTGTTGTTGGCAACGAAGCCATTAGCGTTCTTGATCTCCAATATTTCTCTATGGTGGATCCAACAGGTAATACTTCACAGGTTTGTAGATGTTCTTCATTCGTTTCTTCATCTTTGTTGCATAGAGGACAATTTGGATTCGTGTAGATTCCTATTTTATATAAATGTTTGGCCAAATAGTCATGTTCTGTAAGCAGTCTAAATGTAATTTTATGTGGAATTTCTAGAATAATATCTGGCTTCTTTACTAAAATATTCCATTTTTTAAAATTGATTTTAGCATTTTCTTTGACCTGTCATAGGAACCTTTACCTCATATGAAGAGTTCCCTGTACCAGTTTATGCAGATATGACCTTAACTCATCACTCTGATTCTGACCTAGTTCAAACTGAAAATGATTCACATGGAACTAAAAATGATCTTACATAAAATATGCCCAAAAATCACTATCTACCACTTTCTAGGTAAGTCATAATGTCGGTTGAAAATGAGAGAGATCCTTCTCTCGAAAACTAGTTCCCGTGTTTGAAGAAACATAAAATATGAGGTAAGATGTTAAAAAATTACTCATTAATTTACGAAGTCAGCATGAGTTAGAGTTAGATGGATTTTATTAAAAATTATAAAATATGTAAATGAATATCACAGAAAACTCTTGCCTTATGGGGAAAATCTGAAATGATATTTAAATTCAGGATGAAAAATACTTCTAAAATCTCATATTTTTATTCTTGTGAAAAAAAAAAAGTTAATTTTTGTCGACCAGTGTAATTAAAAGAAGCCTCATAGTGTTATTTCCTAAAAATATTAAATAAATAATTGTTTTGATCCAAATTTTGAAATTTTACATGTTTGTGATAAGGGTAAGGAGTTGGACCTTTTGGAGGCTGTAGAAATAAATAAATTGAAAAGTAGTAATAAACTGTTAAATTCTCAACTTGATTTGAATGAATCGCCTTTGTTAAATTAAAAAAATTAAATAAATTATTGTTGTATTGTTGCTTAGATCAGTTGATATGTACTATAATAACACAATTCATAATTTGTTAACATGTCTGAGGAAGGTACAGTGTACCGAAACAGCTGTCACTGAATTATATCTTAATAAATATGAAAATCAAATAAAACTAAGTTTTATTTTTATTTAATTAATAATTAAATACTCATCTATACTGCCATCTAGTGCTGATTTAATCTCAAAGTTTGTAAAATCAACACTAGATGGCAGTTTAGAAGATGATGTTGAAAGCAAAAGTTCAACAGTTGAAAAGATTGAAGAAGATACAAATGACTGTGGTCCTGTGCTGTGAGTGTATCAGGTGAGATGTTGTACAACTAATTTTTATTTAATTTATTTGAAAACCTCATAATGTCGGTTTCCATCAGAAGATTTAAATAACAACCAAAATATTCTATTATTAATTTAATCCATCTCAATGAAGAACAAATTATATTTGAAGAGAAAAAAAATTATGCTCAGACCGGGGTTTGAACCCAGGACCTTTGGATTTCTATGCCAATGCTCTACCAACTAAGCTACCTGAGTACCCCAATCTAAATGCAAATTTTTCTCTTATCTATTGTTAATTCCCCAGCACCAAATGATATGAACTTTTACTTGATCACACAAATGGCGGCTTCTTTTTTTTAAAAAGACATTTTATTGGGAATTTACACATTACATTATAAAGGCAGTAAGGCTTCTTTCTATGTTTTTATTATTCATTTCAAACATCTTAATAAAGAAGCTGCCATTTGCGTGATCGAGCAAAAGTTTGTAGCATTTGGCTCTCGGGAATTAACAGTGTATAAGAGAAAAATATATATATATATATTTAAAAAAATAAATAAATAAAAATTGTCATGGTGATGGCAACTATGTATAATAAATTTATAAACAACCATGTCTTGAAAATGATCTCACAAAAGGAGGTTGAAACGTCGATGTAAGAAATGTATGCTTTCACTGAGATAACGTGTATTTTTTTGTAATTATAATAGAAAAATTTACGTTTAGATTGGAGTGCTCAGGTAGCTCAATTTGTAGAGCATTGGCATAAAAAGCCAAAGTCCTGGCTTCAAACCCCAGTCTGAACATATATTTTTCTCTTCAAATATAATTTAACCAAAAGATTCTTGGGACAGTCTACGAACAGATGATGGGTCTACAACATAAAAAGAAAGATTATTGTTGTTGTTATTCCTAAGTTCAGAATCCATCTTTATTGAAATTCACATATTTTTTGTGCCCCCAAATTTCTGAATCCGCCAATTTGCAGAGCTCAATTTTAAGATTCATGATATCATTACCTGCAGGTAATATGGTCCGTTACTATTATTAATTTAATAATAATAGTAATTTGTTGGAATTTTACAATTTCTTTTACAATCTGACTTCTCTTCTCCTCCATGTTTGAAGTCCCTCTTTTAGTCTAATCTATAATTTTTCTTACCACCCAAGTTATAAGCTCACAGAATTTTTTGTGTGCACTCCATATTTGGAGATGTTTTACCCACGAGAAATTCAAGTTCAAGACCACAGATTTTGTTCTGCCCAAGTTCGGATCCCCCCCCCATAGAGAGTCCATGTTTAATCTATCTAATTCATAGATAGTAACTGGTTAAATTTCATCTACTCCTCAAATTCAGTTACTCCAGTCCACAGAATTTCTTTTACACCTAAGTTCAGCACCCTCCTTCACGTTCAGCGCCCTCCTTCACGTTTTTCCATCTCTGACTTGAGAGTTTACTCTTTACAAAAAGTTTCAGTTTCTTTTACGCCTCTACGTTCAAATTCACAATGTTTCTACCCCTGATGTTCAGATTTCAATCTTATTTCTGAAGTTCAGAGCCAATTCTTTAGTGAAACTTAAAAAAGATATTTTTATCCCCGAAGTTCAAATTCCACCACTTCACACCCTAGTTCAGATCCCACCAGGCGGACCTTGATTCCAAGGTACATCAGACATTGCTGGCATCCGTGCAACCTGACTTCCGCTCCTCATAATATCATCGGCCGGTGGACAATGCGGTCTCGGACCAGGTTCTGGTGTATATGTAAAAGTCAATCCAGTTGCATAAATAATACCATCATTTCTAACCAAAGACACCGGTACCTGTGTCGGTTGTCTCACCCATAACCACTCTCCTCTGAACGAAGAAATCTCCGGTACAACACACAACATGCTCTCCTGGCATCGGTACATCGTCTCAGCTTCTACGTCTCCAAACCAAACTTGCAAATTTGGCGTGAAGTTCTCCCCCGTGAGTTCTAGCATAGCAACGTCCCCTCCACCATTCAGATGAAGACTGTGTACCACCGGTACAGGAGTTACTGGAGAACGTACTGGGCCCATACCTTCAAAGAACTGATATTCCGCCTTATCAGTGCTTATTATCGTCCAACAAGCACCGTCATTAATCATTTCTTTATTCGGTTCCTTTGGACAGGGCGTCGCCTGGAATTGAATTATCCGTTCTTGTGAAAGACACAAATACATCCTTTCTGTGTCTTTCATATAGAAGGCGCATTTATGTAGCTGTGATACAGGATCATCTGCTTCCAACAAAGCCATCTGCTTGTCAACTTTACGGATTATTAATCTTGGCAGTGCCATACCGGTGACACTGCAAACCAGCTTAACGGTACTACCGTAGTGAACGTAACCGTCTCTTACGGCAAATTCTTCAGATTCAGACTCGTTATCATCCAATAAGTGAATTGTAAAAGCTCCCCACTGCGTGGAACTTGCATGAAAATTGCCATTCTCGACGTGAAGGTACCTCGTGCTCACAGTCTGAGAACGGAGTCTGTTAAAGAGAGCAACCTTAGTACCGCTTGCAATGCAAAGATCTGCATTTTTAAGCGACTGTTTCTTTTTTGAAGGTTTTGATATGACTTTAATGCGTTTGCTGTGAAAGACCCCGATATCGTGTCCGTTTCCATAGAACATTTTAACAGAGAGCATAAAATGTTTGCGTTTGTCTGAATCGGATATGTAGAGAGTTTTAGCAGCGCAGTACTGTTTCCCGTTGTTAAGGTCCAGCTGCTGCATGTCTTGGTCGGAATTTCCAATGCCGATGAATGCGCAGAGTTGCGCAGCCTGTTCTGTTTCACCTTCACGTAACATTTGTTCCTGTCGAAGTCGCCAGCCTTCTCCAAACAGGTATATGCAGGGAGGAGGACAGAAGAAACGCTTCTCGTTACCGTATGATTTCTGTGCAACTTTAGCGTGGAGAATAACGATCACCATGTCAGAGCGTTCACGTAGATACCTCTCCATAGCCTCTCGTGTCAGGCGCTGGTCTTCAGGACGGTATAACATGGAGCTGAACCGCTCAAACAGGTTGGGAGGTGAAGGCGGTGTTTGTATGCTGTGAGCCATCGCTGAGATACCGAACTGATGTGGCATTCTGAAGCGGTCATAACATGTCTGATAGCTCACACCTGCAACAACAACAACAATAATTAGGGCTCAGAAGTTGAGGACCATTAAAAGACTTTTATAAAAGACCTAAAAATATCCAAAAAATAGCTAAAACCTGGGAAAAGGAGTGAAAAGTGTTGCAGTCGCTAATGAGTGGATAAAGACAACCTCGCTGCCTTCCCTCTGCTCGAGGTGGCAACTTCTAAATTTGAAATACAATATTTAAATTAATATTGGGAAGTAAACATTATCAGTATCATTAATAGAGGAAGCCATGACAGAAGAAGGACATGATTTTGTCTTGAAACCGTCGGTATCAAAGAAGTTTGAAAATGTATGAGGTGAGTCGATTAAAATATGTTGCTCCACTCACTATTAATTGAAATACAATAGTTCAGTAGCTGGTGGTTAACCCTTTAGGTGCCACGAGCTGATTAGATCGGCTCTGATGCTTCTGTCCATTACCCGCCATATACTATACTAAAACTACTTGTAAAGCCAATCACATCGGCGGATACAATTTAGATCTCTAACATAAGAGGTTTTACCCGTGGCACGCAGAGGGTTAAAAATAACGGGATATTTTGTGAAGGTGAATATGAAAAGTCTTTGGAAAGTAAAACTAGACAGTGTTTTTATAAGAAGTTGGAATTGAAACTAGACTCTGTGGATTCTTGAATTATACAGATGGTATAAATGTAGTCAAAAGGAGGTAAAGTTGCAAAAAAAGGACAAATAAGCCAAAAAAAGGATGAATAAAATACACCTTTTACTGGTCTACAATGACTCAAAATGTATATATATATTATGTTTGGCTTCGTCTTCAGACAAAAAAAAAAAAGTTCCCTCAACTTACAAGCCATAATAATAATAATAATACAGGACCGTCTTTTACATAATTTATATTTTTTGAAAATATTTATAACATTATAAATTACTTTTTATCGGGGTTTTTCCTCACCTGTAAGACAAATGTCAGGAAAACTTTAAGACCCACACGGTCCCTGAAATCATATGGCCATTATCATCCTTCACACACCTACAATTCCCTAGTAAAGCTGCAAGCATAGCATGAAAATGCTATGATTGCAGTGAAGGACCTGCCTTCGGGCAGAATTACAATGGATGGATTATAAATTACAATAGGAAGTGACATTATGAGGTTCTTCTTAATAAATGAGGTGACTCTGGAATCATGTTACCTCATAAATCATTGTGTTCTATTTGAACATGTTTCAATATGCTGTGCACATCATCATCAGGTTGTCAGTCCGGACGAGCTGATGATGGTAAGAATGACATATTGAAACATGTTCAAATAAAACACAATGGTTTATGAGGCAACATGATTCCAGATTCACCTAATTTATTATTTATAACTTCTTCCATAATCTAGGGTATGTAGACCTAGAAAGCCCTTGGCCTGGCTGCTGGCCTCACATCCACATGTGTTAATCACAGAGGTGGACAATCATACAGCCAGTGTAGAGGAGGCATGTGGTCAGCATGTTGGGTGCCTAGCTGTTACAGCTGGTTTTCTCAACCTGGAATCACTACTTATTGTAGCTACCCAAATTCCTCAAGATGCTGGTTTTATATAGTTCATTGTTATGTAGTTTTCACCTGTCTGTTGGCACTTCCTTATGACTATAAATCCTTTTGAACAAAGGCTATTCCCAGAAGATTCATATAAACAATCCCAAAATTGTTTATGAAAAAAAAATAGCTGGAGAGTGTTTTATTCAGTTTATCTAAGGATTAAAAAAAACTGTTGTGGTTTAACCTTTGTTTCTGCACCATGAAGCTTCTTCCATTCTCATCCCTCAAGATCTAAACCAATAGAAGGCGTGTTTCTGTTTTTTTAAAATATTAAAATATATCTGCTTATATTTTTATGACATCAGACAAAAACTTCAGAAATTCATTATTTAATAAAATATGTTTTGTACAATACCGTGTTTTAAAATCTAAATATATTATTTTAAAAATAATTTATTTTCAAACACAACATTAACCTAGTAAATATTACAACAACAGTTGGATTTTATTTTTAAAATGTTAAAAATTATATAAGAACAATTCAAATTTATTTCACTTGAAAACCATATACTGAATACATCAGGCTTAAACATCTAAATTGAATGCTATATCATTATTTATAACATAATTCAAATTAATATTATAATGAATAATATATTAATAAATTAATTTAGTTAAATTAATTAGAAATGTAAAGCTAGCAGTAAAAATATAAACAATCAACAGAAAACAAAATTCATTCTAACAATGCATATAAACAATATAATGTTTTTGATATTATTTTATAAAGATATTTTAGAGTAAAATTAATATTCATATGCAACGAAAACATGAATTAAACAAGCCAACCTTACCCGAATTAAGATTTCAAGTTCACCATAACCTTTAAAAGTGTAAACACGCTTATGTTGGACGTAAATATAAACTTTTTAACACGAATAAAATAGAATGTTTATCAGAGAGGCTTGCCATTTCGAGTACAAAATCATTGATTTAGAGGACTGGCAAACCATTCTAGCTTACTTCACAAACATCATTTGAGGAACACCTGCTCTTGGATGAGAATTTCCCACGGCCCCTTTCCCACGCAAGTCGACGACTGCCAACATAAAGAAAATAGCTTTCCCCAAAATTAGATTATAAAACAGTATTAGACTAGAATTTTAAGTATATCGTTTAATTTAAATGACGTGCATCAAATTAAACACGTTTATTAAAAGTTATTTAATCAAGTTAACCGGTATTAAATTAATTTAACGACTGAAGATAAATATAATACTCATGAGAAAATTTTGCAAAGCGCCGACTGATGCGTGACTGGTACAGAGGATGTACAGTTATCACAAAAAATATGAACATGATGCTTTTTTCTTCATAATTAGAGCTTAATAAATTTTAAAACGTAACATGAAGTTGGTAAATCTCAACATAATTGAAGTATAATTAATGCTGATGTAATAATATAATTAATATCCCTTAAAAGAGTGTTTAAATGTGACATTTTATTGTGCGTTTAATTTTTGTATGGATAATCTGTACTCGAATTGACCACAAATTTGTGTTACCAACATTTCAGCAGCAAATCTCACTAAGCAAAATGACACAAGACAAGGATAGATAAACTTAATTATTGTATTATATAAAGAAGCATGGGAAAAATTCATCTCCTTATGATTTTCTAGTGAGTAATTGTTCGTAAATAAAAGTCTGTAGCATTATTATAATGTCATTCCTTACTATTTATAACAATTGGTGCATATTTACTGTAAGAAAGCGTAAATAATTATTATTTCAATGTGTTGTAAAGGTTATGGTAATTTAAAAAAACAGTAAATAACCATAAACCAGATTATAATAGTTTGTTTTAACTATATTTAAAATTATTGTAATATGAAAAAAATGCCACTTTATTTTATAAGAAGTTTGGTTTGTTATACATTTCATTGAAGCTAAATTTCGGTACATTGTATGTCTGTGTTTAGATATTTTATTGTTGTGTAATTTTTTATTTCATTCATAATACACAATTTTCGTTGCTTTTTCAAAATATTTAATATCAGAATTTGTGACACTAAATTCAGGAGTTTTCAATTCTAGGCACAAATATTTTTGTTTGGTGCTATGTTTTATTTCTTTGATTGGGATTTTAACATTAGTTATGTATGTATTATTATATAAAACTTTTATCACTAGAGGATTATCACAAGGACAAAGTGATACAGACAATTAATTTTCGAAATTGTTGAAATACATTTTGTAAATACATTAAAATTTCAAATTGTAATTGAAGTATGTTCTATAAAGTAGAAACCATGTACTGAAATATTCACAAAAAAAAAAAAAAAAAAAAAAGGATACAAATTTCAATGACACATGAATAAATTATGACAGTCAATAATTTTATAAGTAAATATGCAAAGGTGGTTTATTAGAAATGATTTATGTACATACAGTAAGTTAATAAATGTCATCCATAGTTATTTCATTTATGGTATTGTAGTGCAAATGACTACACATGCTTGTTACAATGGGATTCAGGTTTCAAACCATAATAATTACATCTCATGCTACCAACATGTATTTATATATTCCACAATACAGTGTTCCTTCAACCCAAAGTGAGGTTCCTGTCTAAAGTATCTCTTCCCTCAAATCTCTAGCTTCCATACTTCTCTTCACTCCATCCATCATTCTCTAGGCCTGCTGCTTCCACTTATTTCATTAGCTTTCCAAATAAGGACTTCTTCGGTATTCTCTCTTCTTCCATACTTATGAGGTGTCCATACCATTTCAAATGTTTTTCTTCTATTTTTTTCTAATTTGTTTTTTTCAACTTGCGTAATTTCCCTTATTGTGCTGTTTCTGACTTTATCCCTTCTTGAAATTCTTGCCGATCGCCTCCAAAAATCCATTTCTACTGCTAACAGCTTATTGGCTTGTTTTCTACTTACTGTCCAGGTTTCGGATCCATATAATAAAATGCTTTGTAACAGAACTTGAAATATTGTTTTCTACGTTCTGTATATTATATTTCTATTCCAAAGCACTGAGTTCAACATACCAATAGTTCTTCCTCCATCAATTATGATAATTATTAACTCACTAAATAACTTGGCTGATGTTTCGACTAAACACAGTAAGAATTTTTTCTATGTCCCAGGTAGAAACCACGCACATGCACCAACAGATTATATTTTTAAATTATTTCCTACTATTTACAATAAATTTAAAATTTTTTATAATGATTATTTTTCTATGATATTTAACTATATACGTAACATGAAGATGTGGCAGCCACATTGATTTTAACGAATATTCTATTCAACAACAGTGCAGCCAACATAGAGTATCCATCTATAGTAATTCTGCCCGAAGGCAGGTCCTTCACTGCAGTTATAGCATTTTCATGCTATGCTTGCAGCTTTACTAGGGAATTGTGTAGGTGTGGTAGCTTCCCGTTGCTTTCCACACCGGTGAAGGATGGTGATGATGATGATGTTGGCCATATGATTTCGGGGACCGTTTGGGCCTTAAAGTTTCCCTGACATTTGTCTTACAGTTGAGGAAAAACCCCGATAGAAACCTCACCCAGAAAACTGCCCAGACCGGGGATCGAACCCGGGCCCACTGCGTGACAAGGCAGCGTGCTACCTCGAGACCACAGCGGTGGACTAACATAGAGTATGAACTTTAGAATTTGAGAATTGATTATTATTTTTGGGTGTTGCATTCTTTCACAGGTTACAGTGCTTCAATTGCGTTAGGTTAGCTTTTAGGTTTGTTAAATAGCATGTATAATGTTGGTAGCATTGCAATATTCTATAGAGTAAACTGCTTTGTGTTTGTTGGGGCATGCACGTGGTGTCTTCCTGGGACTTAGAAAAAATTCTCACTGCGCTTAATGGAAACATCCAAATAACTCTCTGGCATTATCAAACCCTTTGGTTCATGGCCATGCAAACATAACTTCTCCTTACATCCCAATCCTGAGCTAATGTTTCACTTTGATACCTTGTATAATCTATTTCCTTCAGATCGCGGTTAATGTAATTCTTCCACGTCATTCTGCCACAATTTGTAGGTATTTTTTACAAGTTCCATAAAATTTATATCATGTCTTTAAGGAAATTAAAATGAAAATTTATAAGAGCATAATACAGAATATTTTGTCATATGGAAGTGAAACTTGGTCTTTGACAGAATTACTAAAAAGACAACATGAAAGCTGAATAACGGCTTGTGAAATGAGATTCACGCGCAGAACAGCGGGTTACACCAGATGGGATCAGAAAAGGAACACCGATATCTTAAAAGAATTGAAGACTACGCCAATTTTGGAATATATTAAACAGTACCAACTAAATTGGAAACACCATATTGAAAGAATGAGTTCAAATCGGATCTCCAAAGCTGTTTATAATTATATACCAAGAGGATGAAGATCACTGGGCCGTCCTATGAAACGCTGGAGGGAAAATTTTCTATAGGATTGTAACAGGCCTTGGCCTAATACTTGGAAGGAAGAAGAAGAAGACAAAAGAATAAAATTAGAACAGTTGAATTTGATTATTTTAGAAGAAGTGTCCAAAAAAAACAAGACAGGATAAAATAAGAAATGAATTCCTTTGGAGAGAAATGAATGTCACCACATCTGTTGTTAAGAGGATTGAAAATCAAACGCTTAAATGGTATGGCCATGTACAAAGAATGGAAAATGAACGATGGCCAAAAAAATATACCAATGGTCACCCCCTGGAAGAAATAAACGTGGCAGACCAAGATGGAAATGGAAAACCTACGTCAGAACTATAATGGATGATAAGAATTTGGAAGAGGGAGATTGGAATGATAGAGATAAATGGAAACTGAAGACGGCAAACCTATAAGTGGGGGAAAGTCGAAGAAGAAGAAAAAGATTGTGTCTTTTAGGTTATTTCTATGTTGAGTTGTAATTAATTACTAGGTCATTCAATAAGTAATGGCAACGCTGTAGGGGTGACCTTGAAGCATGTTGTTGAGCAGTCTTTGTAATATTGAAAGCCTCGAAATAAAAATATTTTGTGAATACATTCACTGTTTCTCACATTTATTAAGTAATATCGCCCTAAAGTCCACCGCTGTGGTCTCGAGGTAGCGTGCTGCCTTGTCACGCAGCAGGCCCGGGTTCGATCCCCAGTCGGGGCAGTTTTTCTGGGTGAGGTTTTTATCGGGGATTTTCCTCACCTGTAAGACAAATGTCAGGAAAACTTTAAGGCCCAAACGGTCCCCGAAATCATATGGCCATCATCCTTATCATTATCATCATCATCCTTCACCGGTGTGGAAAGCAACGGGAAGCTACCACACCTATAATTCCCTAGTAAAGCTGCAAGCATAGCATGAAAATGCTATGATTGCAGTGAAGGACCTACATTCAGGCAGAATTACTATGGATGGATCGCCCTAAAAAGATGTTTAGTAGAATTTATTTAGAAGGAGGAATTGGGAAGTACTAGAACATCCACCAGACATGAGCCCTTGTGACTATAACTTATTCTCAAAGGTGAAAGAACCTCTACCAGGCATTCAGTTTCAATCAAGAGTTGATATACAAAAGCTCTAAATTGATTAGTGAAAAATCTAGAATTGGTGCTGCAGATGGAGTGCACCATATTCCAAGGATTTGGCAACGTGTAAGTTGACTTCACAGCAGACTATAAATAACGTTCTTAATGTCAAAAGTAACCTAAATAACTATTGACCCTGTGGTTTATGGCCACATGGACATATGCTCTCCATACATCCCTATCATGAGCTAATGTTTTCAAATCATCATCTATATAATCTACTCCACTCAAATCATAATTAATGTTATTCTCCCTCCTTATTCTTGGTCAACCAACTGGGCATTTTCCCTCTGGTTTTCCTACAAGAAGCTTTCATCCCCCATTTGTGCCATATGTTCCTGCCCATCACAGTCTACAAGACTTTATATATCATCATCATAGTACATTCACGAATTTAGGTCATTTGTTGACCTGTTTTGTCCTCAAGAGAAACACCATCCAAAAGTCTTTTGAGTGGACGTCCTGGTTTTCTTCTTCCTGCAGGTTGATATCTTAACATTTGTTTGGGTATTCTGTGATCTTCCATTCGATGAACATGTTGCATCCATCTTGACTTATAATCAGAAATTTTGTTTTCTAAAGGTTCCATGTGTAATTCTTCTAAGATGTCTACATTCTTTTTATGATCTAGTAGTGTGTATCCTGCAGTCCTCCGAAGATATCTCATTTCAAGACTTTATATATATATATATATATATGTGTGTGTGTGTGTGTTTACTAGGGAATTATAGGTGTGGTCGCTTCTTGTTGCTTTTCACAATATATATATATATATATATATATATATATACATATATGACAAGATAAGAAAAATAAATGCCTGGATGGGGTATATATATATATATATATATATATTATATAAAAGTTTCCTCATTAGAGGATTGCCTCAAGGACAAAGTGATACAGACAATTAATTTTCTAAATTGGTGATATACATTTTGTAAATACATTTAAAAAATTCAACTTGTAGGCCTGATTGAAGTATATATATTATAAAGTAGTAATTTTATAAATATGGTTTCTTAAAATTGAAATTGATCCTTTAATGGCAGCGATGGGAATTTTAGAAAGATACACCCTGTCCAAATCTAAGGAATTCCAAAATTTGGCTAAGAATCCCGGTATAGTACCTGTTGCCCTGATCATCAATCCTATATATATGACATGAAAGAAAAATAAATGCCTGAGTTGGGATTTGAACCTGAGTCTCTAAATTCTATACGTTTAGTGCTCTAACCATCTGAGCCACTCAGATATCCTAACACAAACATTTATTTTCCTTATATATATATATATATATATATATATATATATATATATGTGTGTGTGTGTAATGTTGTTGAATTATAATATTTGAGAGGTGCAATTAAAGTGAGGAGGGGGGGGAGGAATTAAGATGAGAGATATCTGAGAGTTTCCCTCCATTGTAATGATATTCCCGTGGGAAAATACTTGCACAAGGACACATGCTCAGTGTATATGAATGACCTCTGTGTGTGCAGGTGAGGTGAAGATGGGTGTACATGGACTCTGGAAACTTGTGGATTCTGCTGGCAGACCTGTGCCCCTCGAGACTCTGGAGAACAAGGTCCTAGCTGTCGGTATCCTTTTAAACCCATGACAACTGGTTGACATTGTAATTATATTATCATTGTTATTATCATCATTATTGTTATTATCTTAATTACTATTATTATTGCTATTAACCAAATCTCTTGAAGTCAGAACAGGCCAGAGGGCCTAAGCATTGATGTTGATGATGATTATTACTATTATTATTTTTTTTGCATCATGATTGTATTATTATTATCATTATTATTACTATCTTCATTGATATTATTATTATTATTATTCTCATTATGATTATATTATTATCATTATTATTATCATCATCATCAATATTATTACTATCTTTATTGATATTATTATTATTATTACTATCTGTATTGATATATTATTTTTCACATTATGATTATATTATTATTATTATTATTATTATTATTATTATATTATCATTATTACTATCTTTATTGATATTTTTTTCACATTATCATTATATTATTATTATTATTATTATTATCATCATTATTATTATTATCATCATTATTACTATCTTTATTGATATTATTATTATTATTTTTCACATTATGATTATATTATTATTATTATTATTATTATCATTATTATTATTATCATCATCATTATTACTATCTTTATTGATATTATTATTATTATTTTTCACATTATGATTATATTATTATTATTATTATCATTATTATTATTATTATCATCATTATTACTATCTTATTGATATTATTATTATTATTTTTCACATTATGATTATATTATTATTATTATTATTATTATCTTCTTCTTCCTTCCAAGTATTAGGCCAAGGCCTGTTACGATCCTATAGAAAATTTTCCCTCCAGCATTTCATAGGACGGACCAGTGATCTTCGTCCTCTTGGTACTATTATTATTATTATTATTATTATTATTATTATTATTATCATCATCATCATCATTATTATTACTATCTTTATTGATATTGTTATTATTATTATTTAGTTTTATTATGGAGAGCTTATGTCCGCGCGGCCATGAACCTTCGGGTTCGATAGTGCCAGTGAGTTAGTTAGTTAGTTATTATTATTATTTAGTTTTATGTCCCCATTCTGGGATTGAATTATTATTGTTATATTGTTATAGTTTGCTATAAAAAGGTTGTTCATCTTGACCTCAGTGGTACATTAATATACATGATCTGTTGGTGTATGTGTTATCATTGTGAACCCAAACATCAAACAAACATTTTAAAAAATCACCAACACATTTCAGTAGAAAGACTATCATTATGAAGAACTGAATAAAAATGTATCAACTGTTGTTTAGGATTATAATAATATATGTAGGCCTATTGTTAATGGTCTTTTTGTTTTCACTACATATAATCTCCATTTTTATATTTATTACAATTTGATAAGGGATGCTGAATGTTTTATCACTTAAATAAATATTATGATAGTTCAATGGTTTTTAGATTTTTTATATTTTATCATACTTGGATCTTTAGATATTTATGGAACTCATAAGTCCCTCTACTGGTACCGACTGAATCTCCGATACACCAAGTCCTTGCTGAAGTCTTTTCCTCAATAACTAGCTTATTAAAATGATCTGCTATTAGATTCACTTGATGAGATATGTTACGTAAAGCAGGAAATAACTATCACAAATTATATATAACTATCTACGTACATGTAACTTGTCTTGATGTTTTTATTATAAATTTAACATTTCTTATTCAACGTCAAATTATATTTGAAGAGAAAGATATATTCCTAGACCGGAGTTTGATCCCAGGACCTTTATTTTTATACGGTAATGCTCTGCCAGTGAGTTATGCAATGCCTCCAATCTAAATATAAATTTTTTCTCTTATACGTTTCATTTTAATGATATTAAATGTCTTCTTAAATAACAAGTCCATGCTTCACTACCATATCTTAATACTGGTCTTGCGAGAACCTTATAAAACCGTAATCTTGTGATCTTTTGTACTAAAGATGAGACTTGAAAGCAAATGTAAATTTTTCACCTAAATAGGTTGCTGGCCCAGAGGGTTCCCACTAATGTAGCATTTCCTCTACATTAAGGTGATGTGGTTATACCACCAGTACTCAGTCCTCAGAGCCTCATTTGTAATAGCAGATTGCACCACGAGCAGGTTGAGGATAGGAGAGGTGATGAAATGCACTTCACTATCCCTTGGAACAGGCCACAATGGCCTAATACTTGCATGGATAATAATAGATAGATAGATCATCGGTTGATTAATGTTTTTGACATCGTCTGATTCCTAATAGCCAATGTTGTCGGTCCATCCAATCTCCTGGTTTTAGATGTTTCTCCTTCATGTATAAACATATTCCTTGACTCCAGGAGGTTTCAAATAATATATATACCTTACACTGGGTAATAATGAAGTCGAGTTTAGAGCAATATAAATTTAGATTTCTTTTAAAAGATGCCAATGTCCGGCAGCCCCTTATTTCTTGTGGTAGGGAATTCCAGTTGCGAGAAGTGAAGATGGTATATGACATGGAGTGATGTGATGTCCTATGTTGTGGTATATTAAGCAAGAGACTATGTTGTGGTCTTGTGTTTAAGTTATGGTTTGAGGATAGATACTGGAAACGAGATGATAAATAATTGGAAATCGAGGTATGTAGGATCTTAAATAGGAGATTTAGTGTGATTTTGTTCTCTTTTTTAGATGTAGCCATGACAATTCATGGAATAATCAAACATTAAATATGAATCTGATACACATATTATGGACACGCTGCAGTTTGTCTGACAATCCATCACTTATGTCAGTTAATAGAACGTCACAATAGTCAAAATACAGGATCACTAAGGTTTGAATTAAAATTCTTTTAAGAGCTGTGGGAAGAAAGTTTTTGAGACGCTTTAGGGAATCCATTATGGAGAAGATCTTTTTAGATGTTTGTGATGTTTGGATGATGATTGATCAATAAATAACAACTGTTATTGTTTAGTTGTTTCTTGACTCACCTTAACTCCCTCGCAGACTCGAGTTTCTTCACTTCATTTGTGACATTCTCAATGCTGTATTACGTTCAGTTGTGAACGTGATACAGCATTGAGAATGTCACAAATGAAGTGAAGAAACTCGAGTCTGCTTGGGAGTTAAGAAGTATGAGGTGAGTCAAGAAACAACTCAACAATATTAAAATAAACCTCATAGTGTTATTTCCTACCTACATAACTTAACAAGCTGTTATTCGCATATCAAGCAATGGTTCACAAGCTTTTGAGAATTAAAATGTATAAGAGAAAAATTTGCATTTAGTTTGGAGGCCTGGGATAGCTCAGTGGTAGACCATTAACATATAAAGATAAAGGTCCTGGGTTCAAACCCCCATTTTCTCTTCAAATATAATTTGACCTTCAATGCAAAATGTTAAATTTATATTAAAAACCTGATTTTTTATATTAATATGCTGTGAAATATTATTCTTTTGAGTCCTAAAAAACAGTTTAATAGAGGTTCCATAAGTGAGTGTTGTTTGTTGTATTAAGTTGTGTACTAACCTTAACATGTTCTCCAAGACGTATCCATCTGGCTGCACCAAGTTGTGAAAGGTCTGCGAGATGCGCAGGGTAACTCGGCTCACCTGCTGGGTCTGTTCCACAGGCTGTGCAAACTGCTCTACTACAGAATCAGACCTGTGTTTGTGTTTGATGGGTCCGTCCCCCACCTCAAGAAGCAGACTATAGTGAGTTCCCACGACCTCAGGCTGCCCTTCCTGTCTTTGTTCATTATTATCATAATTACATTCCTCACGTGGGAACTTCCTCATTCATGAGAAGTACAACTTTCTTTCATACCACACTAGTTTGTTTAGGTTAGGTTGGTAATCATTCAACTATTTTTAAATCATCTTATTTTTTAAGAGAAAAATGATATGCTCAGACTGGGATTTGAACCCAGGACCTTTGGCTTTCTAGGCCAATGCTCTAATTTTTAATGTTTTTTATTATTCATTCGATACATCTCATTGATGGATAAATTAGATTTAAATTAAATCTAGATTAGAACTTGCTCAGGTAGCTCAGTCGGTAGAGTATTGGCCTACAAAACCAGAGGTCCAGGGTTCAAGCTTTAGCCTGAATGTATAATTTTTCTCTTCAAATATGATTTATCCATTTTTTTAATTTTGTTGAGTTGTTTCTTGACTCACCTCATACTTCTTAACTCCCTCGCAGATCTAGATTTCGTCACTGTATTTGTGACATTCTCAATGCTGTTCACGTTTACAACTGACGTCCAATGGTCTCCTCTCCTGCAGACTGACCTCCGTGCCATCTGATGGCTGACTGACAAACTTCCAAATCAATCCCCTCTCCTTATCACTGGGTATTTCAAAATTCATAGTTGTGTTTTTATTGTTCCATATGTAAATTTTTTCATAGGAACAATTTTTAACCAAAGAGAGATGAACAGACTCCACCTAGGGAGTACAGGACCTAGAACTTGGTGGTGGTCCTGAGAGCTATGCCGACGGTAGCATAGCTACTGGTAGGATGTCCCTTGTCGGACAGGTCAAAGACAAAGAAGTACTCGAGAAGAGGGATTCAATGACAGCTTCGGCGGGGAAGGAGTCCTTCCGAACGGTGCAGCTGGCGGATGAAGTTCCTCATGGGTAGATCAGACTCAAGAGCTGTAGTAAAGCAACTGATCTTCTTCTTCTTCTTCTTCCTTCCAAGTATTAGGCCAAGGCCTGTTACGATCCTATAGAAAATTTTCCCTCCAGCGTTTCATAGGACGGCCCAGTGATCTTCGTCCTCTTGGTATATAATTATAAACAGCTTTGGGGATCCGATTTGAACTCATTCTTTCAAGATGGTGTTTCCAATTTAGTTGGTACTGTTTAATATATTCCAAAATTGGCGTAGTCTTCAATTCTTTTAAGATACCGGTGTTCCTTTTCCGATCCCATCTGGTGTAACCCGCTGTTCTGCGCATGAATCTCATTTCACAAGCCGTTATTCTGCTTTCATGTTGTCTTTTTAGTGTCCATGCTTCACTACCATAGGTCAACACTGGTCTAGCCAAAGTGTTATATAAACATAATCTGGTGTTTTTTTGTACAAGGGATGGTTTCATAACTTGATTAATAATTCCTAAACTTTTATTATAACTAGTAACTTTTTCAGGGATATCCTTTTCATCCCAGATAGAGAGATAATATCCAAGATATTTAAATTGATTAGATCTCTCTAAAATTTTATTCTGGAGACAGATTTTACTTTGTATGGGGTCCTTCCCATGAAATACCATAATTTTAGTTTTGTTAATTGATATTTCCATATTAAATTTGGCAGCTATTTTTTGTAAATTATAAATTGATCGTTGCAAATCATTTTCGGCTGATCTAGGGGACGGAAACCCCGAATTCAAATGACCCGGCCCACCAGGTTGGAGGTTGGACGTTAGGCCAGCTCCCTAACTCCGTAAAAACAATTACTGGCTAAAGAACCTCAACATAATATAACCTGATGGATTACTGGACATACACCCAAGTAATGACAACGGAATATGTTATAAAGGATATATTGGAGATGAAAATTTTGAGGAAGCCAACATTTCAATGAGCTTGTATTAAAGAAGAAGATGAAGAAGAGATGAACAGACAGGTGAATGGAGAAGACTACGTAGTGAGCTATGTGATCTTTATAGGAAGCCATATATAATAATAATTAGAGTCCAGATGTTAGGCACTTAAAAAGTTCAAAATAGGCAGGCAAAAAGGCACTAAAAATCATTAATATAGACACTAAAAAAATCAAAAAACTATTATTCTACCAGTTATATTATATGGATGTGAAACATGGACTCTTATTTTAAGGGAGGAAAGGAGATTACAAGTATTTGAGAATAAAGTTCTTGGGAAAATTTTTGGACCAAAGAGAGATGAACAGACAGGTGAATGGAGAAGACTACATACAATGAACTACATGGTTTTTATAGGAAGCCAGATATAATAAGAACAGTTAAGTCTCGTAGACTGCGATGGGCAGGACATGTTGCACGTATGGGGAATGAAAGACTTGCATGGAAGCTTCTTGTAGGAAAGCCAGAGGGAAAACGCCCAGTTGGTAGACCAAGAATGAGGTGGGAGAACAACATTAACTATGATTTGAGGGAAGTAGATTATACAGGGAATGATTGAAAGGCATTAGCTCAGGATAGGGATGTATGGAGAGCTTATGTCCGCGCGGCCATGAACCTACGGGTTCGATAGTGCCAGTAAGTGAGAGTAAGTACTAAAAAAATCAAAATAGGCTCTTACAAAAATGGACTACGACATAAAATTTTACAGCCTTATGTAAAGAATATAAACATATGCTCTCAATAGCATACGAAGGTATCAGAGATGATTTTGGAACTTGTTTTGCCTTTTTACAAAGAGCATACTTATGTTTTGCAGTGTGTACGTGCTGTGAAACATGGCACTTCTTCGTGCAATTCACTGAAAATTTTACACACTTTGCAAAACAATATTGAACCGTCACTTGAGAATATTTCCACACCAAATTCTTTCACGAAATTGGTCAGTTTGTCTTTTACTGTTGTCTGTTCTTTAGGCATCGTGAAACAACTGTTCTAAAGGTAAATATATATATATATATATATAAAACCGCACAACTTTGTCTTTGAAGCACCTGTCTGTGAACGAGGACTACAGACTGAATTCAGTGTTATCAACAAAAAAAATAATAGATATCTGTCATGAATTATATTTGAAGAGAAAAATTTTCGCCTAGACCGAGACTCGAACTCGGGACCTTTGGCTTGCCGGGCCAAATGCTCTACCGACTGAGCTACCGAGGTGAGTTACGATCTAGATGCAAATTTTTCTCTTATATACGTTGCAAAGATAGAAACAATGGTTTCAAAAGCATTTGGTGTTAGGGAATTACAACGTATATAAGAGAAAAATTTGCGTCTAGATCGTAACTCGCCTCGGTAGCTCAGTTGGTAGAGCATTTGGCCCGGCAAGCCAAAGGTCACGGGTTTGAGTCTCGGTCTAGGCGAAAATTTTTCTTTTCAAATATAATTTATCTGTCATGAAGTTTGTCCATTTCAATTAATTTAATTGAAATACTAGGTTAATTTCGATAAAAATAGTAAATAGGCATTTATAGGCAAAATTAACTTCATGGAAAACAACTCTAGGGTCGTCGATATGAAGTCACCTTTATAATATCTATAATAAATAACTATAGGCATTTTCCCTAACATCCGGTCTCTAATAATAACAGTTAAGTCTCATAAACTGCCATGGGCAGGACATGTGGCACACATGATGAATGAAAAAGGGAAATGGAAACTCTTGTAGGAAAATCAGAGGGAAAACCCCCAGTTGGTAGACCAAGAATGAGGTGGGAGAATAACATTAATTATGATTTGAGGGAAGTAAATTATACAGGGGACAATTGGAAAACATCTCAGGATAGAGATGTATGGAAAGCTCATGACCACATGGCCATGAACTTCTTGGTTTGATTGTACCAGTGAGTTAGTTTTTACTTTTGTTGATTATTTTATTTTTTATCTTTTTGTTTTAATTGTTTAAATTATTAATTATAATTTTGAGTGAAATAAATGTTGAATGAGTGAAGTGAGGTTTATGAAAGACATAAATTAATGTGATGTAGCAAAGAAATTAGTATAAATCTGAGAGGTGTAATTAGTTGAGGCAGGAAGCAGACCAGTTATGTGCACTGTTTCCCACACTCACTGATACAGGGTGTTCTAATAACACACACAACAAACTTAATGTCTACTCACATTCGAGGACAAATTCATTTTTCTCTCAATGAGATGTTTTTTGAGATTCTTGAATTATTCATTGTTTTTACATGGTCTAGCCAGTTTAATTTATAATCAATTGAGATGGTGTTTACTTGATGAAAATCCATATTTATTAATTAAATAAAAATAAAACTTAGTTTTATTTGATTTTCATATTTATTAAGATATAATTCAGTGACAGCTGTTTCGGTACACTGTACCTTCTTCAGACATGTTAACAAATTATGAATTGTGTTATTATAGTACATATCAACTGATCTAAGCAACAATACAACAATAATTTATTTAAATTTTTAAATTTAACAAAAGTGTATATATAAATTAATGTTGGGAAGTAAACATTATGAGGTTATATCATTAATAGTGAGTGGAGAACATATTTTTATCGACTCACCTCATATGATTTCAAATTTCTTTGATACCGACGGTTTCAGACAATATCATGTCCTTCTTCAATCATGGCTTCCACTGATGAAATTCTGTGATTGTTGATTTCTCTAATGTCATCACCTCTTGTGCTGCTATCTTTTGTTGGTATTATAAACTCTGTAATTAAATTTGAAATCATATGAGGTGAGTCGATAAAAATATGTTCTCCACTCACTATTAACAAAAGTGATTCATTCAAATCAAGTTGAGAATTTAACAGTTTATTACTACTTTTCAATTTATTTATTTCTACAGCCTCCAAAAGGTCCAACTTCTTACCCTTATCGCAAACATGTAAAATTTCAAAATTTGGATCGAAACAATGATTAAATTGGAGTAGGTGGTTAGCATATTGTCTGTTATATGGTCTCATGTGTTCCTTTATCCGAGAGATAAAAGGTCTACCAGTTTGTCCTATATAGACATTGTCACATGTGCCACACTTCAATTTATATCTGTTGAGTTTTCTTTCTGCTGATTCTATTTCTAATCGTTTTAAATTTGTTCATTCTTTTTTTATATAAAAGAGTATCCTGTTGTCCTTCTGAGAAATTTCATTACCATTGCTTTGATTGTGCTCCTGTCTCTTTTTCTTAATGTAGTAATAGTAATAAATAATAATAAAAACAACAATAATAATAATAATAATCATCCTCTTATCGTGTCCTTTCGGAAGGTTGATTCCAAATACGCCTCCCACCATCTCTATCTTCCCATGCTTTGCTTCTTTTTAGTTCTTCGCAGTCGTTTTCTGTCTCTTGTAAACTTTTCTTCACTTGGTTAATCCATTTTTCTCGTGGTCTACCTTGTGGTTGTTTTCCTTGTATCTTGATATTTAACAGTCTTTGTAATAGTCTTTCCTTTTCCATTCTTTTTAAATGTCCAAACCATTTTAGTCAACTTTTTTCTATGTCTGTTGTTAATTTTTCTACATTTAATGTCTCCCTGATTTTGTCATTCCTTATTCTATCTCTCCTTGTTTTATGTACCATTCCACGTAAGAATTTCATTTCTGTAGCTTGGATTCTGCTCAAGTCCTTCTTTGTATATGTGCAAGTCTCAGCTGCATATGTTACAACTGGTTTGAAATAAATTTTATACATTGTCATTTTACTCTTGGTGGGTGTATCTTTATTCCAGATTAATTGTTTAGTTAAATTATACACTTTTAAACGGTCACTTGGTCGACCTATGAAAAGATGGCATGAAAACCACTTTCTCAGGCTGTAACAGTTCTTCTAGGACTAATACCTGGCAGGATGATGATGATAGACTTTTAAACTTTTCTCTATTCTTTTACTGATTTCAGTCTGTATTTTCCCATTTACATTTTTATCTCTGTTCCTAAATATGTACATTTTTCCACTTTTTGTAGATTTATGCCTGATAACTTACTAATAATAAAAAAAAACTCCTGGCACGACAGGCCTACAAGGCCCTTAGCCTACCAACCGGCTGCTGGCCTCACATCCACATGTGTCAATCACAGACGTAGATGATAATCAGCCAGTGTAGGGGTGACATGTGGTCAGCATGTTCTAGTCCCCCAGCCATTATAGCTGGTTTTCTCAACCTGGAGCCGCTACTTATTGTAGCTACCCAAATGCATCTCGATGCTGGCTGGGCACTGGTCCCATACTGGCCGAAATACCATGAGCAAATTTCTTCCCCCATGGAGACTCGAACCAGTGCAAATGCCATAGCTCTGCGCCAAGGCTTCCTGCCTTAACCACTCAGCTACGGCGCGGGACAAGTAAAGTAAAATGATCCCACAACAGGCCCGGAGGCCCTTGGGGTAGTAGGAGGTTAAGGCTCCCACTTTTTCTAGACAATCGGCACTTTTTGTCAGCCCTGCGTGACGGCCGCCTTTACCCCAGAACAAGCATCTTGTACTCATTTCAGTTAGAGGCCAAGTCGACCCCAGGGCCATAGTGCCGCCAGAGGGTTTGGGTC
Source organism: Diploptera punctata (assembly GCA_030220185.1). NCBI lineage: Eukaryota > Metazoa > Arthropoda > Insecta > Blattodea > Blaberidae > Diploptera > Diploptera punctata. The sequence goes on from JASPKZ010007634.1 coordinate 776,972, forward strand.
AGTTTAAAAATCCTGACCCCAACGGGACTTGAACCCTCGACCCTCTGGCCTCTAGCTCAGTGCCTTAACCACTACGCTACGGCGTGCCCCTTACTAATAATAGTAGTAATAATAAAAAAAAATTAGACTCGAAATGTATCATATATGATACCCAGGGTTACAGAAGGTTATGAAATGAAGCTGGTACACCAAGTTGCTTAATGTTGCACAATTAGTTCTGAATAGGGTTATTCCAATAATTATTTCACAAATTGATACTGATCAGTTGACTTTCGATTTTAGGGACTAAAAATTAATTAACTTAAAAATCAGTTACCTACTTCAATTTTTTAAAATAAACCATTAATAACAAATTCTATAATATTACAATTATGAAATTATTTGAATGTTTTTATTATTCATTTAATACATCTCAATGAAGGATAAATTATAATTAAAGAGAAAAATATATGCTCAGATTGGGATTTCAACCCAGGACAGGTAGCTCAGTCGGAAGAGCATTCACAAAGAAAACAGGGTTGAAACCCCAGTCTGAGTATATATTTTTCTATATTTAAATTAATATTGGGAAGTAAACATTATGAGGTTATATCATTAATAGTGAGTGGAGAACATATTTTTTAACGACTCACCTCATATAATTTCTATGAGGTGAGTCGTTAAAAATATGTTCTCCACTCTCTATTAAAAATATATTTTTCTCTTCAAATATAATGGAATTATTTGTTAAATGAAGTTGTATTGTTGTGACAGTTGGCGAGGAAACAGTTGAAGAAGAAAGCTGATTCAGAAGCAGAGAGGATACGACAAGAGTTGTTAAAGAACCTGGTGCACCACGCGGCAGTGAAGAGAGTTCTAGGAGCCGGCACATCACAGTCTGGTGTAGTTAAGAAACACAAGGAGGATGACATGCATCAGTTACCTGCAGTACAACACAACACATCCTCACAGTGAGTGTCTCACAACACTATGAGCTTCTTAATTCAATGAATACAGATTCGTGAAAGTGGTTTTATTTTTAGGGAAAATTCATTTTAAAATTTTAAGATTTTGATGCTACTGGGAATTTGGCGGTGTTATTCTAAAAAAAGAAATGTAATTTATATTTGAAGAGAAAAATTTTCGCCTAAACCGGGACTCGAACCCGGGACCCTTGGCTTTCCAGGCCAAGTGCTCTACCAACTGAGCTACCGAGGCGAGTTACAATCTAGATGCAAATTTTTCTCTTAAGTACATTGTAATTCCCTCGCGCCAAATGCTTGAAACCATAGCTTCTATCTTTGCAAATGGCGGCTTCTTAGTTAAGAAGACATTTATTGGGAATTTAACACTACTTTATAGCCAGTAGGGCTTCTATTGACGATTTTTATTATTAATTTAACACTTCTCATAGAAGGATAAATTATATTTGAAGAGAAAAATTTCCCAATAAATGTCTTCTTAATTAAGAAGCCGCCATTTGCAAAGATAGAAGCTATGGTTTCAAGCATTTGGCGCGAGGGAATTACAACGTACATAAAATAAATTTGCATCTAGATCGTAACTCGCCTCGGTAGCTCAGTTGGTAGAGCACTTGGCCCGGAAAGCCAAGGGTCCCGGGTTCGAGTCCCGGTCTAGGCGAAAATTTTTCTCTTCAAATATAATTTATCCTTCTATGAGAAGTGTTAAATTAATAATAAAAATCGTCAAAGAAATGTAAATTTGAGTAATTATTCATGGTCTATTGTTGACTTTTTTTTTTTTTGAGGAATTAAACCCAATGGGTATAACTTAGCACACGACACACTCACACAAACACACCCAGTCCCAAGGTTGAAATTTAAAAATCCCTTACCCACCTGGGAATTGAACCTGGGTCACTGGAATTGAAGGTAGGGACTCTACCTACTATTGTATTCACGTAGACTTTCACGGCCGGAGTTGCTATGATGATCTTGAAGAGGATTTTCGGGCTGTAGGCTCACGACCACAGCCTACAACCCGAAAATCCTCTTCAAGATCATCTACCGACTATGCCACAGCGACGGACATTGTTGACTTATTAAAATTTGGCACTGCTTGCATTATTGTCAGGTTACTGCTTATACTTAACGAAATGTTTTCTTCAGATTTGAACACACTATTACTTATAAATTAATGAGTCATTTTAACATCTTACCTCATATTTCCTGTTTTATCAAACACGATATCTCGAAGTTCGTCAAATCAACACCAGATGGCAACGTTATAGAGGGAGATTCCAACGAATATCCGGTAGTCATAATGGCGGTTGAAAATGAATGACAAGATCATTTGAAAACTATAGTTACCGTGTTTGATAAAACAGGAAATATGAGGTAAGATGTTAAAATGACTCATTAATTTATAAATTAAGAACCTCATAATGTGTTTCCCAATTTTAACTTTGAACACTATTACTTACTAAATACTATTACTTTTTTAATTTTGTTGAGTTGTTTCTTGACTCACCTCACACCTCTTAACTCCCTCGCAGATCTAGATTTCGTCACTGTATTTGTGACATTCTCAATGCTGTTCACGTTCACAACTGACGTCCAATGGTCTCCTCTCCTGCAGACTGACCTCCGCGCTATCTGATGCCTGACCGACGAACTTCCAAATCAATCCCCTCTTCTTATCGCCGGGTATTTCAAAATTCATAGTTGTGTTTTTATTCTTGCATATGTAAATTTTTTCCCAAATATGAGTTCCTTCAGTTTTTCCATTTGTTTAAGTAATTTTGTTTTGGTTTCTATTCTATGTTTTTCTGACCAGGCATGTGCAGATTTTTCTGTTTCTCCATTTTTAACATTTCTGAGGTGTTCCTTATTTGGGAAAAAAACTTGCATATGCAAGAATAAAAACACAACTATGAATTTTGAAATACCCGGTGATAAGGAGAGGGGATTGATTTGGAAGTTTGTCAGTCAGCCATCAGATGGCGCGGAGGTCAGTCTGCAGGAGAGGAGAGAGGAGACCATTGGATGTCAGTTGTAAACATGAACAGCATTGAGAATGTCACAAATACAGTGACGAAATCTAGATATGCAAGGGAGTTAAGAAGTATGAGGTGAGTCAAGAAACAACTCAACAAAAAAAAAATAAACCTCATTGTGTTATTTCCTACCTACATAACTTAATTATTTGACTATCGAAATGCAGTCATATATCTGGTTTCTTTACATTACAACTGGAAGAAGTAGTTGATAGTTAATTTTTGTAAACTATTACTATTATATGGTGTATTTATGTACAGATCTGATGAAGATGAAGAAGAAGAAGATAACAGGAACTGGAACACTGTAGATCTGCATGCTATAGACGTTAACAGTCCACAGTTCAAATCCCTGCCGGCTGATGTGAGACACAACATTCTCACAGAACTAAAAGAAACCAGGAAACAGAACTCCTGGGGCAGACTGCATGAGATGCCCAAGGTACTGTCACCAGTTAATACTTCATTTTAACTTGTCATTGTTGTAATAATAATAATAATAATAATAATCTAATCAATTGATAAGGTAAGGTGATCCCACAACAGACCCGGAGGCCCTTGGGGTAGTTGGAGGTTAAGGCTCCCACTTTTTCTAGACAATCGGCACTTTATGTCAGCCGGGTTGTCAGCCCTGCGTGACGGCCGCCTTTACCCCCAGAACAAGCGTCTGGTACTCATTTCCGTTAGAGGCTGAGTCGACCCCAGGGCCATAGTGCCGCCAGAGGGTTTGGGTCAGTTTAAAAATCCTGACCCCAACGGGACTTGAACCTGCGACCCTCCGGCTTGCTACGGCGTGCCCCATCTAATCAATTGATAGAATATTTAATTAAGAAAATTCATTACAAAAAAGCAATTAACAAAGTTTTTCCTTTACCCAAAGAAAACATAAAGAAATATGTCGTAATGTCATACATAGGCCCACTTTCAAATAAAATATCTAAACACTTTACAAAGTTGAACATTAATGTGGCATTTAAAACTAATAAAACTTTACAAAATATAATAAAAAACAATAAAACCAAAATAAAAAAAAGAAAAATTATCAGGTGTATATAAATTGAAGTGTGGCACATGTGACAATGTCTATATAGGACAAACTGGTAGACCTTTTATCTCTCGGATAAAGGAACACATGAGAGCATATAACAGAAATTTAGAATATTCAAAATATGCTAACCACCTATTCCAATTTAATCATTGTTTCAATCCAAATTTTGAAATTTACATGTTTGTGATAAGGGTAAGAAGTTGGACCTTTTGGAGGCTGTAGAAATAAATAAATTGAAAAGTAGTAATAAACTGTTAAATTGTCAACTTGATTTGAATGAATCACCTTTGTTAAATTTAAAAAATTTAAATAAATTATTGTTGTATTGTTGCTTAGATCAGTTGGAACACAATTCATAATTTGTTAACATGTCTGAAGAAGGTACAGCTGTCACTGAATTATATCTTAACTAAGTTTTATTTTTATTTAATTAATAAGTAATAATCTACATCTACAATGGCATAACAGGCCAATGTTGGATCATAGCCTCTCCTTTGTTAGGAGTTACTACACCAAGTTAATTTAGTTATGCTTATTTCCCTACAGATGTCATGAATTGTATGTCGTCAACATACTGACCCAAAGAGACATCTAGTGGGCAACTAAGGTATTACTAGGTTGAAGAAAGTCAGTAAATTTGCTTAGAGGCCTCTTTATTCAGTCTTAACATTCTTTTATGAACCTGAAATTTTCAGACTCGGAACCCACAGCTTTAAGTCCTTCTTGGAGGACTTGCTCCTTAGATTTTTCCATCCTAAAAAAATCCATCGACCCTGGCCAGGTTTGAACTCCAGAGGCAAGGATCATAACCACTAGTTCACCGCAGCCAACTGTAATAATAATAATAGTCCATCCATCCATAGTAATTCTGCCTGCAGCAGGTCTTTCACTGCAATCATATAATTTTCATGCTATGCTTTGCAGCTTTACTAGGGAATTATAGGTGTGGTAGCTTACCGTTGATTTTCATACAGATGATTTTCGGGGACCGTTGGGCCCTAAGCTTCCTGACATTTGTCTTACAGGTGAGGAAAAACCCCAAAAAAACCTCACCCAGGAGCCTGTCTCGACTGGGAATCAAACCCGGGCACGCTACCTCGATCATGGTCCATTTCCGAAGACGTACATCCATCCAAGGTTTAGTTCTTATGTAGTTAAATGCCTTCAGTTTTGAGTGTGGTCCACAGCAAAAACTCAATGTATTTTATTATGTAAGATCTAAACCTGTGACTCAAACTTATCATTCCTTGATAATGGCATGTGTGATCATGCCGAAGCATCGGAATCAGTGGCCAGAGACCGAACTTGAATCCAAGACGCAGAAAACCCAAAGAAACTTTCATATTCATATATATATATATATTGAAATAAAAAAATCAAAATTATACCTGATTAATGTGTGCAGTGTATGGTTTCATTTTGAACAAGTTATCTTTAATTTCACTGTCTCTTAACAAGTCATAATGTATATTTGAAGAGAAAATTTTTTGCCTAGACCGAGACTCGAACCCGGGACCCTTGGCTTTCCGGGCCAAGTGCTCTACCAACTCGAACGTATATAAGAGAAAAATTTGCATCTAGATCGCAACTCGCCTCGGTAGTTCAGTTGGTAGAGCACTTGGCCCGGAAAGCCAAGGGTCCCGGGTTCGAGTCTCGGTCTAGGCAGAAATTTTTCTCTTCAAATATAATTTATCATTCATTAATAATAAAAACGTCAAGTCATAATGTGTTACAGGAGTCAACAGATTTCTCAAGTTACCAGATGTCGCGTTTACTGAAACGAAGGTCGGTACAAGTCAGCCTGGAGGATGCACAAAAGGAGATGGGTGGGCGGTCCCTCAGTCTGGGGGAGGTGCAAGAGATGTTAACAGAACAAGGTGTTGTTGACAAGAGTGCACTAGATGGCAGCAGAATAGCTTCCGACAGCTGTACCCGCTACCTCTATGTCAGAGGTGAGTCAGTGTGCCACATTCCAATTTGTTTTAACCTCAAGGTTCAGTTGTTGGACCTCTTCTTTTCACACTGTACTTTCAAGTGTTATACCTTCTAGACCTGTCACACCATGGAATTTACAATAAGTAGCACTACCAGATTACCCGGTGGGATTGAGAATTTTAATTGTTAAATTAATTTAATTGCAAAATTTTCAATTTCGGTGCCAGAAGAGGTAGTGATGTACAATTTTTAATGGCTAGATTGTGCACCTTATTCTTGCATTAAATTGCAAACCTGTTCACAGTACACATGTTGAGAAGGCATGTGGTGCTGTTGGTAGAGATTCATCTGTCGGATGGGAAAATTAAGCTTGGCGGCCCCATTGGTGCTTTTCGATAGGAATAAGCCATAAATGGTGTTTCTCCCAGCCAAGGTTCCAACGAGGGAACACCAATGTAGAAGAACTCGCCACTGAAGATGACTTCTGTAGCTGAAGGAAAAATGTCTGGGAGAAACACCAGTTATGGACCACGACCTTATAACCTAGAATCTTCTAATACCATGCCTACAGGCTATGAAAGCCTCCAAGTAAAGTCCTCATGAGGCCCTTGGGGTAGTAGGAAGTTAAGGCTCCCACTTTACTGGACAACTGGCACAGGTTGTCAGCGCTGCGTGACGGTCGCCTTTACCCCCAGAACAAGTGTCTTGTACTCATTTCGGTTAGAGGCTAAGTCGACCCCAGGGCATTCCAATCTAAACACAAATTTTTCTCTTATACATTGTTAATTCCGAAGTGCCAAATGCTACAAACCGTTGGTTGATCACACAAATGACGGCTTCTTAATTAAGAAGACATTTATTGGGAATTTAACACTACTTTATAAAGCCAGTAGGGCTTCTTTTGATGTTTTTATTATTAATTTAACACTTCTCACTGAAGGACAAATTATATTTTAAGAGAAAAAATTATACACATAGTCTGGATTTTCAACCCAGGACCTTTAGCTTCCTATGCCAAAGTAAAGTAAAGTATTCCCACTACAGGCCTCAGGAGGCCCTTGGGGTAGTAGGAGGTTAAGGCTCCCACTTTACTGGACAATCGGCACTTGATGTCACCCGGGTTGTCAGCCCTGCGTGACGGCCGCCTTTACCCCCAGAACAAGCGTCTGGTACTCATTTCGGTTAGAGGGTGGGTCGACCCCAGGGTCATAGTGCCGCCAGAAGGTTTGGGTCAGTTTAAAAATCCTGACCCCAACGGGACTCGAACACTTGATCTTTGAGCTTGTAGTGTAGTGCCTTAACCGCTACAGCGCGCATTCTACAATTAAGACTTTTTGTTTATTTTTTCAGAAATTGGTAACAAGATCCTTCAAACAAAATCTGAAGAAACTGGCACAGAATCTGCAAGTGAAACAAAAGATGATTCTCCAAGTGAGACAAAAGATGAAAAGAAACTGGACATTACCCAGTCTGCTCCTGAGACATCACAAGACTATGTTCGAGAAGTGTTGAGTTTGATACCTGAAGAAGATGAACTAGTAGATATATCATCTAACTCAGATGAAGAAACAACACCTGGCTGCGATGATGTGAATTTGAAAATGGCTGAAAATTTTATGTTTGAAAACAGTGGTCTCACACAAGAACAAATTCTAGCTGTTATCCAGTATCAGAATGCTGTTCATGGTGATAAGTCTGAACTTCACTCCACAGTTGATCAGCCTTCAACCTCAGGATGCAAAACTGAAATCGCTGCTAGAAATACTAGTTTGGGCGATAAGTCCTCATCAAATAATGAAATAGAAAAAGAATTTGTCTTAGAAAATTCTGCAAGAAATAATTTGGACAATAAATCTTCATCTAATAATGAAGTAGTGAAAGAAATTGCTTTAGAAAATTCTACAGGTGGTAATTTGGATGAAAAATTCTCATCGAATTATGAAAATAATACAATTTTGAAGGAATTTATCACAGAAAAATCTGCAGGCGCTATTTTGAGCAACAAATCATCATCGAATATTGATGATGATGTTAAAATTGTTAAAGAATTTGTGATAGAAAATTCTGCAGATGACAAGAACTCGCTTAAAATTGCCAAAGGAAGTATTTTGGATGTTAAATTTGCATCAAATAATGATGATAATAAATTAGTGAAAGAAAAGGAGATAGGAAATTCTACAGTGTCTGTAGATGCAAGAAATATAGTTAAAAATTCTGCAAGTTCTGTGATTGTACAAGAATTGGGATCAAATAATGATAATAATACTAAAATAACTAGTGGAAAGGACATAAACAATTCTAGAATGCCTCCAGACAAGGAAAATACAGTCTGCAATTTAAATAAAGAATTTATAGATAATATTTTTAGCAGAGATAGTAGTTTAAAACCAGAGGGTTTCAGAGGTGGTGAGTGTAATGTTGAAACAGATGATGAAACTGATGAAGATTTTGTTGAAGTTGAAATTTCAACTCCACGTGATGTACAGAAATCATTTCAAATTGTTATTCAGACGGATAAAATGGAGGATGACATATTCGCTGATGTTTTTGATGAGATAAATGTTCCATCAATGGAAATTAAAAATATTGATAATAATGTAGAAAGAGGAAGTGTAGATTTGATGGGAAATAAAAATGTTGATTTTGATGGAAATAGAGGTGAGAAAAAGGTTTCATCAACTAAAAATGAAAATATTAATACAAATGTTGATACAGAAGAATTTAAAAATGTTGATAATAATGTGGAAATAGGGAAAGTTGATTTGATGGAAAGTAGAAATGTTGGTGGAAATGAGGATGAGAGGAGGGCTCCTTCAACACAAATTGAAAATGTTGATGACTTGACAGATGTTGATAACTTGGGAAGTGAGGAGACTAGAGATGATGATGGGAAGGCGTCTGCTGTCAACAGAATGTCATCTGAACAATTGCAAAGTCTCCAGGTAACTGCTTTCTCTACACAGTTGCATATAGAAGCTTGCATATTTTTCATAAGTAATGCCACGAGTGATTTCCAAATTATGTAGAGAATTTGCAAATCAAGAGTGGCATTTGTTAGGACTATTTAACGAATAAAATTAAGCTGTTTACTTACTCACAAATCATTATTTAAATATAGTTATTTTAAAATATTTATATATTTAATGTAAACGGCGATGTTTGAAAAAAAAAAGATAAATGATTGGTATAATATTTAATTTTAGGAAGTTATATTTTGAGGTTATTTTAATTATATTATTTTTGGTCTGGACATCTTACCTCAATATTAATGTTGATTTGTTCTTGGACATGTTTCAAAACAATTCTCTGTTTTATCTTCAGCTTTCCCAGACTGGTTTTATTTATGTTGCATTATGTTGCACCACCTGGATGTCGATGTCAGCTCCATCCTGTGGTTGGCCAAAGAACCTCCAAACAAGGTCACCCTCCATCGGAATATCAAAATTCATAACTCTGTTTCTGTTCTTCTGAATATAAATTTTTTCCCAAATAGTCAGCTCGTTTGTATTTTCTAACTGTTTTAATAATTTAGTGTCTGAATTTATATTATGTTTTTCAGACCAAACATGAGCAGCAACTGCAGATTTTTCAATTTCTCCATTTTTAATATTTCTTATGTGTTCTTTGGTTCTAATTTTTAGGTTTCTTTTTGTTTTCCCTATATATATCTTTTCACAACCCATGCATTCAATTTGATATATTCCTGACTTTTTATTTTTATCAGTTTTTTCATTTTTGTTGGTTTTTATTAGTTTATTTAAACTGTAGTTATTTTTTGGTGCTAATTTAATATTAAACTTCTCAAATATATTTTGAAATTTATTATGTACCCAGGGGTGATATGTGAATTTCCTATATTTTTTCATAGGTGGTTCTTCTTTTTCAAGATTACTTCTGTTTATCATTTTTTGTTTTTTATACTTTTCTATCCTTTTATGTACCATTTTTTCATCAAACCCATTTTCTCTTGCTACTTTGATTATGTGTTTTTTCTCATGTTTGAAATCTTCTTCGTTTAAGGGTAAGTTTACCAATCTATGAGTTAAACTATTAAATGCTGCTAATTTATGTCCAATTGGATTGAACCCTGTTGATTTTATAAAATTTTCCGTATGAGTTTCTTTCCTATGAATCCTGAATTCAATTTTTCTTTTTTCTTCGTTTCTGACCAATTTAAGATCCAAAAAAAGGTATTTGTTTATTGTCTTCTATTTCTTTGGTGAATTTAATGTTTGTACTCTGTAAATGTTTTTCATGTAGAAGATTCCCTAAAACTATTAAATTTACAGAGTACAAACATTAAATTCACCAAAGAAATAGAAGACAATAAACAAATACCTTTTTTGGATCTTAAATTGGTCAGAAACGAAGAAAAAAGAAAAATTGAATTCAGGATTCATAGGAAAGAAACTCATACGGAAAATTTTATAAAATCAACAGGGTTCAATCCAATTGGACATAAATTAGCAGCATTTAATAGTTTAACTCATAGATTGGTAAACTTACCCTTAAACGAAGAAGATTTCAAACATGAGAAAAAACACATAATCAAAGTAGCAAGAGAAAATGGGTTTGATGAAAAAATGGTACATAAAAGGATAGAAAAGTATAAAAAACAAAAAATGATAAACAGAAGTAATCTTGAAAAAGAAGAACCACCTATGAAAAAATATAGGAAATTCACATATCACCCCTGGGTACATAATAAATTTCAAAATATATTTGAGAAGTTTAATATTAAATTAGCACCAAAAAATAACTACAGTTTAAATAAACTAATAAAAACCAACAAAAATGAAAAAACTGATAAAAATAAAAAGTCAGGAATATATCAAATTGAATGCATGGGTTGTGAAAAGATATATATAGGGAAAACAAAAAGAACCTAAAATTAGAACCAAAGAACACATAAGAAATATTAAAATGGAGAAATTGAAAAATCTGCAGTTGCTGCTCATGTTTGGTCTGAAAAACATAATATAAATTCAGACACTAAATTATTAAAACAGTTAGAAAATACAAACGAGCTGACTATTTGGGAAAAAATTTATATTCAGAAGAACAGAAACAGAGTTATGAATTTTGATATTCCGATGGAGGGTGACCTTGTTTGGAGGTTCTTTGGCCAACCACAGGATGGAGCTGACATCGACATCCAGGTGGTGCAACATAATGCAACATAAATAAAACCAGTCTGGGAAAGCTGAAGATAAAACAGAGAATTGTTTTGAAACATGTCCAAGAACAAATCAACATTAATATTGAGGTAAGATGTCCAGACCAAAAATAATATGATTGGTATGCTTCATTTGCTTCTTTTGTTCATCACTGCAACCAGATCATATTATTTATTGCCAAAGGAATGCAATATTGTAAGAATGCACTCTAGTGGAGAAAAAATGAAACACATCAAACTGCATATTAATTCATTTCTGATGCCCTATGATGTAAATGACAATTATATTTTTCTGGAATGTGTTCCTTTGGCAATAAATAATATGATCTGGTTGCAGTGATTAACAAATGAAGTGTACCAATCGTTTCTCATTTGTTTTCAAACATCGCTGTTTACATTAAATATATAAATATTTTAATACAGCTGTATTTAAATAATGATTTGTGAGTAAACAGCTTAATTTTATTCGTTAAATAGTCCTAACAAATGCCACTCTTGATTTCCAAATTCTCTAGATAATTTTGTTTCTTGACTCACCTCATACTTCTTAACTCCCTCGCATATCTAGACTTCGTCACTGTATTTGTGACATTCTCAATGCTGTTCACGTTCACAACTGACGTCCAATGGTCTCCTCTCCTGCAGACTGACCTCCACGCCATCTGATGACTGACCGACGAACTTCCAAATCAATCCCCTCTCCTTATCACCGGGTATTTTAAAATTCATAGTTGTGTTTTTATTCTTGCATATGTACATTTTTTCCCAAATTGTGAGTTCCTTCGGTTTTTCCAATTGTTTAAGTAATTTTGTTTTGGTTTCTATTCTATATTTTTCTGACCAGGCATGTGCAGCTATTGCAGATTTTTCTGTTTCTCCATTTTTAACATTTCTGAGGTGTTCTTTTAATCTTGTATTTAGATTCCTTTTTGTTTTTCCTATGTATATCCTTTCACGATCTTTACAATCAATTTGATAAATTCCTGATTTTTTGCAGTCTTCAATCTTTTCATTTTTGTTGGTTTTTATTAAATTACCTAAACTGTAATCATTTTTTGGTGCTATATAAATTCATTCTTCACTTCATGAGTCGTGAATTTATCGATAATTTTGAAATCACTCGTGGCGTTACTTATGATAAATAATACTCCTAAATATGAGTTCTACATTTGCTAATTTTTTAAAATAGTTTTCATGTTTTATCAGTCTCCACTACTTCTAAGCCTCTGCTAGTTTAATAAAATGTGGTTTCCTTTTTGGTTCTGGTTTTCATGTTGTTGAGGTGTGTGTTGCAGGTGTCTCTGGAAGCAGAACAGCGAGGTTTGTTGTCTGAACAGAACAGACAGAACAGACTTGGAGCCAACATCACAGACCAGATGTACCTGGATGCTCAGGTATTTAGAATACATTCTTACCAGCGAGGATCATGTAAAAATCTGTTAAAATTATTCACTGCTATCCCCAAGGGACAAGGAAGAAATCTTGTCATCCAGGAACTACATAAATTAAGCAAATTTCTCAACAAATTAAATTGCTGCTCTGATTTTTCTGCTTTATAACATGTTTCTTTTGATAAATTAATCATATATGCCAAGTTTCATTGCAAGAAAACAATAATTGTGGCCAGTAGAGTATTCTCAAACATTGCTCTCAAGAATTGTGCAAATTATGAGATGATGTTTTGTTGAGTTGTTTCTTGACTCACCTCATACTTCTTAACTCCCTCGCAGATCCAGATTTCGTCACTGTATTTGTGACATTCTCAATACTCACATGTGAACATGAACAGCATTGAGAATGTCACAAATACAGTGACGAAATCTGGATCTGCGAGGGAGTTAAGAAGTGAGGTGAGTCAAGAAACAACTAAACAAAATTAAAAGTCTTTGATTTGCTGAGGAATTTTGTTAGTTTATCCAGTTCCTATGCGACGGACTTTTTTGACAAAAGATTTACACAGTTGAAAAGAAGTGAGATCTCAAAGTAGAACTTTATAATTATTTAGCCACTAGTTTAGTAGTAAAGTGTTGGATGGTACTGTTGTTCCAGTAGGAGTTGTTGCAGTTGTTTGGAGTTCCGTTCATTGTGGCTCCGATGGAAGCAGAGGCACAGTGTGCTTATCTAGACCTGATATCGCTCACAGATGGAACTATCACCGATGACAGTGACATCTGGTTGTTTGGAGGACAAAAAGTTTACAAGAATTTCTTCAACCAGAAGAAACATGTCTTGCAGTTCCAGGCTCTTGACATCAAACAACACTTCAGTAAGTTCACATCAGCATAGTAGTTAAAGCAACTGTTAAATAATTATAACAATTAAGCTATGTAGGTAGGAAATAACACTATGAGGTTTATTTTAATTTTGTTGAGTTGTTTCTTGACTCACCTCATACTTCTTAACTCCCTCACAGATCTAGATTTCGTCACTGTATTTGTGACATTCTCAATGCTGTTCACATTCACAACTGACGTCCAGTCCTGCAGACTGCTATTTATAGATAAATAAGAGCATGATTTCCAATACACAGCCAGTCTGCAGTCAACATTTGAAGAGTTAGGAGGTCAAAGAGCACGCAGAATCTCCTGAGGATGTCTACTGCAGTAGTAGACAAAATGTTGAGTGTTAATAAAACCAACCACGGCCATTTAATCCGAAAGACATAAAATACATGAATCAAGACACCTGCCGTGAAAGTCTACAATTTTACATAAAAAAATTGATTTGGAAGTTCATTGATCAGCCAGCAGAGGGAGCAAACATCAACTTACAGGATGGACAACTGCAAAAATATGGTTGAAATGCATTGACAATGTCGTGCAAAAGTGACAAAACCTGGTCTTCATAAAAATCAAGAAATATAAGGTGAGTCAAAATAAACAACTTATTAATAATTGAAAGAAACATCATAGTGTTATTTCCTACATATATTAAATAAAGAAAAATATTTGCTCAAACCCAGGAGTTTTGGCTTTCTATGCCTATGCTCTACCACTGAGCTACCTGAACACTCCAATCTAAATGCAAATTTTTCTCTTATACATTGTTAATTCCTGAGTGCCAAATGCTATGAACCATTGCTCAATCACGCACATGACGGCTTCTTATTTAAGAAGACTTTCATTGGGAATTTAAAGGTTACTTTATAAAGCCATATACTTTGTGCAACATCATGCCCCTGGGGTAAACTCAGCCTGTACCAGACTACAGTAATAATATTGATAACAATAAGGGTCGAATCTATGAACGCATTAGACTGTAAAAGGCGTTTTCTGCTGAGAAAGTTGTATCCTAATATAATTTTGCTTACTCAGAAATTTGTTCATACGGTAATAATTGTTGAAATTCGTAAGCTACCTGACGAGGTAACTTAAGATAGAAACTTATCGTGAGAATCCCAAAGGGAACCGATGTACTTTGAAATCTTGCTGCTTTATCCAAGATGTCGGACCTTGAAGACTTCGATCATGTTTTCGGTATACGCGGAGAAGAGGAATTTGATAGAGTCAATCAAAGAATTCAACTGGAAGAACAGGAGAATCGGCCTAATATTGTGCGATGCAGACATCGTTGTATACGGTATTATTTGCAGGACACAAGCGTAAATGCATTCCTCTAGCAGACGAAAATAACGGAAGTGGTTTTATCGCTGAGATTTCTGGGTAATTTCTTGCCCATATTACAAAAACGACGACTTTCATGCATGACCAGTTAGTGGGTAGCTAATTCGATCTTTGCACTTGCTCACGGAAAGTCAGCTCACCGGTGATTGGAAGTAATTTGAGTAGAGACTAATGTATTTGCATGCAGCCCTAAGTGAATTGAAATAATTGCAAGAATTGTTTTAATTTGTTTTGAAATATTACGGATGTTACAGAACTGGGTAGAGAACAGTTGGTAGCTCTGGCGTTGTTGGTTGGTAGTGACTACACGGCTGGTCTTGAAGGTGTTGGTCCTGTAACAGCTCTAGAAATACTCGCTGCTTTCCCACCATCATCTGACGATGTCATGTCCGGGCTGCAGAGGTTCAGAGACTGGCTTGCAGGTGGCATGAAGGTAGCTCCAGGCAAAACACCTCTCAAAAACAAACTGAAGAACATAGAGTTTACTCCAGGTAAGTCTACACTCCTTTCTTGTGGCCTCACGGCTTTTCATTGGCTGTTGAAGTAATTACATGTCATATATGAAATTGTTACATTAAGAGGTTCTTCTTAACAAATAAGGTGAGTCTGGAGTCATCTTACATCAGTACTTGTGTTCTATTTGAACTAGCTTCAGTATATCATCGTCAGCTTTTCTAGACTGTTGTCAGTCCTGGATGTCAGCCCTCACTCCATCTTTTAGCTGACCGATGAACTTCTAAATCAAATTTATGTTGAGTTGTTTTTGACTCATCTCATACTTCTTAACTCCCAAGCAGACCCGGGTTTCTTCACTGTATTTGTGACATTCTCAATGCTGTTCACGTTCACAACTGACGTCCAATGGTCTCCTCTCCTGCATACTGACCTCCACGCCATCTGATGGCTGACCAACGAACTTCCAAGTCAGTCGCCTCTCCTTATCACCGGGTATTTCAAAATTCATAATTGTGTTTTTACTCTTGCATATGTAAATTTTTTCCCAAATTGTGAGTTCCTTCAGTTTTTCCAATTGTTTAAGTAATTTTGTTTTGGTTTCTATTCTATGTTTTTCTGACCAGGCATGTGCAGCTATTGCAGATTTTTCTGTTTTTCAATTTTAAAATTTCTGAGGTGTTCCTTTAATTTTGTATTTAAATTCCTTTTTGTTTTTCCTATGTAGGGCCTATATCCTTTCACAATCTTTACAATTAATTTGATAAATTCCCAATTTTTTGCAGTCTTCAATTTTTTTCATTTTTGTTGGTTTTTATTAACTTACCCAAACTGTAATAATTTTTCGGTGCTAATTTAATGTTGAATTTGTTATTTCCTACCTACATAACATCAGTTGACAAGAAATTACTGAAGATGAAGCTGCCTAAGCTTTGAAACTGGTATAATTAGAAGACTGGATATGAGGTGAGGTATGAAACATTTTAATTTAAATTGTATATATATATATATATATATATATATTTGAACTTACATTGCCAACAAACTTAAAAGCTAACCTAACACAATTTAAGCACTTTAACCTGTGAAAGAATGCAGCTGATTTTATTTAGTGTAAGTTAATTAGTACAGACTCTATGTTGGCTGCACCAGAACACAGAATATTCATTAAAATCAATATGGCTGACACATCTTCATGTAGTTGAATATCCTGAAAAAAATTGAAATAACCGTTAGAAAACATGTAAATATTGTAAATGGTGGGAAATAATTTGAAGAATGAAACACTAAGAATAAAATTTGACAGAGTTTGTGAAGGAATTAAATAAGATATGTCACAGGTTGTAAAGTTTAGCCAAATCATTTTCCTCGTGAATTAGATTATGAATTTTGAAAATCCCAGGGAAAAAGATTTGTTTACAAGTTCTCAGTCGGTCAAAAGATGGAATGGAAGCCGACATCCACGGCTGACAATGTAAATTTCAACAGACTGGAAAAACTGATGATCATATACCGAAACTAATTGAAGTTTTGAGGTAAGATGACTCTGGATTCACTTTATTTATTATAAAAATGTATGCCTGAACCAGAAATCAAACCCCGAACCTTCTGTTTTACATGCTAATGCATTAGACTGTTGAGCTAATTCAGGCTTCCTTCCTATCCAAGTATTTGTGAATGATGATTCATTGCATTGAATGTGGAACCAAGTGAGTAAGGTAAAGGAAGGATTTATATTTAAATTAATGTTGGGAAGTAAACATTATGAGGTTATATCATTAATAGTGAGTGGAGAACATATTTTTAACGACTCACCTCATATAATTTCAAATTTCTTTGATACCGGCAGTTTCAAACAACATCTTGTCCACTCACTCAGTGAGTCGAAGCCATGACTGAAGAGGCACAAGATATTGTCTGAAACCGCCGGTATCAAAGAAATTTGAAATTATATGAGGCGAGTCGTTAAAAATATGTTCTCCACTCACTATTAATGAAGGATTTATGCTTGGATGGGAATGTAGCCTGAATTAGCTCAGTGGTCAGAGCGTTAGCATGAAAAGCTGAAGGTTCATAGTTCAATTCCCAGTTCAGGCATACATTTTTCTCTTTTCTTATTATCATCACTTATTATTATTTTTTTTAAAATTATTATTGTGTTGTGTCAGGTTTTCCTAGTCAGGCTGTAGTGGAAGCATATTTGAATCCGACAGTGGATGAATCCAAGGAAAAGTTCAGTTGGGCAGCACCAGATATTGATTCACTGAGGATGTTCACACAGCGCAAGTTTGGTTGGACGAGAACGAAGTCAGATGAAATATTATTGCCCATCATGCGGAGACTGCAGGAGTCCAAGGTAACACTTTCATCATGTGCAAGTGGGTCTTCTCTGTTTGTCTACTGTCTTCCTCCTCATTTACATTCAGTTCGTCACACCTCCAACCATCTTCATTTTGCTCCTATAATTCACTGAATTAAAGTTTTTATTGGCATTTCTGCAACTTCCATCCTGACCATCTTATTGTTGAAGATTTTATAACACAATATGTGACCGTGTTAGGGAAATGACTGGTTAAGTAGCAAACTGTATTTTTTTAGAGTAGTGAAAAGAAATGATCTGGTTGAGAAATAGGCGCTGGAATTAAACATTATCTATATTTAAATTAATATTGGGAAGTAAACATTATGAGGTTATATCATTAATAGTGAGTGGAGAACATATTTTTAACGTCTCACCTCATATAATTTCAAATTTCTTTGATACCGGTGGTTTCAGACAATATCTTGTCTGTTCTCCATTCACTATTAATTATCTATCCATATTTGAAGAGAAAAATTTTCACCCCGATAGAGACTCGAACCCGGGACCTTTGGCTTTCTAAGCCAATGCTCTACCATCTGAGCTACCGGGGTGAGTTCCAATCTAGATGTTTTAATTATTGATTTAACATTTCTCACTGAAAGATAAATTATATTTGAAGAGAAAAATTTTCGCCTAGACCGAGACTCGAACCCAGGAATTACAACGTATATAAGAGAAAAATTTGCGTCTATATCGTAACTCGCCTCGGTAGTTCAGTTGGTAGAGCACTTGGCCCGGAAAGGCAAGGGTCCCGGGTTCGAGTCTCGGTCTAGGCGAAAATTTTTCTCTTCAAATATAATTTATCCAATCTAGATGCAAATTTTTCTCATATATGTTGTAATCCTCAGCACCAAATGCTCTGAAGCCTTTGCTTCTATTTTTGCAAATGGCGGCTTCTTAGTTAAGACATTTATTGGGAATTTAACACTACTTTATAAAGCCAGTAGGGCTTCTATTGATGTTTTTATTGTTAATTTAACACTTCTCACTGAAGGATAAATTATATTTGAAGAGAAAAAATCTTCGGGATTTTACAACTGCTGCCGTCTTCCCGTGCCAAACCTCCAAAGCCTACGATCTTGGGCATCTTCAATGCTTAGCCCTCTTGCTTGCATTAATGTCTTCATGTTTTCCTTCCATGTTAACTTTGGTCTCACTCTTTTCTTCTTTCTGTTCGGTTGCCATTGATATAGTTGTTTTGGCCATCGCTCATCTTCCATTCTTAAAATATGTCCTAACCACTTTAATTCCTTCTCCTCAGTTCTTTCAATTATGCTTTCTTCAGCTTACATTATGTATTAAACATTAATAAAACTAAATATATATTCACATACATAAATACATTATATAATGGACTTGGTTTTTGGAATGAAGCCTTCAATTAAACATAAGCTCAATTCTGAAAATGAATGCTATTTTACATTACAGGGACTCTTGTCATCCTAACTTCTTTAAAAAAATTTAAAATATATAAAAAATATATAAAACTGTTATTTTCCACTGGGTCAAAACTAAACCGACCATTATGTCAATGATGATCCATCCATAGTAATTCTGCCCAAAGGCAGGTCCTTCACTGCAATCATAGCATTTTCATGCTATGCTTGCAGCTTTACTAGGGAATTGTAGGTGTGGTAGCTTCCCGTTGCTTTCCACACCGGTGAAGGATGATGATGGTGATATTGGCCATATGATTTTGGGGACCGTTTGGGCCTTAAAGTTTTCCTTGACATTTGTCTTTCAGGTGAGGAAAAACTCCGATAAAAACTGTCCCGACTGGGGATCGAACCCGGGCCTGCTGCAGACAAGGCAGCATGCTACCTCGAGACCACAGCGGTGGACCCAATGATGATAATTATGAATAATATTTACAATAATAAAACTATAATAATAATAATAATAACACTGATAGTAATAATGATGATGTTTTGCAGACACAGAGATCACTCGAGTCGTACTTCACAATTTCACCAAAAATTCCTGCGCTGGATGGTAAACTGAGCAAACGAGTTCAAAAGGCTGTGCGACACATTGGTAAAGAAACAACGTCGGACAGTGAAGACGAAGTGAGTGCACCACCGCCAAAACGATCTCGAAGCACAAAGAAAGACAGTAACACAGAGCCACAGGTGAGCAAAGCCAGTACTAGTTCAGAATTCATCCCACAGAGGGAGAGGGACAAGATCAATGCCTTGAAGAGTAAACTACGAGCTATAGAGGTGTTCCGCACGTCAAAGATTGATAAGGGCATTAAGAAAGCTAAGAAAACCAGGAGATGCATGTTGAAGGAAGCTAAACTCTCAGAGAGCAGTGAATCAGATTAAGAAATGCTCATTGTTTGAAAAAGGGGTATTGTCATATTAGTGAATTGTTCATTTAGCTGATAGTTCATTTGAATGAACTATTTATTTCATTTGAAACTCTTGGAAACTGAAAATTCTCAGCGGTGTAAAAATATTATAGTAGTTCACTTTAGTAAACTATTCTTTTTGTTCATTTTAGTAAATTATTTATTTGGTAGTTGTATTTTAAATGCATAGAAAATGGAAATTCTCAGTAGTGTATAACATATTTAAAGAGAAAAATTATACGCTCAGACCGGGACTTGAACCCGGGACCCTTGGTTTTCTAGTCCAAGTGCTCTACCATTTGAGCTACCTGAGCAAGTACCGATCTAAATGCAAATGTTTCTCTATATACGTTGTAATTCCCGCACACCAAATGCTTTGAAGCCTTTGCTTCTATCTTTGCAAATAAACCAAGGGTCCCGGGTTCAAGTCCCGGTCTGAGCGTATAATTTTTCTCTTTAAATATGATTTATCCATCATTGAGATGTATGAAATTAATAATAAAAACATCGAGTGTATAACATGTTGTAGTTCTATTAATTATATTATTTTGAGTCTGTTTATCTTACCTCAATATTAATGTTGATTTGTTCTTGAACCAGTCTGGGCAAGATGCTCAGGATGATTAAGATCTAATCAAAACATGTTCAAGAACAAATCAACATTAATATTGAGGTAAGATAAACAGACTCAAAATAATATATAATGAAAAAAACCTCAAAATATTACTTCCTAAAATAAAACATGTTATAGTTCATTTAGTGAACTATTTACTTAATCAATTGAGTTGGTGTTTACTTGATGAAAATCCATACTTATTAATTAAATAAAAATAAAACAGTTTTATTTGATTTTCATATTTATTAAGATATAATTCAGTGACAGCTGTTTCGGTACACTGTACCTTCTTCACACATGTTAACAAATTATGAATTGTGTTATTATAGTACATATCAGCTGATCTAAGCAACAATACAACAATAATTTATTTAAATTTTTTAATTTAACAAAGGCGATTCATTCAAATCAAGTTGAGAATTTAACAGTTTATTACTACTTTTCAATTTATTTATTTCTACAGCCTCCAAAAGATCCAACTTCTTACCCTTATCACAAACATGTACATAATCTGTTGGACCTTTTGGAGGCTGTAGAAATAAATAAATTGAAAAGTAGTAATAAACTGTTAAATTCTCAACTTGATTTGAATGAATCACCTTTGTTAAATTAAAAAATTTAAATAAATTATTGTTGTATTGTTGCTTAGATCAGTTGATATCATAGTTCTTTTAATTTGAATGTTCATTTACTTGTTCATTTTAGTGAACTCTTCATTTGAATGACATATTTAATAAAATAAAATTTCAATGTAAAATTGATAACAAAACTTCTTATAAATTTATTTAATATTTGTAGGAAATAACATTATGAGGTTTTATATTATGACACATAAATCGTTGAATAAAGTAATTTATGAATTAAAGAATCAATCATCAAATGAACTATGAATTAACCTAATAGTTTGTTGTGTGGGAATTGACAATTTTCTTTCAATGTTTTTATTATTCATTTCATACATCTCAATGATAGATAAATTATATTTGAAGAGAAAAATTATATGCTCAGACCTGGACTCGAACCCAGGACCTTTGGCTTTATATAAGAGAAAAAGTAGCATATAGATTGGAACTCGCCCATATGGCTCAGTCGGTAGAGCATTGACCTACAAAGCCAAAGGTCCTGGGTTTGAGTCCCAGTCTGAGCGTATAACTTTTCTCTTCAAATATGATTTATCCATCATTGAGATGTATGAAATGAATAATAAAAACATCAAAAGAAGCCATACTGGCTTTATAATGTAATGTATAATTCCCAAATAAATGTCTTCTTAATAAAGAAGCTGCCATTTGCAAGGATAGAAGCAAAGGTTTCATAGCATTTGATGCATGGAATTGACAATTAAGAAAAAAAATTGGATTTAGATTGGAACTCACCCAGATGGCTCAGTTGGTAGAGCATTGGCCTAGAAAGCCAAAGGTGCAGGTCTGAGCATATAACTTTTCTCTTCAAGTATGAAATATTCCTGTTGCATTTAAAAAATGTTAAGATTCAATGTAGAAATGCTAATTAATATTTTTTGTCAATGTTTGCTAAAGTGAACTATGAACTAAATTAATAATTAATAAATGTGCCTTATTTTCAAAAAAAATATTTAAAATTCATCATAAAAGTGATTATATTTCAAAAGAAAAATATTAGCCTAGACTGGGGTTTGAACCCAGGACCTTTGACTCTCTGTGTCACTGCTCTTCCATCTGAGCTACCTGGGCCTCCAATCTAAACGCGTATTTTTCACTTATACATAATAATATTAACATAAAAGTGATGTTTGTTAATTTTTCAATAAAGTGAACTGTGAACTAAAAAGTAGTTTACTAAAATGAATTATGAACTAAACCAACAGTTAGTGAACATATGTATAATTAAAAAAAAAAAGCATTAAATTCAGCATAAAATTGTCAATCATTCACTAATGTGAACTATAAACTAAATGAGTAGTTCATTGAGAATTTGTTTACAGTTTCATACTTCACTCTTAAGATTACTTGCAAAAGCATAAATCTGTTAAGAATCAATAATATTTTAAATAAACAGTTTTATTAAATTAGTTGCAATTTTAAAGTTTTTTTAGGTGTTTTTAATATATTTTTCTTAAAGATATTTGTACAATGAATCAACTAGTTAAAAACACAAAATCTGTAAGAAATGTGCAATATCATAAATTATTATTCACAAATAAATATCAATGGATTGAATCAGTAGATTATTTACAAGAACCTGTCCATAAGAATTGTTCACTACAAATCTCCACAAACGAATCTTTTATTGAACTAGCTCAATTCAGTTCATATTATTACTTCATTGAATGACTTGTGAACTAGTGCCACATGCCTTCTCAACATATGTACTGTGGAGAGGTTAGCAACTTAATGCAGGAATCTGGTGCACAATCTAGCAATTAAAAATTGTACACCACCACTCGACCCTGAGATGTACAGTTATTCCTGTGGTTGCCCAAGGTCTGGAATTTAGGTTAAGACCTCTCCTGGTGCTCCATTACAATTTATCACCCATCATATCATCGGAGCTATGTAACTTCCGCTTTCCAGGTCCCCTAACCTAAGAAATGGATTACAATTTCACCAATGCCAGGGGAGAAAGTCAGAAAAGACAAGCTGGTGACATTGTAAAAAAAATAATTTAAATTATTTCAATCTATTATGTAAACATAATTGGAAGTAACATTACGAGGTTCTTCTTAATAGATGATCTTTTTTTCATCTTACCTCAAATTAGTTGTTTCTTGTAGGACATGTTTCAGAGCATCTTTGCTCTATCTTCAGCTTGTACAGACTGATGATCAGCCCTGGATGCCGACTTCTGCTCCCTCTTTATGTGGTTCGAAGAACTTGCGCATTAAATCCTTCTCCCCAGAAATTTCAAAGTTTATGATTCTCTCCCTGTTCTTCTGGATGTAGATTTTTTTTTTCCCCATATGGTGAGTTCTTTTTGTGTTTTCAATTTTGTGTTTACATCAATTTTGTGTTTTTCTGACCAAACATGAGCAGCTACTGCAGATTTTTCTATTTCCCCTTTTTATATTTCTAATATGTTCCTTAATTCTAATTGTTAAATTCATCAGAATCAAATGTAAAGAGAAAAATTTATGGTTGAACTGGGAATCGAACCCCAAACCTTCAGCTTTCCGTGCTGATGCTCTTGAAGGAAGCCTGAATTAGCTCAATGGTTAAGAGCATTAGCACGGAAAGCTGAAGGTTCGGGGTTCGATTCCCGGTTCAGGCATACGTTTTTCTCTTTACAATTTGATTACAATAATTTAGTTGTGTACTTTAATTAATATACTTATTTCAATCATAGTAACAGCTTTAGCTTCTTAATATTAATTTAATGTTAAATTCATTTTTGTTTTCCCTATGTATATCTTATCACAATCTTCACATTTTCTTTGATATATTCCTGATTTACGATTAATTAAAATGTTTCATACCTCACCTCATGTCCAGTCTTCTAAGTAGACCACGGTTTCAAATCCACCGCAGGTCCCTCTTCAGTACCACCAAGGCTTTGAAACCGTGGTCTAGTTAGAAGACTGGATATGGGGTGAGGTATGAAACATTTTAATTTAATCTCAAATTAAACCTTATAGTGATTTATTTCTATAAAAGTTCAATATTTTAAAATACAACAGGAAGTAACATTAAGAGGTTTGTTTAATAATTAAAACATTTTGTCTGTTCATTCTTACCTCTACGGGCCGCATGCAAATACATTAGTCTCTACTCAAATTACTTCCAATCACTAGTGAGCTGACTCACCGTGAGCAATTGCTGAAATCGAATTAACGGCCGACTTACCGGTCATGCATGAAAGTTGACGTTTTCATAATATTGACAATGAATTACCCAGAATTCTCAGCAATAAAACCACTTCCGTTATTTTTGTCTGCTATAGAGGAATGCATTTACGCTTGCGTCCGTTATTTTTGTCTGCTATAGAGGAACACATTTACGCTTGCATCCCGCAAATAATACCATATACAACGACGTCTGCGTCGCACAATATTACGCCGATTCTCCTGTTCTTCCAGTTGAATTCTTTGGTAGACTCTATCAAATTCCTCTTCTCTGCGTATACCAAAAACATGATCGAAGTCTTCAAGGTCCGACATCTTGGATAAAGCTGCAAAGGTTTCAAACTACATTGGTTACCTTCGGGATTTTCACGATAAGTTTCTATCTTGAGCTATGATCTTAAGGTACCTCATCAGGTAGCTTACAATTATTATCGCATGAATAGATTTCTGAGTAAGCAAAATGTATTTGGATAAAACTTTCTCAGCAGAGAACGCCTTTTACTGTCTAATGTGTTTATAAATTCGACCCTTAGAGTTGTTCAATATATTCCTGATTTTTTTGACTATCAATCTTTTCATTTTCATTGGTTTTTATTAGTTTATTTAGGCTAATCATTCTTTGGTGTTGATCTGATTAAATTTTCAAAAATCTTTTGTAATTTTATTGTGTGCCCAAATGTGATATGTGAATTTCCTGTATTTCACTTCTTTTGGTTTTTCTATCTGAAGAGTGCTTTCGTTCCTCAATTTTTGTTTTTTGTACTTACCAATCTTTTTGTGTACCATTTTCTCCTCAAAACCATTTTTTTAGCACTTTAATTGTGTTTTTTCTCTAACTCATAATTTTCTCTGCTCAAGGCTACATTTACCAGCTGTTGAAGTATTACACCTTGCTATTGTGAAACAGGGCCTGGGTAGATGTGAAGGGAAATTAGGCTCTGGGGAGTGAAACATTGCTGGAATAATGAACAACATTTATTATAATATATTAACATTTATTATAATTCTTAAATTATAGAACATTCATTTAATTTTTCACAAATAACAAATAGTTGTAGGCTTATAGCTTGAGACGTTTTATGTCCTCGCTCCTGAAGTCCGTCCTGCAATAAAAACACAATATTATAATTTTTCAATTAAAATACTTGATACCTCACCTCATATCCAGTCTTCTAATTATACTGGTTTCAAGGCCTGGGCAGCTTCATCTTCAGTAATTTCTTGTTGACTGATGTTATGTTGAGCAGGAGAACTGCTTCCACCTCATATCCTGATCAACATAACACCAGTCGACATGAAATTACTGAAGATGAAGCTGCCCAGGCCTCGAAACCAGTATAATTAGAAGACTGGATACAAGGTGAGATATGAAACATTTTAATTTAAATCTTAAACTAAATCTCGTAGTGATTTTTTTCCTATAAAAGTTAAATGGATTCAATTTGTTGAGGATAGGGACCACTGGAGGGTTTCAATGAATGTGACATTGAAGCTACAAGCTCCAATAGACATACCTGAGTGACATGATCTGTCGAACTTGAGACGGGGTGAGTCTCCAGGTGAGGGATGCGGAGTTTGTGCCCCAGTAGTCTGATATCTCCGTCACTTTCTCCAAGTTGAGTATGGTTGCCATCTGTGTTAGACGTGCAAACTTGTCTCGTATCGACCAAGAGGTGGAGCTAGTGAGGTAGCTGACAAGTGCTCGCACCTCCTTGTCGAACACAAGACCTCCCAGCTGTAACGACACAACATGCCACAATTTATCTTTCTACTTATATAACTCTGTAATACCTAGAGCAATTTCAACCAAACTTAGTACACATATGAATTACATTGTGGGAAACATATTGTGCGGGGTAAGACACCCCCAGGAGAGGTGATATTTAAAATTAATAAAATTTGTATTAATAATAGATGCTAAAAATCTAATAAAAGAAGCAAAGAAACAAGCTGATAAAGCAGCACAAATATCAGGGTATATGAAAGATCTAATTTGGCGCAACAAACATATGTCAATAGAAAGCAAAATCCAGGGCTGATACAAAAAAAAACTAAACATGTGAAATGAAATTTATTTTTGAAGAGAAAAATTTTCGCCTAGACCGGGACTCGAACCCGGGACCCTTGGCTTTCCGGGCCAAGTGCTCTACCAACTGAGCTACCGAGGCGAGTTACGATCTAGACGCAAATTTTTCTCTTATCTATGTTGTAATTCCCTCGCGCCAAATGCTTGAAACCATAGCTTCTATCTTTGCAAATGGCGGCTTCTTAGTTAAGAAGACATTTATTGGGAATTTAACACTACTTTATAGCCAGTAGGGCTTCTATTGACGATTTTTATTATTAATTTAACACTTCTCATAGAAGGATAAATTATATTTGAAGAGAAAAATTTTCGCCTAGACCGGGACTCGAACCCGGGACCCTTGGCTTTCCGGGCCAAGTGCTCTACCAACTGAGCTACCGAGGCGAGTTACGATCTAGACGCAAATTTATAGCCATAAAGTAGTGTTAAATTCCCAATAAATGTCTTCTTAACTAAGAAGCCGCCATTTGCAAAGATAGAAGCTATGGTTTCAAGCATTTGGCGCGAGGGAATTACAACATACATAAGAGAAAAATTTGCGTCTAGATCGTAACTCGCCTCGGTAGCTCAGTTGGTAGAGCACTTGGCCCGGAAAGCCAAGGGTCCCAGGTTCGAGTCCCGGTCTAGGCGAAAATTTTTCTCTTCAAATATAATTTATCCTTCTATGAGAAGTGTTAAATTAATAATAAAAATCGTCAATGTGAAATGAAGATCTTAAGAACTATTCAGGGGGAAACATTATTTGATAAAATACACAACACAGAAATTAGGGACAAATGTCATATTCAAGACATAACCAAATTTATTTTAGATAGACGAAAATATTGGAAGGGTCATATAGAAAGAATGGAAAAAGAGCTAAAGAAGATAGACCAATGGATGGGAGAAGAACAAGAGGAAGACCAGCCAAGAGATGGATAGACAGTGAATGTACATCCAATACGTCTTCCTCCGAGGAGTGATTTTGGAAATAAACAGGATGAAAATCATACAATTACAAATAAGAAGAAGAATAACATTTGAATGATATTAGTGTCTAAATACTGTTTTAAGTCCATGTTCAGCCACCATTGGCATGGGAGGGAGCAACTAAGATGATTGACTGATCTCCATTTGTCTCGCAGCAGAATAGAGGTGCTTCCCTAGTGAGAAGTTTCTTAACCAAACTTATTTAGTTACACTTATCTCCCTACAGATGTCACTAAGGGGACATCACCTTGATGAGACATCTAGCAGGAAACTAATAAAAGCCCTATTGGCTTTATGAAGTAGTGTTTAAATTCCCAATAAGAAGCCGCCATTTGCTTGATCAAGCAAAGGCTCATACGATTGGCACTTGGGAATTAACAATGTATAAGAGAAAAAAAAATTCATTTAGATTGGAGTTCTCAGGTAGCTTAGTTGGTAGAATATTGGCATAGAAAGCCAAAGGTCCTGGGTGCAAACCCCAGTCTGAGCATATAATTTTTCTCTTCAAATATATAAAAAAAAAACGAATATATTAATCATATGGATGGTCGGTCGGTTAAATTTTGCTCAGAGGCCTTTTTATTCAGACTTAAGGTTCTTTTAAGAGCCTGAAAATCTTCAGACTTAGGACTCGCAGCTTAAAGACTCTCTCAGAGGGACTTCTCTCTTGGATTTTTCCATTCTAAAAATCGATCGATCCTGGGCGGATTTGAAGACGTGACCCTTGTGACTAGAGGCAAGGAATATAACTATAAGATCAGTATGGCCAACAACATATATATATCATGACATCATCATCCATGCAAGTATTAGGCCGTGTGGCCTGTTACGGTCTCAAAGAGGAATTTTCCATCCAGCGCTCTTTTGGATGTCCCAGCGATCTTTTGGCTTGGGGGCAGTAGCGAAGTATGGCTTTTGAAATTCTATGAGATGGCATTCGTTGAAGATGGGCTTTCCAGTTGTTCTGGTAGTTTTGTATATGGTGAAGAATGGGTTCTACATCCAACTCTTCCATAATTTCCTCATTTCTTTTATGGTCCCACTTTGTGTAGCCTGCTGTACGGCGCATAAATCGCATCTCATTTGCTGTTATTCGGCTTTCATCTCTTCTTCGTATTGTCCATGCTTCACTACCATATCTTAATACTGGTCTTGCGAGAACCTTATAAAACCGCAATCTTGTGTTCTTCTGTACTAAAGATGGTTTCATTATTATATTTGAAAAGAAAAATATACGCCTAGACCGGGGTTTGAACCCAGGACCTTTGACTCTCTATGTCAATGCTCTTCCATCTGAGCTACCTAGGCATTGACATAGAGAGTCAAAGGTCCTGGGTTCAAACCCCGGTCTAGGCATATATTTTTATTTTCAAATATAATTTGTCTGTCATTAAGATGTTTAAAAATGAATAATATTAACATGTTAAGGAACTCACAATTTGGGAAAAAATTTACATATGCAAGAATGAAAATACAACTATGAATTTTGAAATACCCGGTTATAAGGAGAGAGGACTGATTAGGAAATTCGTCGGTCAGCCATCAGATGGCGTGGAGATCAGTCTGCAGGATAGAAGGCCGTTGGACGTCAGTTGTGAACGTGACACAGCATTGAGAATGTCACAAATGTTGTGATGAAACCCTGGGTCTGCAAGAAGTTATGAAGTACGAGGTGAGTGAAATAATAAAAAATAAACAATATTAACATGGTTTCATTATACTGTTAATTATCCCCGTTGTTTTTGTGAAATTTGTAATTTTCTTTGATGTATCAGCTTCATCTTGAAATGTTACATTATATGATGATGTCTAGTTTTTTTAATGATGTTATGAAATGGATGAGGTACGTACTCTGTTGAAAGTTGACTTGACGACAACTTTCTCGAGGTGTGAAGTGACTTCGGATGTAAGGATGCTGACCAGGGTGTCGTAGTTGTTAGTCGTGAGGGAGTTCTTGAACAGTGACAACAACCCGTCCAGGTTCATTATCAGGTTCTGCACAAACTGCTCGCTGGCATCGTAGTTCACAAACTCATCCTGGAACATACAAGTGAAAATGATACAAGAAAATTACTTACCATCCTGAAATGCATAGAAAATTTCAAAAATTTTTTGACAAATACAACATTTCTTCGGCACCAATAAATAAATTTAGTCTGAGTAATCTTCTAAGTACCAATAAAAAAGTCAATGTTCCAGACAGTAAGAAATCTGGAATTTATCAAATAAATTGTGAAGATTGCAATAAAGTTTATATAGGAAAAACAAAAAGGAATTTGGAAATTCGGACAAAAGAACATTTCAGAAATATTAAAAATTGTGAAATTGAAAAATCTGCAATTGCTGCACATAGTTTATTAGAACATCATAAAATTGGAAGAGAAGCTAAACTTTTAAAACAAGTAGAGAAACCTTTGGAATTGACAGTTTGGGAAAAAATATACATTCAGAAAAACAAAAATAGATCAATGAATTTTGATATCCCTAACGAAATTACATTGATTTCGAAGTTCATAAATTCAACCATAGATGGCAGCACTGAAGATGGCGACAATAGAATAGTTGACGGCCGAAGAATTTCAACAGTCGGAGTTATGGCTGAAGATGAACATGACTATGTTTGAAATTGCGATATCATGGAAGCATTGGTATTACTTCTCCTTCCCATACCAATTCCCTCTTTCAACTTTTCTATCCAGTCTCCCTTGACTGACCTCTTGTTTCTTTCGACCCTGATGGTATTAGAGTATTCGAGGCCTAGGGGTTCATTTCTCCTTCCTTCCTATACCTACTTTCTCTCTATGGGTGACGTAACCACCACATGTGGTGCCTACTACTAAACGGTTACAACTAGTTTATTGTACTCCAAAACAAACATGTTTTCTACTAAATATTGGAGTGCGGGAGAGCGAATGATTTCATTATCAAGTGCTTGACATTAGATACCAACCAACCAACCAACCAACCATGAATCCTATGAGGTGAGTTGTTTAAACAATATGTTCTCCGATGAATTTTAATGATTATACCTCATAATGTTTACTTCCCAACATTAATTTAATATAATGCAAACAAGTGTCGAAACTAGTCTTTGAGAAATCTACAATTATGAAGTGAGGTGTTAAATCTAATGAATGAATGAGTCACTTCTTATCTTACCTCATAGTTTATGTTTTTTTAAACACGGGAACAGCAGTTTTCAAGAGTCCCTCTTATCTTCAGCCGACATTATGACTACCAGATTTTTGTTGGAATCTTCATCTATGAAGTTGCCATCTGGTGTTAATTTGATGAACCTTGAGATCAAGTCCCGTTCATCGGGAGTTTCAAAATTCATGGATCTAAATTTGTTTTTTGAATATATATCTTCTCCCAAACTGTCAATTTCAAATGTTTTTCCAAAAGTTTTGATTCTTTTTCAATTTTATGACTCTCCAACAAACTATGTGCTGCAATAGCTGATTTTTTAATATTTCTAAAGTGTTCCTTTGTGTGGCTGTCCAAATTCCTTTTTTTGTTTTTCCTATGTATAGTTTATTGCAGTCTCTACAACTAATTTGATAAATTCCAGATTCTTTACTACCTGTGGTGGTCTTATTGTTTATGAAGGCTAAATTTATTTATCAGTGCCAATGTTATATCAATTTTTTTAAAATGTGTTATGTATTTAAGGATGATAAGTAATTTTCATGAAGAAACCTTTAGAATTGACAATTTCGGAAAATATATATATTCAGAAGAACAAATTTAGATCCATGAATTTTTAAATTCCCGATGAACTGGATTTGATATCAAGGTTTATCAAATCACCACCAGATGGCAATGTTATAGATGAAGATTCCAACAAAAATCCGGTAGTTTTAATATTGGCTGAAGATAAGAGGGATGTCCTCTTGAAAACTGCAGTTCCCGCGTTTAAAAAAAAAACATGAATTATGAGGTAAGACAAGAAATGACTCATTCATTCATGAATTAAGAACCTCATAATGTTATTTCCCATATTTAACTATGTTAAATCTAACTTTATTTATTAATTAAAATAAACCTCATAGTTTAACTTTTATAGGAATTAATCACTATGAGGTTTATGGTGAAATTAAATGTTTCTTACCTCTCCTCATATAAATCTTCTAGTAGATCGCGATAGACCACAACAGTCTCATCTTCAGTGCTTTTTTGGCCAAAAAGTACTGAAGATGAGACTGTTATGGTCTCGAAATCGCGATCTACTAGAAGATTTATATGAGGAGAGGTAAGAAACATTTAATTTCACCATAAACCTCATAGTGTCACTTCCTTTAATTATTAATGACATTTCATCCAAGTCATTTATAAATTGAAAATGACCTCATAGTCTTCTTAATAAAGAAGCCGCCATTTGCAAGATAGAAGCAAAGGTTTCATAGCATTTGGTGCACGGGAGTTAACAGCGTATATAAGAAAAAGATTTGCATTTAGATTGGAACTTGCTCAGGTAGCTGAGTCGTAGAGGTATTGGCCTAGAAAGCCAAAGGTCCTGGGTTCAAGCCCCAGTCTGAGCGTATAATTTTTCTCTTCAAATATGACCTCATAGTGTTACTTGCCAGTGTAATAAGTACCTCAGTGAGCAGGTGGTTGACGGAGAGGAACGCGTCCACCCAGGGGTTGACTCTGGGTTTGATGGCTGTTAGAGTGAGTTGTTGCATTCCGTACTGTATGAGAGCCTTGAGACTAGACGTGACGGACATCAGACCTGAAAGACACGTCTCCAGCTTCACTTTGTCGTTCTGTGTCATCAGACTGTTGAGAGCGGAGGTAACTTCACCCAGTAGACCGGCTCGCAGTGTCTCCGTGTACTCCACACTCACATCTGCATTGTTCAGACTCACCTAAACACAATACATACATTTCATCACTAAACTGTATTTAAGACAAGTTGTATCAGCTCACACCTGAGTGCCTCTGGTTCTGAGGGTTGCAGGTTCAAACCTGGCCAGGCTCGATGGATTTTTTTAAGATGGGAAAATTCAAGGACCAAGTCCTCTGGGAGGGATTTTAAGCCGTGGGTCCCAAGTCTAAAGATTTTCGGGCATCATAAAAGATTTTGTTTAGTTGTTTTTGACTCATCTCATACTTCTTAACTCCCTCGCAGATCTAGATTTCATCACTATATTTGTGACATTCTTCAATGCTGTTCAAGTTCACAACTGACGTCCAATGGTCTCCTCTCCTGCAGACTGACGTCCGCGCCATCTGATGGCTGACCGACGAACTTCCAAATCAATCCCCTCTCCTTATCACCGGGTATTTCAAAATTCATAGTTGTGTTTTTATTCTTGCATATGTAAATTTTTTCCCAAATTGTGAGTTGCTTCGGTTTTTCCAATTGTTTAAGTAATTTTGTTTTGGTTTCTATTCTATGTTTTTCTGACCAGGCATGTGCAGCTATTGCAGATTTTTCTGTTTCTCCATTTTTAACATTTCTGAGGTGTTCCTTTAATCTTGTATTTAGATTCCTTTTTGTTTTTCCTATGTATATCCTTTCACATAATACGAGATTAAAGGAACACCTCAGAAATGTTGAAAATGGAGAAACAGAAAAATCTGCAATAGCTGCACATGCCTGGTCAGAAAAACATAGAGTAGAAACCAAAACAAAATTACTTAAACAATTGGAAAAACCAAAGGAACTCACAATTTGGGGAAAAATTTACATGTGCAAGAATAAAAACACAACTATGAATTTTGAAATATGATAAGGAGAGGGGATTGATTTGGAAGTTCGTTGGTCAGCCATCAGTCTGGAGGAGAGGAGACCACTGGACGTCAGTTGTGAACGTGAACAGCATTGAGAATGTCACAAATACAGTGCCAAAATCTAGATATGCGAGGGAGTTAAGAAGTATGAGGTGAGTCAAGAAACAACTCAACAAAATTAAAATAAACCTCATAGTGTTATTTCTTACCTACATAACTTAATCATAAAAGATGCTTAAGCCTGAACAAAGAGGCCTTTAAGCAAAATTTATTGACATCAACGTCCTAGTTGCCTGCTAGGTGTCTCAAGGGAACAGTCTGTTGATGCGAGGGATGTTTTGTGAAGGGAATCTATGGTCGCCTGTTTGAGGTGGTTGTTAATAAAATTGAACCCCTGCCAAAGACTCACCAGGAAAGTGATGCGGGCCTGTTCGGAGTCTGGACGTCCTGTGTGAAGGACGTTGTAAGCCTGGGTGAGGTCCAGGTAGCCAGTTGGATATCCCACTTTCAGCTGCTGTTTCAGAACTTGACAGAAGTCTGTTTCCAACACAGTACAGGCATTGTTAATGACAGCACAGACACCATCAACACTGCCTGTTGTACATGCACGCCTGCAACATGAGAGAAGAAGGTGATCTCTACCCATACTTGCAACATTAATCAAAATTACAGTGGGAAGCAATACTATGAGGTCATTTTCAATTTATAGTTGAGTTAGAGAAAATGTTTTTACATCTCACCTCATAAAGTTCTATGTTTTCACTGTACCAGTTTCAAAAGTCATTTGCCTTCATCTTCAGTTATATTAAAAATGGTGAAATTAACAGAGTAACAGGAATTGTAAATAATATTTTCAAACCAAACAAAGTACAGCAATACACACAAACTAGAATTTATAAAACACTGGCCAGACCCATATTATGTTACGGCAGTGAAGCCTGGACAATTCGCAGTGTAGATGAACAAAGACTAACTGCGGCAGAAATGAAATTTATGAGACGTACTGCAGGTTACTCAAGAACAGATCATAAAAAAATTTCTGAGATTCTCAAAGAATTACAAACAGAATCAATCATGGAATATGTACAAAATACAGAAACAACTGGAAATCTCACATAAGAAGAATGAACCGAACAAGAATACCACGTCAAATCTTAAATTACCAGCCAACAGGCAAGAGATCATTGTACAGACCCTTCAAATGTTGGATTGAGACCGTAACAGACCCCTAGGTCCATCACATGAAAGGAAGAAGAAATTGAAAATTTGGCAATTGCAGCTCTTAGTTTGGTAGAGAATCACAAAATTGGAAGAGAAACTAAACTTTTGTAAACATTTACAGAAGCCTTTGCAATTAACAGTTTGCGAAAAGATACACATTCAGAAGAACAAATATAGATCCATGAATTATTACGTCCAGATTCACCTCACATTTCCTTATTTTTCTTGCAGACTAGTTTCTTCATTATATTAAATTAATGTCGGAGTTATGGCTGAAGATGAACATGATTATGTTTGAAATCGCGATATCATGGAAGCATGAATCCTATGAGGTGAGTTGTTTAAACAATATGTTCTCCGATGAATTTTAATAGTTTCTTCATGTTACTGTCAATACATCTTAACAATATCACGAAGGTGTGAAGAAACTAGTCTACAAGAAAAATAAAAAAAAGTATGAGGTGAGACTATGAACACATTAGACCCTAAAAGAAAGACGTTCTCTGCTAAGAAAGTTGCGTCAAAAGACGTTTTTGTGTACTCAAAAATCCGTTCATGCGATAATAATTGTCGAAATTCCTAAGCTACCTGGCGAGGTGACTTTGCAGAGAACGAATCGTGAGCAACCCGATGGGAACCAATGGTAACCGATGTAGTTTGAAACCTTGCTGCTTTATCCAAGATGTCGGACCTTGAAGACTTTGATCATATTTTCGGTATACGCAGAGAAGAGGAATTTGATAGAGTCTACCAAAGAATTCAACTGGAAGAACAGGAGAATCGGCGTAATATCGCACATTGCAGACATTGTCGTATACGGTATTATTTGCAGGATGCAAGCATAAATTTGTTCCTCTAGCAGATGAAAATAACGGAAGTGGTTTTATCGCTGAGAATTCTGGGTAATTTCATGCCAATATTACGAAAATGACGACTTTCATGCATGACCAGTTAGTGGGTAGCTAATTCGATCTTTGCACTTGCTCACGGTGAGTCAGCTCACCAGTGATTGGAAGTAATTTGAGTAGAGACTAATGTATTTGCATGCGGCCCTTAATACCTAACTCATAATAATTACAAGAAACCTTATAGTGTTACTTTCTTCAAATATTAAATAGAATTTTGAAGTTCCCAGCGAGCAAAATTTAAACTCCAATCATGTTTTTATTATTGATTTAACATTTCTCAATGAAAGATAAATTATATTTGAAGAGAAAAAATTTTGCCTAGACCGAGACTCGAACCCGTTACTCGCCTCAGTAGCTCAGTTGGTAGAGCATTTGGCCCGGCAAACCAAAGGTCCCGGGTTCGAGTCTCGGTCTAGGCAAAAATTTTTCTCTTCAAATATAATTTATCTTTAAACTCCCAAGTTCATAAAATTGGCACCAGATGGCAATTCGGAAGATGGAGTTAACAACAAAATTTTAACAGTTGGAGTTTGACTGAAGATGAAGGCAAATGGCCTTTGAAACCAGTACAGTGTTAAAATGTGGAACTTTTTGAGGTGAGATGTGAAAGCTTTTTATCCAACTCATCTATAAAATTAAAATCACCTCACAGTGTTACTTCCCCTGTAATTTTGACTAAGATCAGAGATGAGTTACTTTTTACCAATGTTTCCTCTGACTCAGTACTGACCGGACACATTTTCTGACAATGAAGTAGATGTCGTCGACCATGCTGGAAGTGTGTGAAGTCTCATCGATTGTATCCATGGCCACAGCCTTGCGTACACTCTCCTCCATGAAGTATTTCTCCAGTAGCAAGTAACTGGATAGCAGCTCCTGCATGCTGCGACAGAGCTCGCTGCCTTCTAGCTCTGCTGCAGCTCTGTTTCTCTTCTCACTGGGCGCTGCTGCCGTCTCCAGGTCATGCTGTAAAAACAATTCAAATCATTAGCATTACAAGTCTAGAAGGGCCTTGGCCTACCAGCCGGCTTCTGGCCTAACATCCACATGTGTTATGCTCAGCCAGTGTAGGGGTAACATGTGGTCAGAAGGTCAGGTCCTCAGCCGTTATAGCTGATTTTCTCAACCTGGAGCTGCTACTTATTGTAGCTACCTAAATGCCTCACAATGTTGGGTAGACACCGGTTCCATACTGGCCAAAATTCTTGCCCCGTGGGGATTTGAACCAGCACAAGTTCTGTAGCAAATCTGGGTGTTGAAGAGCTGACAAATTTTGCTTAGAGGCCTCGTATTTCAGGTTGAGGTTCTTTATACATGCTTCACATCCCATTAACACAGTTCAACCTCTCAGTTACTTTTACACGGCACACACCACCCGGGGTTTACAGTGACACGACCTGTCGGGAGAGGGATATTAAACTATGGGTCACACACTTACTTTTTGACAAACCAATTCAAAGTTCCATATATTCACACCTGAGTTTGACTGATGATGAAGGCAAAGGTCTTTGAAACTGGTATTGTGAAAACATGGAACTTTATAAAGTCTTGTCTTGTAAGCCCATGTTTTCCCTAAGCCCATGTTTTCCCTTAACAGAGATTTAGGCACTCTCCCCCTACAGGGAAGAATTTGAACCATACTAATTTAGTTGTTACACTTGTTTTCGTATAGATGTCATTTGAGTGGTCAGCATTCCGCCTCATACTGACATCTAGGAAACCAATGTAGTACTAGGATGGGAACATTCGGTAAATTTTGCTTAGAGGCCTTTTTATTCAGGCTTAAGGATCTTTTACGAGCCTGAAAATCTTCAGACTTGGGACCCACGGCTTAAAGTCCCTCCCAGAGGACTTGCTCCTTGGATTTTTCCATCCTAAAAAAATCCATTGACCCCGGCCGGGTTTGAACCCGCGACCCTCGGAACCAGAGGCAAGGAGCATAACCAGTAGTCCACCGCGGCCGATTAACTTTATGAAGTGAGATGGTAAAAACATTTATTTCCAAATCAATTTATAAAAAAATAATGTTCTCATAAACTGAAGGGATTAAGAGAAAAGCAGGACAGAGAGAAGAGTTGGACAATGCTGAGTTTGCAGTGAAGCACCTTTGATCATTCTAAAATAACCCTTGAACATAACAGTGAGATACATGAGAAATATTTCACAATAATGACATTGTGTGGATATTTCTTTTATTTTTAATTTAATATTTCCCACTGAAGGACAAATTATATTTGAGGACAAAAATATATGCTCAGATTGAGGTTTGAACCCAGGACCTTTGGCTTTCTATGCCAATGCTCTACTAACTGAACTACCTGAGCACTCCAATCTATCATGCCATTTGCGTGATTGAGCAAAAGTTCATAGCATTTGGCACTTGGGAATTAACTATGTATAAGAGAAAAATATCGGCCGCGGTGGACTAGTGGTTATGCTCCTTGCCTCTGGTTCTGAGGGTTGCAGGTTCAAACCCGGCCGAGGTCGATGGATTTTTTTAGGATGTAAAAATCCAAAGAGCAAGTCCTCTGGGAGGGACTTTAAGCCGTGGGTCCCGAGTCTGAAGATTTTCAGGCTCGTAAAAGATCCTTAAGCCTGAATGAAAAGGCTTCTAAGCAAAATTTACCGAATTTTCCCGTCCTAGTACTACCTTGGTTTCCTAGATGTCAGTATGAGGCGGAACGCTGACCATGGACCACTCAAGTGACATCTATACGAAAAGAAGTGTAACTAAATTAGTATGGTTCAAATTCTTCCCTGTAGGAGGAGAGCACCTAAATCTCTGTTAAGGGAAAAATGGGCTTACAAGATTACAAGAAGATAAGAGAAAAATTTGCATTTGAATTGGTGTGCTCAGGTAGCTCAGTTAGCGGAGCATTGGCATAAAAAGTCAAAGGTCCTGGTTTCAAATCCCAGTTTCAGCATTTATTTTTCTCTTCAAATATGATAAAATGACATTGTTAGTTTACATTTGTAACAAGGTTATGTTTCACAAATCCTGTATGAAGATGTGTTACCATGAGCCTGCGCCTGATGAAGCGGACGTAGAGCTGGCTGCGTGAGTGCATGATGGTGAGTTCTCCCAGCAGCAGGTCCAGTTGTTTAGGTTCCAGCTGTCTGTTGTCTGTCTGCACCAGCTGCACAATACTGTCCACATGTCTGTGTCTGTTAAATTCTGCGAGGATACGACTGCTCTCCTTGTCACACTCTGTCTGTAGCTCCGACACCACCTGCATCAGACGACCTGGGCCTGCCGCCACACAAACACACACTCTTTAAAATCATATCGGCTGCAATGGTTACGTTTCTTGCATCAAGTCCCAAAGATTGCAGATTCAAACCCGAACAGGGTGAATGCATTTTTAGAATGGAAAAATGCAAGTAACAAGTCCTCCAGGAGATCAGCCTCATGGGCAAGTGTCAGCATTTCTGACAACAGTTCATGAGGTCCCGGGTTCGATTCCCGGTCAAAAAAACTCCTGGTGGGACAGGCCTACAAGGCCCTTAGCCTACCAGCCGGCTGCTGGCCTCACATCCACATGTGTCAATCACAGAGGTAGATAATAATCAGCCAGTGTAAGGGTGACATGTGGTCAGCATGTCGAGTCCCCCAGCCGTTACAGCTGGTTTTCTCAACCTGGAGCCGCTACTTATTGTAGCTACACAAATGCCTCACGATGCTGGGTGGGCACCGGTCCCATACTGGCCGAAATTCCATGAGAAAATTTCTTCCCCCATGGAGACTTGAACCAGCGCAAGTCCCATAGCTCTATGCCAAGGCTTCCTGCCTTAACCACTCGGCTACGGTGAGGGACTGATTCCCGGTCAAACCATAGGAATTTTTCCTTAAAAGGGCATTACTCCTGTGATTTCCCATAGTCTGGAATTTAGGTTCATTATCATTTATCACCCATCATATCATCGGGGGTAATGTAACTTCGCCTTGAGATCAATCACAGTGCTGGACTGAATTTATTGAGAAACTGAATTTGTGGAATTGCTAATTGAATTAGTTGAGTGTGTGTACAGACCATAGTAGGTCTCGATGAGTGGTTGGTGGATCTCTATGATGCGTGCGATGCCTTCAAACAAGAGGGTCAGTGTGTCTGCGTAGATAACACTGGCTCGTTTGTCTGTCTGACTTGTGTCCAGCGCACCTCGCAGGTTCTTCTGCGCTGCCTCCTGCACCTGCAAACACACACACACTCTTATAATGTTTATTATTATTATCATTATTATTACCGTCCTGTGCTGTAGTTGAGCGGTTTAAAAGGTATCATGCCTTACTGTAGAGCTGTGGGAATTCTGCTGGTTCAAATCCCTGTGCCAAGAAATATTCTCATGGAATTTCAGGAATACTGATTGATACCCATCCAGCATGGTGAGGAATTTGGGTAGCGCCCTTGTACATGAGTGGGACAAATGGAGATCTTTCATCATCATCATCATCATCATCATTGATTATATTTATTATTATTGTTATAAAAAATAGGTGCCAAATTTAATATGGAAATATCAATTAACAAAACTAAAATTATGGCAATTCATGGGAAGGACCCCATACAAAGTAAAATCTGTCTCCAGAATAAAATTTTAGAGAGATCTAATCAATTTAAATATCTTGGATGTCATCTATCTGGGATGAAAAAGATATCCGAGAAAAAATTACTAGTTATAATAAAAGTTTGGGAATTATTAATCAAGTTATGAAACCATCCCTTGTACAAAAAAACACCAGATTACGTTTATATAACACTTTGGCTAGACCAGTGTTGACCTATGGTAGTGAAGCATGGACACTAAAAAGACAACATGAAAGCAGAATAACGGCTTGTGAAATGAGATTCATGCGCAGAACAGCAGGTTACACCAGATGGGATCGGAAAAGGAACACCGATATCTTAAAAGAATTGAAGACTACACCAATTTTGGAATATATTAAACAGTACCAACTAAATTGGAAACACCATCTTGAAAAAATGAGTTCAAATCGGATCCCCAAAGCTGTTTATAATTATATACCAAGAGGACGAAGATCTCTGGGCCGTCCTATGAAATGCTGGAGGGAAAATTTTCTATAGGATAATAACAGGCCTTGGCCTAATACTTGGAGGGAAGAAGAATTATTATTATTATTATTATTGTCACAAAGTTGTGTGAATTGCAATCACAAATTAAAATCCTGGCAAAGAAAATGTGTTGTAGAGATAGTGAGGTGCAACTCTGGTGGATTGTATGTATCTAGTGGTGTGTACCTTGGCACAGAGATATTTAGAAAACTTGGAGAGCCCCAGGTCGTGCAGACCAACGAGTGGAAATATTTTGAAAAATCTCTCAACAGACGCGAGATCCTCAGCCCTCACAGCTTCGTCAAACTTGTGAGTCACCACCGAGCCCAGCTGTGCGGCTGCCTCGTGAAGCAGAGAGAATGAGTTGGTAACACTGGTACAATCTGAAAAAAACATACATTACATAAATTACTGATATATAAACATTCGGAATATATTGTATACATAATCTCAATACATTTTAATTAAACTTTTATAGTGATTATGTTTAATTTAAGATTTAAATGTATTTTAAAATACATAAATTAAAATTCTTCATACCTCACCTCATATCCAACCTTCTAGTTAAACCAGTTTTAAAACCTAGGCGGTTTCGCCACAAATTTAATGACCGATGAAGATGACAGAATATTGGTGCTAATGATGAAAGATTGGTAAATGGGAATAAAGCTTATTTTGCAAATAGAACCTTATTTAAAAGCAAATTAATATCAAAAACTGCAAAAATAAGGTTATACAAAACACTCATTAGACCAGTTGTTACATATGCTTGTGAAACTTGGGTCCTAAAACAAACAATAAAACAGAAATTATTAATTTTCGAAAGAAAAATTTTAAGAAGGATATTTGGACCAAATAGAGGAACTGATAACTGTTGGAGAATCAAAACAGTTACTTAATAGTGTGTGTGCGTGTGTAATACCTCACATAAGTTTGTTTACAGTACAACTGGAACTTAGCTGAGAACAGGTATAGATGTGTTGGTAAGAGTTACCCTGAGCCATGTCGTCTGCTGTCTGTGTGAGCAGACTCTGGTCCATGGAGAGGAAGCGATGTACGTGAGCTGCAGCTTTCTCATAATCTTCATTACACAGGGCTGCGTTAACTCCTTCACTACACAACTGCAGGTCCAGCAAGTCATGCACTCTCTGCTGGCACTCAGACACTCTGCTCTATAAACCAGCAGACAAATACGGGGTGGTTATTAAGGCTTGATCCATTTCTGCATTAACTTTTTTTTATAATCAAGAAGCTGATGATAGAAAAATACGTGTGTATGTTGTTAGTGTGGAACTTAGCAGACTATCTTTTAATAGTGAGTGGAGAACATATTTTTAACGACTCACCTCATATCATTTCAAATTTCTTTGATACCGGCGGTTTCAGACAATATGGATGCCATGACCGAAGAGGGACATGATATTGTCTGAAACTGCCGGTATCAAAGAAATTTGAAATGATATGAGGTGAGTCGTTAAAAATATATTCTCCACTCACTATTAATGATATAACTTCATAATGTTTACTTCCCAATATTAATTTAAATATACTATCTATTACTAAGAATTAACTTACAGATATATTTACTTAGGCTTTCACGGCCGGAGTTACTATGATGATCTTGTAGAAGATTTCCGGGCTGTTGGCCGTGGTCTTGAGGCTTGTAGTTCCCCGACGTTTCGCCAGAGACTGTGTGGGTTGTCTTGAGGATGCCGGACGCAGTCTCTAGCAAAACGTCATGGAAACTACAAGCCTCAAGACCACGGCCCAGAAATCTACTAGATCATCATAACTTATAGATGTCAACATGTGACATGTGGTTAGCACATCACCTTAATGAGGCATCTAATAGGCAACTAACATATTTTTATTATTAATTTATTACATCTCAATGAAGGAGAAATTATATTTGAAGAGAAAATGTATGCTCAGACTGGGTTTTGAACCCAGGACTTTGGCTTTCTATACCAATGCTCTACCAACTGAGCTACCTGAGCACTCCAATCTAAATGTAAATTTTTCTCTTATACCGGTACATTGTTAATAACTAACTCACAGGCACTATCGAACCCGTAGGTTCATGGCCACGCAGACATAAGCTCTCCATATATCCCTATCCTGCACCAATGGTATCTTTACCTTGTCGTGGTGGAATGGCTTGCATGTTTAAATGATCCCGAGAGCTATGCCGGCAGTAGCATTGCTGCCGATATGGTTACCCATGACGGACTGGACGAAGGTGATAAACCAAACGAAAGAAGTACCTTGGTCGAAAGAGTGACAATCTTTAACCGTAAAAATACACTGCCAAGAATGTGGACATGGGTTCAACTGGGATAAAATTTTCTGGAGGTCATGTTCTCCGGGCTGCGACTACTTCAGGGAACCCATGCCAAAGGTACATTGTTAATTACTGGATAAATTAGTTTGGGAATTAAAAAAAAGTGTATAAGAGAAAAATTTGCATTTAGTTTGGAGTGCTCAGGTAGCTCAGTTGGTAGAGCACTGGTATAAAAAGCCAAAGGTCCTGGGTTCAAAGTGTATTTTTCTCTTCAAATATAACTTGCTTGGATGGATGAAGGTTGGTTAAATTTTGCACAGAGGCCTTTTTATTCAGACTTGTAGTTCTTTATGAGCCTGAAATCTTTAGACTTGGGACCCACAGCTTTAAAGTCTTTCCCAGAGAAGTTGTCACTTGGATTTTGCCATCCCAAAAATCCATCAACCCTGGCTGGGTTTTAAAAAGTATAATAATAATGGTGAACTACAAGCAATACTTACAGCCCTACAACATATCAATTCCTTCCAAAATGCTGTAATACTTTCTGACTGTAGCTCAGCCATAACACACATCCAGACCATAGAATAATAGAAGCCAAAAATTGCATCAGGATGTTGAAAAATCTAAACAGAAATGTTGTTCTACAATGGATTCCAGCACATTGTGGCGTGGAAGGTAATGAGAAGGCTGATCTGCTTGCACTCATCCAACAGAGTAAGATCAATTACCTATCTTACAACTCTACACCAAAATGAAAATAAAATTCCATATAGCCGAACAAAACAAAATGCAATGTGAAACCAAGATATGGAAGACATTACTAGAACTAAACAGCCCCCGTTGCATTATTTTGTCTTGAAACTGGTCATGATTGCTTGGCAGCACATCTACATAGAATTAAGC
Source organism: Diploptera punctata (assembly GCA_030220185.1). Lineage (NCBI taxonomy): Eukaryota > Metazoa > Arthropoda > Insecta > Blattodea > Blaberidae > Diploptera > Diploptera punctata. The sequence continues at coordinate 820,520 of JASPKZ010007634.1, forward strand.
TACTAGACTCTCCACACTGCATAGTATGCAAGGACACAAATACAATAATGAACAAGGATCACTTGATGTTCTGCGCTGATCTTCAGAAAATAGTTGCACCATTCCAAATTGCTGAATATTATTGGGAAGCTTCTGTTTTTCAGGGTCAAGGATCTTTTTACATGCTGCAGGTAGTATTTTATTTATATTTAAATTAATATTGGGAAGTAAACATTATGAGGTTATATCATTAATAGTGAGTGGAGAACATATTTTAATTGACTCACCTCATACATTTTCAAACTTCTTTGATACCGACGGTTTCAGACAATATCATGTCCTTCATCAGTCATGGCGTCCACATGATATTGTCTGAAACCGTCGGTATCAAAGAAGTTTGAAAATGTATGAGGTGAGTCGATTAAAATATGTTCTCCACTCACTATTAAAGTATTTTATTTAATGACATTCTTTAACAACTCGGGTCACTAGCATGACATTTCTGTAAATCTACAGCACAGGATTCTGGTTTTGTTTCTCTTTTAAAGGAAGTCATTCTCTGGATTTTTAAGGCTTCAGAAATCCAACCGCCTCGGCAGGTTTAAACAATGTAACCACTAGTTCTCAAGGACCAAGTTAGGAAACCAAATGTACAGTAATTTAACTGGTGAATGACGGACCTAACATAAAGAAACTAACTTACCCTTGCAATATCAAGTTGACGGACTTTGGCACTGACATTCTCTGCTAGAGTTGACGTGAATGTTATCATTTCAGCAAGTTGCTGAGCATCGGAATGTACTATTTGTAAATTTGGCAACACTTTTGTGATGCCCCGTAACTTGGCTTCGAGATGACATTGTCTTGTCAGCAGAGTTTCCAACCCGGCATTTATCTCGTCCTGAAACACAACATAAGGCTCAACTGCACTTCTACTAGCGCTAGATTTTTCAGTTATATTGTTGTAAACTATAGCTCTTCTTCTGTATTTACTAACATTATTTAATATTTTAACTTTTTCAAACAATTTTTGTAACATTATTAGACAATTTTGAAGTTTTTATTTAAATAAGCAAATCACAATATTATGACACTGTTAGACAATATTGTGATGCTAACTGCTATTTTCTCCACAGAGTATATTACTTAGCCTATGATTTTTCTACTGCTATTTTGGGTTATCGCTGGTTGGATCAGTGTTAGGGAGTGATAAGTAAGTGTACACCCATTTTTAATAAACATTTGGTAATTTTAATATTATTAATATATCTGTTTAACATAGATTTGGGGATTTATTGCAAATATTGGTCATTTAAATTACATAGTGACGGATAGTAATCGAGGATGATAATTGATATGTGGGTTATCGATGGCTCTATAAACTTTGGCGCATGCGCACTGTTCTTCTATAGGACTTTGAAAATATTTCACGCTAGTTTAAGTGCAGTTTTTCCCAACATAATTCACAATCTGTCTGTGAGCTCCACCTCAGCTGGGATTTCAATCTACAGACAAGTTGATCTCTCACAGAGCTACTGAGGTACATCATCATTTTTATTGTCTATAAAATTGCAGATGTTTTAGCTGGGATTTGAATGTATTATTAGAGAGCTACTCAGGTACATTGCCAAATGACAGGTGTTTTATTTGGTTTTCATCCCACACACCCTGTGGCTCTACTACAGAGCTACTGAGATGCATAATAATTTTTATATCATTCTATATCACATTCCACTACCTTAAGCCCTTACACAATTACCATTACAGTATCATGTACTGTAACATTTACAAAATATGGATGCAACTTTTGCATTTGTATTGTAGCCTATTTGAACTACATCACATCCTGCATGTCTCCTATAATTAATAATGCTGACAATATTAACGCGATGTTGAGTTCCTCATTGTGAAGCAGTTCCCACGATAATCCCTTATAGGACTGAATATTCACTTTAGGATTCTATTTTAGCTTGTTTTCGTTAATGAAGAAACAATGTTTCATCCATAAAATATGTACCACAGGCATTTTCTTTTTTTAAATTTGAATGCTTAGATTGTTACCTAAAAGCCGAAAATACAGGAGACATGGGGCTTAAAGTTAACATAGGAAATACAAGAATAGGAGAATTTTGATTAAATGTTGGAGAAATGACAGTTTTTAAGAAATTGCACATTTAGGTTATGTTGTGACTTTTTAGCCCTTAAATATTCGATCTTCAGATTGTAAATCCCCGAAATATTTGACGTAAATTTAAATTTAATAAATTAAAAAATTAATGCCTAATGTTATTTGAACCCCAAATTAATTAGCTATTTTTGTTTATAGTCTACGTGGAAGAATGTTCCATAAGCATATTCACTTACTTCCTTTGTTAGTATTTTATTATATGCATTTTCAATTCCATTTAATGTCGTTAAATCGTCGCTTTTACACGATAACAATGCCATTATTATCCAATATCCAGCTAACAATGAATTAAATGTCAATTGTTATGAGAATGTTTAGTTGTCATGTTGGTATGAGATGGGTCGTTTCGTTAACGAATCGTTTATTTAAACGACTCAAAATTAGAATTCGCAAATAAATTCGTCGTTTGAACGAATAATTGTTTAATAGAATTGACAAGGTTTGTTATTCCTCTACGGTAATGACATATAAATTGAACAATCACGAACGAACAATCATTGTGAAGAGAATTGTTTCACTTATAAATGATGTAACAGTAGTCAGATTCTTTTATTGAGCCGGTAATTGCATACAAGCAATTGTGAACGAATCGTAAAAAAGTAGTTTGAATCGAGTCCAGAAAAAGAATAATGTTACTCGTTTATACAAGTTGTTAAATAATGTTTAGTCTTAATAACTTGATAATTTAATAGTGTCAAATTTGATTCTTAATATTTTTATAGTGTCAAATGGGTAAGGACATTGTCAAAAACATTACATTAAATAATCGTTAGATTGGCTATCCGCTAAATTATTTGTTTGTCAGAATAGCCAGTTGGATAAACCTAAATTTAGCAATATATTCTTAATTTATTGTCCGTGTTACCAAATGATGATAATTATTTTAAATCGAATATTATTTACTTACTTACTTACTTACTTACTCACTGGCACTATCGAACCCGTAGGTTCATGGCCGCACAGACATAAGCTCTCCATACATCCCTATCCTGAGCTAATGTTTTCCAATCATTCCCTGTATAATCTACTTCCCTCAAATCATAGTTAATGTTGTTCTCCCACCTCATTCTTGGTCTACCAACTGGGCGTTTTCCTTCTGGCTTTCCTACAAGAAGTTTCCATGCACGTCTTTCATTCCCCATACGTGCAACATGTCCTGCCCATCGCAGTCTACGGGACTTAACTGTTCTTATTATATCTGGCTTCCTATAAAGACCATGTAGTTCATTGTTAGGTAGTCTTCTCCATTCACCGAATATTATTAGTGTACGTATTTATTTTTAGTTATATGAATTTCATTGTATAGTAAATTTATATTGAATTTTGATTAAGTATAAAATACGTTTGGCGTATAACTTTTTTCATATATTGGTGTCATTGTATCATCAATGTAATCATTTTTAAAAAACTATATGTAGCAACAATTCAACAAATTATCTGATTAATACTAGAGTATCTTATGTTCATCTGATAATGATATTTGTTAATTTTGGATTAATTAAAACTGATTTTAAATTAATAAATAGTGATTACAATAAAATTATGAATGCATTAACTCGTTAATCGTTTGGTAATAACTATTTTCAGGTATTGGTACGCATTTAACATCAATGCTGACTATTATCAAACTAAATTTACAATTTGTTATATTTTTTTTGTTAATAAATTTATTAATATCACATTTATCTGAGGATAATACTATTTTTAATAAAAGTTTGGTTACAGAAACATAGAATTTAATTAATATATGTCATGGTAAAATAAAATAATAAATTAAGAATCTAATATAAATTGTTAGCTTATATTTTCAAATATTGGCGTTTCTTGATCGCTTGAAAAATAGAGCAATTTGCAGGCACAATAGCGTAGCGCACGTTTGCGTGTTCCCATGCTGTTGTAAAATTGATTTCTTTAATATACGTAAAAAGATAATTTATGGTGATTTTAAGTTATCTTCGAGTTCAATTGTTTTGTCTAAGTTAATACGAACATTTAGTATATTTGTACATAAGCAGGTATGTATGTTTTGTGTTTTTAATTTTATCCATATGGCATTTCAGCAGTCGGCGAATGATACAAAGGGGTTAGGAAATTTACATACAATACTTTTTATGTCATTTATTGCAATGTTTACGTCCTTTTACCATTGTTACATCTGTGGGGATTAAATTAGACGTTAGGGACTGAGTTAAATATCAGGAATACAGCCGTGTGTGCAAAAGTGATGTAAGTATTACAAGAAATGGCGTAAGTACAGAGAGTACGGCTATATAATCAGGGAACATGGTTTATGGGAGAGGGATTCCGACATCAATCCAATAAGTTTTAATAAAATATTTCGGTAATAATCATTAATATTACATATTTAATTTTAGTGAGCAATTTCATTTAGTAGTGATTTTCCTCAGTACGCTACGTTCCGACGCCGGGTTTTACCTTCTCCCTTCTCTTCTCATACAACACACTATACATTACATAAACATACACTTCTCTCTGTGCACAATACAAGAACACATCATCTATGTTGTGGAAAGCAACGGGAAACTACCACACCTACAATTCTCTAGTAAAGCTGCAAGCATAGCATGAAAATGCTACGATTGCAGTGAAGGACTTACCTTCAGGCAGAATTACTATGGATGGATCATGTATGTAAAGTGGTCTGCTGAAGTGGTGCATAAAAAATTAAAGATAGACCACATTAACACCATCTATTCATCCAGCTCAGAATCTGAAGCACAAACAGGTATTAGAATGGTATTAGAATATACACTTTTTTTTATCTTGTTAGGGAAACCTGTCATCTTTCTAGGGTTATTTGTGCTATAATTTTGTGTGTTATTTTCAGATCCATGATGAATTCGTCATTGACAGCCAAGGAAATCCGTTCGGCTTTCATCGATTTCTTCAAGCAAAAACAACATGAATATGTGCATTCGTCATCTACAATCCCATTGGACGACCCAACGTTGTTATTTGCTAATGCAGGCATGAATCAGGTAACTATACAGATACACATCATCCTTAACATTCTTCTTTAGTAATAATAGTTGCTGTCACTCCTTTTGGAAGCATAAGACCTTGTGTAAGTTTGTCACTCGACTCTCTGTTTTACCAGATTCCTGACTTCATTCCAACCTTTTCCTTGTTGATCTTACAAGGGAACCATCAACCATTGCACACTGAAACCTACCTTGGAATTTCTCCCAGAGAAACTTTGTGGTGTAACAAAACTGTGTTAAAAAAATTGTCTGCCATTTTTAACTGTAAGGCACAGAAATCGAAGCTAGAATCCAGCAATGGTAATCCACTATACAGAGCAGATGGACTCCCTGTATGATTAAAAACTGAATGGAGTGAAGTGAAACACGGCATGGATGGCAGTTAGTAAGGGTTATACAATCTACTAATTCATGAGTTGTCTTAGGCTCAACAGTAGTAAAACTCACCCTTGATTTTTGAGTTTACTGTTGTAACCTGTAGCTCTTTTCCTGCATTTACTAACATTCTGTAATATTTTAAACTTTTTTCAAACAATTTTTATAACATTATTTGACAATCGTTCTGCGTGGTAAGTGGCAGAATGACTAACTTGACAACCCTGTTACTTTTGGGGTTATGTCTACAAATGAGCTGTCCCTTCCTTGTCCTTCTCATTGCATGTCGCCACTTGTGATTTATTGTGAGGCTGGCAACGGAGAGACGACAAATACTGTGATTTTAAATGATCCGACCGCTTGAGCATTCCGTGCTTAAATGACTAATTTGACAACCATGTTAAGAACTTTCACACGTGTTTAAGAGATTCTTCCTCCACATTTGAAATTGAAGAATTTCAATACGTGATCGGATGTACAGTTTTCTCCTACATCCCTTCCACAGAATCAGTAGATCAGCAACACTAGCGCTAAAACTCTTGCCCTCCGCTCGTGAACAGTTAACTTGAATGTGTAATAGTTCACTGTTAAAAAGTCTTCTCCATTCATCTGTTTGTATAGTTTTTTTTAGGAACAAAAACATTTTAGAAACAAAAATAATGTTTGAACTGGGAGTAGAACCCCAGATCTCTGATTCTGTACATCAGTGTGATGCGGTACACCATAAATAATATTGGACCCAAGATAGAGCCTAGAAGAATGCCATATAACATTCTACAACAGTAATTTTGTTTTTAATGTTTTAATTTAATTGTATTAAGCAGTAATGATGTACATTGTGTTGTAGTTTAAGCCGATATTTCTGGGGACGGTGGACCCCAGCAGTGAGATGGCCAAGTGGGTGCGGGTCGTCAACACACAGAAGTGCATTAGAGCAGGAGGGAAGCATAACGATCTGGACGACGTGGGCAAGGATGTCTATCACCACACATTCTTCGAGATGCTGGGGAATTGGTCATTTGGTGATTATTTCAAGGTCAGTACCATTGTCACTGTTATATCGTCACCTCCTATTATCACCTATTAGAACATGAACTGATGAAGGTTGTGGTGCCGTCTTTCAGAAAGAGATCTGTGCTTGGGCCTGGGAACTACTGACAGATGTGTTGAAACTACCGGCCAATCGTCTTTATGTCACTTACTTCGGAGGAGACAAATCAGCCAAACTTGAACCAGATGAGGAATGTAGACAGATGTGGATCAACCTGGGGTAGGTTCACACTTAGACATTTAATTTCATTTTCGTAACTTTTATTTTAAATTTAACGCTCACACTGAAGGGCAAATTCATTTTTTAAGAGAAAAATTAATTTTATTTCAATAAAAAAATAAATTCATTGAATGAATGAGTCACTTCTTATCTTACCTTATAGTTTGTTTTGTTAAACACAGGAACTGCAGTTTTCAAGAGGAACATCCCTCTCATTTTCAACTGATATTATGAGTCATAATATTGGTTGAATATGAGTTTGTTTTGTTAAACACAGGAACTGCAGTTTTCAAGAGGAACATCCCTCTCATTTTCAACTGATATTATGAGTCATAATATTGGTTGAATATGAGACGGATGTCCTCTTGAAAACTGCAGTTCCTGTATTTAACAAAACAAACTATAAGGTAAGATAAGAAGTGACTCATTCATTCAATGAATTAAGAACCTCATAATGTTATTTCCCATATTCAACTATGAAGAAAGATATAAGCCTGAATCGGGAATTGAACCCGATTTCTCTGGTTCTGTACACCTGTGCTTTGACCACTAAGGTACATTATTATTATATTTGAAGAGAAAAATTTTCGCCTAGACCGAGACTCGAACCCGGGACCCTTGGCTTTCCGGGGCAAGTGCTCTACCAACTGAGCTACCGAGGCGAGTTGCGATCTAGATGCAAATTTTTCTCTTATATACGTTGTAATTTCCTCGCGCCAAATGCTTGAAACCGTAGCTTCTATCTTTGCAAATGGCGGCTTCTTAGTTAAGAAGACATTTATTGAGAATTTAACACTACTTATAAAGCCAGTAGGGCGTCTATTGACGATTTTATAATTAATTTAACATTTCTCATTGAAGGATAAATTATATTTGAAGAGAAAAATTTTCGCCTAGACCGAGACATTATTATTATTATTTTTTTATTATTGTTATTGTTGCTGTTGCCGCTGCTGCTGTTGTTGTTGTTGTTTGGTACTGAAAAGTAGAGACCTTGGTTCAAATCCCAGTTTAGGCATGCATTTTTGTCTTCAAATATAATAATAATAATAATAATAATAATATTATTTGAGAACAGTTAAGTCTCGTAGACTGTGATAGGCAGGACATGTTGCACGTATGGGGAATGAAAGACGTGCATGGAAGTTCTTGTAGGAAAGTCAGAGGGAAAATGCTCAGTTGGTAGACCAAGAATGAGGTGGGAGAATAACATTAACTATGATTTGAGGGAAGTAGATTATACAGGGAATGATTGGAAAGCATTAGCTCAGGATAGGGATGTATGGAGAGCTTATGTCTGTGCGGCCATGAACCTACGGGTTCGATAGTGCCAGTGAGTAAGTAATTATTATTTTAGGGTCAACTCATCAACTGTGTTATGAATAATTAAAACATACATTCTTTAACGGACTGAATTTCATGTAAGAGTGAAATAATTCTACTTTATCTATGCATTAGTGTAGGAGCAAAGAGCAAAATCATGATGTAGTGAGAATTTATTAAAAATTGCTTGTTGTTAGCTGCTGAGGAGCTTTGTCCAACTAAAATAAGCAGCTTTAAAACTCTACATCATTGTTTGTTAATAAATTTTATGTATTTGTGTAGCCAAACCACACAAGGACTGTCTTGTAGAGTGCAGCAGCGTGGAACAGGGAAATGTGCTTCTCTCGTCCTCATTGACATTATTGTAATTTGTGTGCAGGGTACCTGAGTCCCACGTGCTGCCTGGAAACATGAAGGACAATTTTTGGGAAATGGGGGAGACAGGTCCTTGTGGTCCTTGCTCTGAGCTGCATTTTGACAGAATTGGTGGACGTGATGCAGCCCACCTGGTAAATGAAGATGATCCAGATGTCCCTCGAGATATGGAACCTTGTCTTCATACAGTTCAACAGGTAATCTGGGTTTTACCACTAGGTGTTTTTCCTTAATATATACTAGTTCAGTTCCTGCGAACACAAAAAAGGAGCTGTTGGTTGACATTTTTTTATGCTGAAGTTGGTGCTATTGGAAAACACATAATACAATATTTTATAGGGTATGTTACAAGAATTCAAAATATTATGCAGCTTCGTTTTGACATTCTGACCTCGGCTATGCTTTGTTAGTAACTAAACTTGTCTGTAAAAATTAATATTTGAAGAGAAAGATTTACATGTGAACTGGATTTCAACTTGATATCTCTGGCTTTATGCATCAGTGCTCTACCGTTGAGCCATCCTGGCATCTCAATTCAAACAGAAATGTTTATTAAATTAATATTGAGAAGCTAAAGCTATTACTATGATAGAAATAAGTAAATCAATGAACACAAATTATTGTAAATCAATGGTAAAGAGAAAAATTTCTGCCTGAACTGGGAATTGAACCCTGAACCATTACCTTTCTGCGCTAATGCTGAGACCACCGAGCTAATTCAGGCTTCCTTCCCATCCAAGCAGAAATCCTTCCTTTACCTTTACTCTACTGGTCCCACATTCAATGCAATGAATCATCATTCACAAATACACAATGAATGGCTTATTTTTCTCTTTACCATTGATTTACAGAAATGTTTCTGTTTCTTATCATCATCATCATGATCCATGCAAGTATTAGGCCGTGTGGCCTGTTATGGCCTCAAAGAGGAATTTTCCATCCAACACTTTTTTGGACGTCCCAGCGATCTTTTGCCTTGGGGGCAGTGGCGAAGTATGGCTTTTGGAATTGTATAAGATTGCATTCGTTTTAAAGATGGGCTTTCCAGTTGTTCTGGTAGTTTTGTATATGGTGAAGAATGGGTTCTACATCCAACTCTTCCATAATTTCCTCATTTCTTTTATGGTCCCACTTTGTGTAGCCTGCTGTACGACACATAAATCACATCTCATTTGCTGTTATTCAGCTTTCATCTCTTCTTCGTATTGTCCATGCTTCACTACCATATCTTAATACTGGTCTTGCGAGAACCTTATAAAGCCGTAATCTTGTGTTCTTCTGTACTAAAGATGGTTTCATTATACTGTTAATTATCCCCGTTGTTTTTGTAAAATTTGTGATTTTCTTTGATATATCAGCTTCATCTTGAAATGTTAAATTATAACCCAAATAATTAAATTTGTTTACTCGTTCTAAGTATCCTTATTCTCGCAAAGGTCGTCAACAGGTTGATCTGTCTGATTCATCCGAGGCTTGGTTTGAGACTTGAAAGCAAATGTAAATTTTTCGCCCAATGTGTTGCTGGTCCAGAGGGGTTCCCACTAATGTAGCATTTCCTCTACATTAAGGTACTCGGTCCTCAGAGCCTCAGGTTGCACCACGAGCAGGTTGAGGTGATGAAATGCACGTCACTATCCCTTGCAACCCCTGTTTCTTATACAACTCCCATATTGCCACAAGGCATAGAACATTACTTTCCAATACCATTTGGCACCTTCTTATTCAAGAAGCCATTTTAATGGGATTTTTACACAACTGTTATAGCCTTATATTTGAAAAGAAAAATATACAATGCTCTTCCATCTGAGCCACCTAGGCCTCCAACCTAAACGTGTATTTTTCTCTTCTTGACATAGAAAGTCAAAGGTCCTGGGTTCAAACCCCAGTCTAGGCGTATATTTTTCTTGACAATTTTATTATTAATTTAACACTTCTCATTGAAGGATAAATTATATTTGAAGAGAAAAATTTTCGCCTAGACCGGGACTCGAACCCGGGACCCTTGGCTTTCCGGGCCAAGTGCTCTACCAACTGAGCTACCGAGGCGAGTTACGATCTAGACGCAAATTTTTCTCTTATGTACGTTGTAATTCCCTCGCGCCAAATGCTTGAAACCATAGCTTCTATCTTTGCAAATGGCGGCTTCTTAGTTAAGAAGACATTTATTGGGAATTTAACACTACTTTATAGCCAGTAGGGCTTCTATTGACAATTTTATTATTAATTTAACACTTCTCATTGAAGGATAAATTATATTTGAAGAGAAAAATTTTCGCCTAGACCGGGACTCGAACCCCGGGACCCTTGGCTCTTCCGGGCCAAGTGCTCTACCAACTGAGCTACCGAGGCGAGTTACGATCTAGACGCAAATTTTTCTCTTATGTACGTTGTAATTCCCTCGCGCCAAATGCTTGAAACCATAGCTTCTATCTTTGCAAATGGCGGCTTCTTAGTTAAGAAGACATTTATTGGGAATTTAACACTACTTTATAGCCAGTAGGGCTTCTATTGACAATTTTATTATTAATTTAACACTTCTCATTGAAGGATAAATTATATTTGAAGAGAAAAATTTTCGCCTAGACCGGGACTCGAACCCGGGACCCTTGGCTTTCGGGCCAAGTGCTCTACCAACTGAGCTACCGAGGCGAGTTACGATCTAGACGCAATTTTTTCTCTTATGTACGTTGTAATTCCCTCGCGCCAAATGCTTGAAACCATAGCTTCTATCTTTGCAAATGGCGGCTTCTAGTTAAGAAGACATTTATTGGGAATTTAACACACTACTTTATAGCCAGTAGGGCTTCTATTGACAATTTTATTATTAATTTAACACTTCTCATTGAAGGATAAATTATATTTGAAGAGAAAAATTTTCGCCTAGACCGGGACTCGAACCCGGGACCCTTGGCTTTCCGGGCCAAGTGTCTCTACCCAACTGAGCTACCCGAGGCGAGTTAACGATCTAGACGCAAATTTTTCTCTTATGTACGTTGTAATTCCCTCGCGCCAAATGCTTGAAACCATAGCTTCTATCTTTGCAAATGGTGGCTTCTTAGTTAAGAAGACATTTATTGGGAATTTAACACTACTTTATAGCCAGTAGGGCTTCTATTGACAATTTTATTATTAATTTAACACTTCTCATTGAAGGATAAATTATATTTGAAGAGAAAAATTTTTCTTTTCAATTATAATTTGTCCATCATTAAGATGTTTAAAAAACGAATAATATTAACATTGAAATAGCCTTACTTTCTCCAATCTAAGTTCCAGTTGTAATGTAAACAAAGCAGATGTATGACTGCATTTTCATTGGTCAAATAATGGTTTCACCTTTAAGCATGTAAGGTAATGTAGTTTGCTTTCTAACACTCAAAATAAAGGAAATAAAATATATATTATATAACACATGTCTATATAAGTTATATGGGAGATTCTTAAAATATATAATTACAATTTTAATACATTAAATAAGTACTGTTTAATTCTTATGCATGTACATTACAGAGTATGTTGGAGTTTTTATTGTTTCAAAATGGGTACTTTAGTAGAATTCCTAAAATATTGGAAAAGATCATTTGAAAAGCAGAGAGAAATACATTTTTTGAATGTTTTCAAACAGTTTAGTGAAAATATCCCACATTAGCAACTGAGGATGTGGTGAAAATAACAGCAGAATTTACAGGTGAGTAAGCATGGAGCATAAATTGTTAAGAATCAAATGAATCGTGAATTCTTCTTACCTCTATAGAAGTATGAGAAAGAAGAATTCACGATTCATTTTATTCTTATTAAATTAAACCTCATTAAAAATTAAAAAATTTATTATATTAAAAAAAAAACATAAATTGTGCTTATATTGAACTTACAAATAAAAGACATCTATGAACATCATGGAAAAAGCCTAAATGTCTGATTAGGTAGGCCCATATATAATTTTTTTATCATAAATAAAAAAGAAATGGAGGAAGTTGCTAATTATTGGTACCATCTTACCTTGTATTCAGTCTTATTTCCAATAAAATATGTTTTAATTTTATTTAGTCGTTTCTAGACTCACCTCATACTTCTATGCAAGGGAGTTAAGAAATATGAGGTGAGTCAAGAAACAACTCAACAAAATTAAAATAAACCTCGTAGTGTTATTTCCTACCTACATAACTTAATAAAATATAATGTTACCTAAGAACAATGTTTCTACCGAACACAATTCAGTCATATGGTGGGTAAAAGTAGCACCACGGTTCCCCCAATAGACGGAGTAATACCTTATGTAAGTTTGTTTACAGTACAACTGGAACTTAGCTTGGATACAGTATAGTTAAGTTTATATTTTCACTGTTTTTATTTTAAATTCATGACTCACACTGAAGAATTAAGAATATGTATAAAATGTCACTTTAAAACCTTATCAAGTAAATAACTGTTAACATAGTGTTTGGTTGTTACAGGGAGGCAGATGGAACGTTGAAATCTCTTCCCAAGAAACACATAGACTGTGGGTTGGGTCTTGAACGTCTAGTGTCTGTCATTCAACAGAAACGTTCAAATTACGACACAGATCTCTTCCAACCTCTGTTTGATGCCATACGCAAGGTAACATATCCTCTTTTAATTTTTTAACTCCAATGGTCTCCTCTCCTGCAGATTGCCTCTTGTTTCCTCTGTTGGTAGACTGAAGAACCTTGAAATCAAATAATTTTCCCTGGGAATTTCGAACTTCATTAATTTCTCCTTTCTGTTTTTTATGAACATTTTTTCCAAAACTATCAGTTCTTAAATCCTTTTTGTTTTCACTATGTAAATTATATTACGATCCCTGCATTTCATCTGATAAATTTGTGATTTGTTTTCTTCTTCCATTTTCTTATTTTTGTTATTTTTAATTATTATTTTATGAGTGTGTAATATGTGTTTAGTAAATATAGAGTTATTTGTGTGTAGGGGACAGGGGCTGCTGCATATTCAGGCCGAGTGGGCGACGAGGATGTGGAAGGTCTGGACATGGCCTACAGAGTGCTGGCAGATCATGCTCGTACACTTACCATAGCTCTGTCAGATGGAGGTCGTCCTGACCAGCACAGGTCGTGGGTTTGTATCTCTACATTTTTACACTAAATGACAGTAAATATAATGTATTATTGAACTATTATAGGAAATATCACTATGGGGTTTAATTAAACATTTAAAATAAAATTCTTAACGCCTTACCTCATGTCCTGTCTTCTAATTAGACCAGTTTAATAACCTTAGTGGTTACATCTTCAGCAGTTACATGGCTGATTTTTTGAGTGAGATTTTAAATTTAACATTTTCCATTGCTGAATATCATTATTTTAAAAAGCATTAATTTTTCTTTTGAAAATACACTACCAATGTTCTGTCATTAAGGTGCTCTGCTTCTTACACCATCTGTTGGTGGACCGATGAACCTCCTAATCAAATCGACTTCCCCAGAAATTTTAAAATTCATTAATTATTCTTTCTTAGTTTTTTATGTGGATTTTTTTCCCAAACAGTGACAAAATTGAAGAAAAAAACAAATGAGGAATTTACTGAATTAAGTGCAGAGATTGTGATAAGATTTACAAATGGAAAACAAAAAGAAATTCGGAAATTGGAGTCAAGGAACACCTTATGAACGTCAAAAGTGAGGAAGTATAAAAGTCAGCAGTAGCTTAAGTTATGTAGGTAGGAAATAACACTATAAGGTTTATTTTAATTTTGTTGAGTTGTTTCTTGACTCACCTCATACTTCTTAACTCCCTCGCAGATCTAGATTTCGTCACTGTATTTGTGACATTCTCAATGCTGTATCACATTCACCACTGACGTCCAATGGTGTTAAAAATTTGTCTCCCATTGGATGTCAGTTGTGAACGTGAACAGCATTGAGAATGTCACAAATACAGTGACGAAATCTGGATCTGCGAGGGAGTTAAGAAGTATGAGGTGAGTCAAGAAACAACTCAACAAAATTCAGTAGCAGCTGTTTATGCTTGTTGAGAAAAACATCAAATTGAAAGAAAGGCTGGTTAAATAAAACAAATAGAGAACCTAAAGGGCTCAATGTTTGGAAAAAAATCCACATTCAAAAACTAAGAAAGAAAAATTAATGAATTTTGAAATTCCCAGAGAAGTTGATTTGATTAGAAAGTTCAACAGTCCACCAACAGATGGAGTAAGAAGCAGTGCTCCTGGACAACAGAACATCAGTCATGTAACTACTGAAGATGTAACCACTAAGGTTATGAAACTGGTCTAATTAGAAGACAGGACATGAGGTGAAGTGTAAAGAATTTTATTTTAAATTTTAACAGAAGAAAGTAAATCAGCAAAATGGGATCATACATTTTATCTACTGAGGAATTTGCTTAATGAGGCATGTTGATGTGTTTCAGGTACGTGTTGAGGCGCATCCTGCGAAGAGGTGTGAGGTACGCTACAGAGAAACTGAACGCTAAACCTGGTTTCTTTGCTTCTCTTGTTCACACGGTTGTAGATCTGCTCGGAGACACTTTCCCAGAGGTATTTATTCTACAAATGCTTTTATTTTTATGGACTAGTGGTCAGATCTTCTCACTACAGTTCATGGGGTCCTGGGTTCATTTCCTGGTTAAACCACAGGAATTTATTTCTTTAAAGGAATAATTCATTATGTTTTCCTTTTTTTTTTTATAAGTATACTTTCATTATTAAGTTATGTAGATAGGAAATAACACTGAGGTTTATTTTAATATTATATTTGAAGAGAAAAATTTTCGCCTAGACTGAGACTCGAACCCGGGACCTTTGGCTTGCCGGGCCAAACGCTCTACCAACTGAGCTACCAAGGCGAGTTGCGATCTAGATCTTCAAATATAATTTATCTTTCAGTAAGAAATGTTAAATTAATAATAAAAACATCATTATTTTAATATTGTTTAGTTGTTTCTTGACTCACCTCATACTTCTTAACTCCCAAGCAGACTCGAGTTTCTTCACTTCATTTGTGACATTCTCAATGCTGTTCACATTCACTTTCATTAATTAATTTTTGCTTTTAAACTTATTTATTATCCTGTGCACCATCATTTCTTCAAACCCATTTTCTATTATATTTGAAGAGAAAAATATATGCTCACACTGGGGTTTGAACCCAGGAACTTTGGCTTTCTATGCCAATGCTCTATCAATTGAACTACTTGAGCACTCCAATATAAATGCAGATTTTTTTTCTTATAGATTGGACTGCTCAGGAAAGCTCAATTGGTAGAGCATTGGCATAGAAAGCCAAATGTCCTGGGTCAAACCCCAATCTGAGGTGTATATTTTTGTCTTCAAGTATGATTTTCCTTCAGTGAGAAGTGCTAAATTAATAAGGCCAAAGGTCCTGGGTTCAAACCTCAGTCTGAGCGTATAATTTTTCTTTTTTAACAAATATAATTTGTCCTTCAGTGGCAAGTGTTAAATTGATAATAAAAACATAAAAAGAAACCCTACTGGCTTTATAAAGTAGTGTTTAAATTTCCAATGAATGTCTTCTTGTAGAAGAAACCACCATTTGCGTGATCGAGCAAAGATTTGTAGCATTCGGCGATTGAGAATTAACAATGTATAAGAGAAAAATTTGCATTTAGATTGAAGTGCTCAGGTAGCTCAGTTGATAGAGCATTGGCATAAAACCAAAGGTCCTGGGTTCAAACCCCAGTGTGAGCATTCAATTTTTCTTTTCAAAAACAAAAACGCCATTTTCTATTGCTACATTAATTATGCATTATTTTTCTTTTTCATAATTTTCTCTGTTCATGGGTATGTTTACTAATCTATGTGTCAAATTATTGAAAGTTTGTGAGCAAATTGATTTAAACCTGAGTTCGGTAATTAAAATAACTTGGTCTAGAAACTCCTAACAAAGGGTTGTAAAGCCAATAATAATAATAATAATAATAATAATAATAATAATAATAATAATGATTTATTTTAGCTGGCAGAGTTAAGGCCATAAGGCCTTCTCTTCCACTCAACCAGCGAATAGTAAAATTATACAAAAATTACGTACATAATACAATTTTAAGATATTAAAATACAGACTAAACAAAATACAATGATGATGGATCTAATACTAGCTAATGCTAACAAAAACATAGAATATAATAAAATTTTAATGATATAAAATAAAGTAAGTAGCTTCCTACATGATTATTAATAGAATGCTCTATATAGTTGTTATGTAGTTAATGTTTTCATTGTGTCGAACTTAAGATATCAGTTAATTTGTATTTAAATAATGATAGCGATTGACAGTCCCTGACATGACTGGGAAGTGAGTTCCATGCTCTAGCCATAGATATTGTGTAAGATTCAGAGTACAGACAGGTCCTGTGTTGTGGTATCAAAAGTAAAGAAGAGTCTTGTGATCTTGTTCCTAAATTGTGATGAGCCGATAAATGTTGAAAACGTGTTGTTAAATAAGTTGGTAAATATGTGTGCAGAATTTGGAATAGTAAGTGACAAAGCAAGAAACCTAAACCTGTTGGCGATTAGAAAGTAATAGGGGTTTATCTGTATTTTCAGGTGAAGAAGGACCCACAAGCTGTGATAGATATAATAAACGAAGAGGAGACTCAGTTCCTTAAAACATTAACTCGAGGAAGAAATCTGCTCAACAGAACCATCAACAAGATGCCAGCTGACTGCAAAACTATCCCAGGTAAACACAAACTTGACTCATTTACAGATTTGATTCCTGATCGGGTTCAGAGTTTTAGGGCCGCATGCAAATACCTTAGTCTCTGGTGAGTTGAGTTTTCCGTGAGCACGTGCAAAGTTTGAATTAACGAGTCGCTAACTGGTCATGCATGAAAGTAGTTTTTTTCGTAATATTGGCAAGAAATTGCCCAGAATTCTCAGCGATAAAACCACTTCCGTTACTTTCATCTGCTAGAGGATTGCATTTACGCTTGTGTCCCAGAAATAAAACCGTATACGACGATGTCTGTGTCACGCGATATTATGCCGATTCTCCTGTTTTCTTCCAGTTGAATTCTTTGGTAGACTCTATCAAATTCCTCTTCTCTGCGTATACCGAAAAAACATGATCGAAGTCTTCAAGGTCCGACATCTTGGATAAAGCAGCAAGGTAGGCAGCAAGGTTTCAAAGTACATTGGTTACCGGTTCCCATTGGGTTGCTCACGATTCATTCTCTGCAAAGTCACCTTGCCAGGTAGCTTAGGAATTTCGACAATTATTATCGCATGAACAGATTTTTGAGTACGCAAAAAGTCTTTGGATGCAACTTTCTCAGCTGAGAACGACTTTTACGGTCTAATGCGTTCATAGATACGGCCCTTAAACTTGTCGGTAAGTTCACAAAGTATTTCAATAATAATTTGCTCATATACTCTGTGTTCTTCACAGTACAGCACTGTTGTTTGTATCTTCAACCATTAACTTGAAAGCTTCATAAAGTTAATTCCCTTAAAATTTATGAAATTATTTCCTTTTTATAAATTGAATTGGATAAAATGTTTTTACATCTTCTTCTTCATCTTCCTTCCAAGTATTACGCCAAGGCCTGTTACGATCCTATAGAAAATTTTCCCTCCAGCGTTTCATAGGACGACCCAGAGATCTTCGTCCTCTTTGTATGTAATTTTAAACAGCTTTGGGGATCCGATTTGAACTCATTCTTTCAAGATGGTGTTTCCAATTTAGTTGGTACTGTTTAATATATTCCAAAATTGGTGTAGTCTTCAATTCTTTTAAGATATCGGTGTTCCTTTTCCGATCCCATCTGGTGTAACCTGCTGTTCTGTGCATGAATCTCATTTCACAAGCCGTTATTCTGCTTTCATGTTGTCTTTTTAGTGTCCATGCTTCACTACCATAGGTCAACACTGGTCTAGCCAAAGTGTTATATAAATGTAATCTGGTGTTTTTTGTACAAGGAATGGTTTCATAACTTGATTAATAATTCCCAAACTTTTATTATAACTAGTATTTTTTTCAGGGATATCCTTTTCATCCCAGATAGAGAGATAATTAAATTGATTGTTTTTACATCTCATCTCACAAAGTTCCGTGTTTTCATGTACTTCATAAGGTTATTTCCCACTCTAATTTTGATTAAATAATTTGCTTCATTAGAATGAAAGAGAGAGGGACTGTGTTACAGGTGATGTGGCGTGGAGACTGTATGACACATACGGGTTCCCTGTTGATCTGACACAGCTCATGTGTGAAGAGAAAGGACTTCACGTCGACATGGCAGCTTACGAACTTGCTAAGAAACAAGCCCAGGTAGGCATACTCCATCCTGAACCCCAATTTTTAAAAGAAAATTAAGTTTTTTTGTCAAAATATAAGAATACACTGAGGTGAAACTTCGTAATTTTTATTTAAAAAATTGGTTACATTTGTCATTAAAAATTTGGTGAAGGTGTGGATTGATGATGTTGTAGGTGATGTCACAAGGGAAGGGTAACTGGTACGATGATAAGTTGAACCTGGACGTACACTCCATCACAGAGCTGCAGAACCTGGGGGTCCCTCCTACTGACGACCTGCTCAAGTACAGGTACACAGCCACCAGCACCGACAAAAATGCAGAGTATGGTGAGTCTTTATACTGCTATCGTAATAATAATAATAGTAATTTAAGATCCGTAAAGTAATATTACACACAATTTAAAAATTTAAAATACAATTCTTTTCAACTCGCCTCGCATCCTGTCATCTATTTAGATCAGTTTCGTTACATCTTCAGTAGTTACATGACCGATATTCTGTCATCCAGGAGCACTGCTTCTTACTCCATCTGTTGGTGGACTGTTGAATCTCTCACCAAGTCTACTTCCCCAGGAATTTAAAAAAAATTATTAATTTTTGTTTCTTGTTTTATGAATGTTGATTTTTTCTCAAACAGTGAGTTCGTTAGGTTTTCCTATTTGTTTTATTAAACTAGCTTTTCTTTCCATTTTCAATATATATATGAAATATTATTATATATATTAGGCAGAGCTGTTGGAAGACTGAAGATCAGATGGGAGGATGACACAATGAACGATCTAAAGAAAATGAAGTGGCTAATTTGAATATGGCAAGACACAGATTGGCATGGAGGAGGATTGTTGAGAAGGCCAAAACTTTTACTTTTGAAGTTGTCGTGCCTTAAGATGATGATGATGATGATGATATTATATAATATGACCACAGGTACTCTACAGTTTAAAAAAAATTGAAAATAGACGATTTTCAAAAAAATATAAAACACAAAAATGATTTTGAATTACAAAAAATGTTATACACCCCTTGTACTGTAGCTGAGTGGTATAAGGACTTGATCTCAAAGTTTATCAAATCAGCACCAGATGGCATCGTTATAGATGATTCCAACGAAAATTCGGTAGTCACAATGTCAGCTGAGGATAAGAGTGGTTGCTCTTGAAAACTGTAGTTCCCGTGTTTAAAAAACAAAATATGAGGTAAGATAGGAAATGACTCATTCATTCATTGTGTTAGGTTGTAATTTGATCACCAGCACCATTTCATTGTTAATCATCATTTGATAATATTGTAAAAATTAAATTCATCACAGCTACACAGTATATTGCCTTCCATGGTAAAGCATCTGTAAATAAGCATGATTTTTGTTGCAGTGTTTGAAGAATGCAGAGCTAAGGTGATAGGTCTGAGACATTCAAAACAATTTGTGGAGAGTGTCACTTCCGGACAGGAGTGCGGTGTTTTGTTAGACAAGACTTGTTTCTACGCAGAACAAGGAGGTCAGATCTACGATGAAGGGTTCATGGTCAAAGTGGGAGATGAGGTAATAATACCACATGACACCTGTAATCTAATTTTTGCTTAATTTGTTTAAAATGAACTCATTTCCATGCACAGTACATATACACATAATTCATACCTTCATCAGACATCACACACACATCACAAATAAAACATGCAGCATCATGATAGATTGGCCTCATGTCAATTCAAAACATATTTTAAATAAATCCAATGTTCATTCATCTAAATTAATAAATTTGTCCCATGTTAGAAATTTGTCCATGTTAAAAATTTGTCACATGTTAAAAATTCGTCACATGTTAAAAATTTGTCCCATGTTAAAATTTGTCACATGCTAACAATTGTCCCATGTTAAAAATTCGTCACATGCTAAAAATTGTCCCACATTAAAAATTCATCACATTAAAAATTCGCCCAATGTTAAAAATTTGTCCCATGTTAAAAAATTTGTCCCATGTTAGAAATTTGTCAAATTCGTCACATGTTAAAAATTTGTTCCATGTTAAAAGTTCATCCCATGTTAAAAATTCGTCCCATGAGTTAAAAATTTGTTCCATGTTAAAAATTGATTCCATGTTAAAATTTGTCCCATGTTAAAAGTTCATCCCATGTTAAAAATTCGTCCCATGATGTTAAAAATTCGTCCCATGTTAAAAATTCATCTCATGTTAAAAATTTGTCCCATGATGTTAAAAATTCATCCTATGTTAAAAATTCGTCCCATGATGTTAAAAATTCGTCCCATGTTATAAATTTGTCCCATGTTACAAATTGGTCCTCATAAATTCTTTGAACATAAAAATTTGTTCAAAATTACAGTTATGTTTTGTCCCACATCAGTTCCCCATTACACGCTTGTGTTTGTGTTGGCAGAGTGTGGAGATGTGCGTGAGGAACGTGCAGGTGAGAGGGGGTTACATCCTACACATTGGAACAGTTGAAGGAACTCTGTGTAAAGGAGATGAGGTAGTTCTCCACTTGGACACCGAGCGGCGCCGGCTGGTGATGAACAACCACACAGGTACACATGTACTCAACTACGCCCTCAGAGCCGTCCTGGGGACAGATGCTGACCAGAAGGGCTCCCTCGTTGCTCCTGATAGACTGCGGTTTGATTTCACCAATAAAGTAAGTGCTTCTTCTTAATAAAGAAATTGAGTCTGTTTTTTGCTCTGTGTATTTTACGCACATATTTTATGTACATTTTAGTGTAGTAGGGATTTCCTTCCCAGAATTCCATTGCCAATTCTTCCATTCCAACGCAGGTCATTTACCAGCTTTACTAAGTCCTGCTACTTTAATGATGCTTGCCCTCGGTAGAGACAAGTTTTAGAAAAGTTGGTTGGTATCTAATGTCGAGCACTTGATAATGAAATCATTCGCTCTCTTGCACTCCAATATTTAGCAGAAAGGCTGGTCTCTTCTACAAAAGCTGGACAACGGAGGAGATGGTTTCTTTCCATATCTTCATTTAAATTGCAAAAAGGGCATTTAGGTGAATCTGTTATGCCAAGTCTGTGTAGGTGTTTATTCAGGCAGTCATGTCCCGTTAGCAGTCTGAATGTTGCTATAACACGAGACACAACACCCAAAAGCATCAAAATTATCAAATGTCACAAAATGATAAAACAGTTATCCCATCTACATAAAAAGAGTTGTACTTGAATGGATTCCAGCCCATTGTGGAGTGACAGGCAATGAAATAGCCAATTTTCTGGCCAAGAAGGTAGCAAAGTTTTTGAAAAGTAAATACCAGTATTTCAACCCTTCTAATGTGCTCTTGCATTGATACTGTATTTCAAGATGGGAAATTACACAGCATCTCATATCAATTGAAAGTGATAAGTTTTGCGCAACATTTTGTCAATCATGCAGCAAAAAGATAATTCGGAGTTCTTGAATCCAACGTGTGTTATTGGAGGAAACAAAAAGACGCGCTAAATATTTATTACAGTATATCAATTGTTTCAGTTGTATAATCTTATTATAAGTAAAGTAAAGTGATCCCACAACAGACCCGGAGGCCCTTGGGGTAGTAGGAGGTTAGGGCTCCCACTTTTTCTAGACAATCGGCACGTTATGTCAGCCGGGTTGTCAGCCCTGCGTGACAGACGCCTTTACCCCCAGAACAAGCATCTGGTACTCATTTCCGTTAGAGGCTGAGTCGACCCCAGGGCCATAGTGCCACCAGAGGGTTTGGGTCAGTTTAAAAATCCTGACCCCAACGGGACTTGAACCCTCGACCCTCCGGCTTCTAGCTCAGTGCCTTAACCACTACTCTACGGCGTGCCCCCAATCTTATTATTGTTTATAGATTTATTATTGCATAAGAATTCATGATTCATTTAATTCTTATTAAGAAAACCTCATAATCTAAAAATTTCCAAATTTATTATATTAATTATTATTGCATGTTTATTATTTGTATAATTCAACATTACCTACAGTTAATTATTAATTATTAATTAAGAACCTCATAATGTGTTTCCCAATTTTAACTTTGAATTACCTACAGTGTTATGCTGTAATGACAAAGTTACTGTATTCTTAATTACTATACTTACCTACCATAATTGAGATAACTCAGAACAGGACTGTAATTTTAAAAATCCGCATATTTTATGATTTCATAGTTTAATATGGGATATAACATTATGAGGTTCTTGCGCCTATAATTGTTGTTCATTTTGCAGCAAAATATCAAAATCTGCTCCCAGGGGACACCGCGAGAAGTAGCACTCCAGAACCTCCTATTCCGAACAAAAATGTTTACAAAAGCTGTTATTCTGGCAGACTGTAAGGCCGCTATACAAGCAATAACCTCCAACCAAACACCAGAAAATGAAACCATCTTGGAATGCCGTAAACTTCTGAAATACCTCAACAACCAAAATAAATTAATAGCCTTCCAGTGGATACCCTCACACATCGGAATAGTTGGCAGTGAAATAGCTGATGGACTTGCCAAAAAGGGTACCAAAATACAGATAACAACCCACCCCAATTCGAACCTCCACAGAAAGATCGAAGAAATTAAGAAAGCATTCCAAATGGAAAACATGAAAGAAAACATTGCAACAGCCAGAGGGAAACCATGGGAAAAAATTGATGAGCTATACACAGAAATAAAATATAAAGGCCGCAAGGAAGCAGTAGCAAAATTCAGACTGATGTCAGGACACGACTGCCTGGCTCATCATCTCCACAGAATAAACGTTTTCCAATCCGACAGATGTGTCATATGCAAAGACGCAGACCTGATCATGGACAAGAACCACCTTCTAGTCTGTCCAGCCTTAAATCCAACTGCACAACACTCTAAGGACCTTGTTCGCTTGTACTGGGAAGCCAGAGAGAAAATATGACTTAAGCGTCAAATCTCGCCATTAGAAAACAACAACAACAACAACATTATGAGGTTCTTAATTTGTAAATTAATGAGTCATTTAAAACATTTGGAAAAACCTTTAGAATCGACAATTTGGGAAAAGATATATATTCAGAAGAACAAATTTAGATCCATGAATTTCGAGATTCCTGATGAACGTGACCTCATCTCAAAGTTCATCAAGTCAACACCAGATGGCAACATTATTGATGGAGATTCCAACAAAAATCTTGTAGTCATAATGTCAGTTGAAAATGAGAGAGATCCTTCTCTCGAAAACTAGTTCCCGTGTTTGAAGAAACATAAAATATGAAGTAAGATGTTAAAAAATGACTCATTAATTTACGAATATTTTATGCTCCCCAATTTTTCATTGGCTAAAATAAATTAAAAGTACATAAATTATGTGAGCAAACACAGTATTCACCAATATTTGAAAATTACATGCCGAAGATGAAACATAATTTTGAAAGGTCTGCATGATTTTAAATAATAATTAACAAAGTTTTTTAAACAAATATTCATTTTAATTGCGGGCGACGGGTATAAAAAGGTATTAAGGTAGAATATGTTTATCACTCACCTCATATTGTTCTTCTTATTTGATTATAAACTAGTTTCGGAACATAGTTTGTGTTCCATCCTCAGTATCATCATGACCGTTGTTCTGTCGTCTTGAAGAGTTGTCCTTCTCTCCTTCCATTGGCTGACTGAAAAACCTCGAAACCAGGTCATTCTCATCGGGAATTTCAAAGTTCATTAATTTCTTCTTTTCGCTCTTTTGAATGTAGATCTTTTCCCAAACAGTAAGTTCTTTTGGTTTAACACCACAAGTTTCAAAAAATTTTTAAAGATTTCAACATAAGGTTAGCACCCAAAAAATGACTACAGCATCAGTAGACTGATTAGACCTAATAAGAATGAGAAAATTAAAGAAGAAAACAAATCAGGGATTTATCAAATTAAATGTGAAGAATGTGAGAAATTCTACATAGGAAAAACTAAAAGAAATTTGAAAACTAGAGTTAAAGAACATCTCAGGAATGTCAAGAAAGGGGAAGTAGAAAAATCTGCAGTGGCTGCCCATGCATGGTCTGAAAAACATCTTATCGAGAAAGAAGCAAAATTATTAAAACAAATAGAAAAACCTAAAGAACTTACTGTTTGGGAAAAGATCTACATTCAAAAGAGCGAAAAGAAGAAATTAATGAACTTTGAAATTCCCGATGAGAATGACCTGGTTTCGAGGTTTTTCAGTCAGCCAATGGAAGGAGAGAAGGACAACTCTTCAAGACGACAGAACAACGGTCGTGACAATACTGAGGATGGAACAGAAACTATGTTCCGAAACTAGTTTATAATCAAATAAGAAGAACAATATGAGGTGAGTGATAAACATATTCTACCTTAATGAATATACCTCATAGTGAGAATTCCTAAAATAAGTAATAAAAAAGGTACTTGTGTTAATATTTTTAAAATTGTACTATTCACCATTCAGTATTAACCCAGTTTATGGTACATTACTTTAGAATTTGTGTGTAGAGATAGAGGTGTGTGTTTCAGGGTGCGATGTCAGTGGGGCAGGTAAAAGCAGCAGAACACGAGTGTAATGTGCTGATAGACAAGAATGAAGCTGTCTTCACCAAGGACAGTAAACTAGCCGTTGCTAAGACAATACAAGGGCTACGAGCTGTGTTCGAGGAGACGTACCCTGACCCAGTACGTGTCGTGTCTATAGGAGTCTCTGTAGAACAGCTGGAGGCCGACCCGTACTCACCTGCAGGACAGAACACTTCTGTGGAGTTCTGTGGAGGAACGTAAGTCACATTCATGGCCCCATGGTTTGAACAAAGTAGTTTATATAGGGGATGATTGGAAAACATTAGCTCAGGATAGGGATGTATGGAGAGCTTATGTCTGCACGGACATAAATCTACAGTCATATTTGACGAAAAATACGCGTTTAGATTGGAGGCCTAGGTGGCTCAGATGGAAGAGCATTGACATAGAAAGTCAAAGGTCCTGGGTTCAAACCCCAGTCTAGGCGTATATTTTTCTTTTCAAATATAATTTGTCCATCATTAAGGTGTTTAAAAACGAATAATATTAACATCATTATTATTGTTATTATTATTATTATTATTTTATGTGGCACATCCTGTTATATTATATTATATATTATATTATATTATATTATTTATTCTTCTGTTTATTTTTACAGACATCTGCAGAGGTCAGGTCACATTGGAAATTTGGTGATAGCTAGTGAAGAGGCCATTGCTAAAGGAATCAGGAGGATTGTGGCATTAACTGGACCTGAAGCTTCTAAGGTTACAATAACTATATTCTTTGCCTTCTTTCTTTGTCTCTCCTTTTGGTGGTCAAGTCAATTTTATGAGATTATATCTGTGTTTAAAATAGCCAAATCATTATTAATTAAAATAGTTGTTTTCCTTGTACCTTGAGATTTAACATTTGCTGCGCTAGTCTGCCCTTTCTTATTTCACATTCTGTAAAGCACCAAAATTGAACCATAAATTTATTTTTTGAAAAGTTTTTTGATGGTACAACCTCAATTGGCTACATTACTTTGCAATTTGCTGAAAAATTTTGAATTATGTATATCTGCATCAGAGTTTGAATCCATCGATGATCTCCTGGATGTGAGAAGTAATTCTGTAAAATTATCTGATATGTTTTGTGTGTTTCAGGCTTTGAAGAAAACAGAATTATTGGAAAATGAATTAAATAAATTGATAGGTCTGATGAAGAATGCCGATGGACAGCTGAGTATGAAAGAAATGGTGAAGAAAATTGTAGAACTTACTGAAGATATTTCACATGCAACCATACCTTACTGGAAGAAGGTCCGTACTTGTTAGACGTATCATTCAAAAACAGAGAATTCAGATTTGTCATTTTAAAAATACAATAGGAAGTATCATTAAGTGGTTTAATAAGAATTAAATGAATCGTGATTTCTTCTTACCTCATACTTCTATGTTTTTTAAACACAGCACTGCAGTATCAGCGACCATCTTCACCATCCTCAGCTGTTTTCACATCTGTCAATTTTTTCTTTTGCCAGTAATTATCCAAAATGCCATCTGGTGTTTTTTTGAAGGAATTATTTTCTAAACTGCCATCTATTGTATTTTGAAGAACTTTGTAACCAAGCTCGGTTCGTCTGAAATCTCGAAGTTCATGGTCCTAGTATGGTTTTTTTTTCTTCTTCTTCTTCCTTCCAAGTATTAGGCCAAGGCCTGTTACGATCCTATAGAAAATTTTCCCTCCAGCGTAAATAGTTTGATCCTTCCGGAAAATTCTCATATAAGATTTGAAAGCATAATAATAGTCCCTTCGATTGGTTGCTGGCCAAAAGAAGGCAAGACCAGTGATGGGGCTGCCATCTTATAGCCTCTGGTCAGGCTTTTCTGGAGAAGAAAAGAAAATAAAGGAAAGAAGAAATGGAAGAAAGGAAAGACTCCCTAGCCCTCGGATTCCCTAATAGCGTCGGGGTCAAAAAAACAAGAGTTAACCAAGGGAGGTTAGATAGTAAAGTTAAAAGAGTGCAAAACACAAGTAAGTGGAAGAAATGTTTTGCTCAGCTTGGGTACCTTGTGGTTGCCATCCACATATCCTCTAGATGAGGACCCATGGTCCTAGTATGGTTTTTTTTAAATACTAGAACCATGAACTTTGAGATTCTAGACGAACCGAGCTTGATTACAGAGTTCTTCAAAAATACAAGAGATGGGAGTTAAGAAAATGATTCCTTCAAAAGAACACCAGATGGCAATTTAGAAAATAATTCCTTCAAAAGAACACCAGATGGCAGTTTGGATAATTACCAGCAAAAGAAAAAATTGACAGTCGTAAAAACAGCTGAAGTTGGTGACGATGGTCGCTGATACTGCAGTGCTGTGTTTAAAAAAACATAGAAGTATGAGGTAAGAAGAATTCACGATTCATTTAATTCTTATGAATTAAACCTCATAATGTTAAAAATTCCCAAATTTATTTTATAAATTTTATTAGTTTATTTAAACTATAATCATTCTTTGGTACTAAACTAGTATTGAATTTTTCAAAAATCTTTTGAAATTTATTGTGTGACCAACGAATTTCCAGCATTTCTTTTCGTTTGGTTTTTCTATCTGAAAGAGTGCTTTCATTCCTCAAGTTTTGTTTTTTGTACGTCTCAATTTTTTTGTGTATATTTTTTTCCTCGAAACCATTTTCTTTTACATCTCATGTTCAGTCAGAACTAGTTTCACTGAATGATATCACTAGAATGATTTAAATCAATTTTACATTGGAGTTCACTGAATTGAACTAGTTCAATGGTCATCAACAGGTTGATCTGTCTGATTCATCCGAGGCTTGGTTTGAGACTTGAAAGCAAATGTAATTTTTTTGCCCAATGGGTTGCTGGCCCACAGGGGTTCCCACTAATGTAGCATTTCCTCTACATTAAGGTGATGTGG
This sequence comes from Diploptera punctata, assembly GCA_030220185.1. Taxonomy (NCBI): domain Eukaryota; kingdom Metazoa; phylum Arthropoda; class Insecta; order Blattodea; family Blaberidae; genus Diploptera; species Diploptera punctata. Next base: position 848,704 of record JASPKZ010007634.1, read on the forward strand.
TTATACCACCAGTACTCGGTCCTCAGAGCCTCAGGTTGCACCACGAGCAGGTTGAGGTGATGAAATGCACATCACTCATTCTTCACCATATACAAAACTACCAGAACAACTGGAAAGCCCATCTTCAATAAATGCCGTCTCATAGAATTCCAAAAGCCATGCTTCGTTACTGTCCCCAAGGCAAAAAAGCGCTGGATGGAAAATTCCTCTTTGAGACCGTAACAGGCCACACGACCTAATACTTGCATGATGATGATGAATTCGAGGGTGAATTAAATATAAACCGGAATTATTGTTTACAATTTTATTGAATTAACAAAAAAATACAAAACCACCACCACATTTTTCTACATAGTCTCCTGCATTTCCAACACACTTTTGCCATCGAGTTGGCAACTTTTTGATGCCGTCCTTGAAGAATGAGGGATGACGTGTAGTCAGCCAGTTGCGCACAAACTCCTCTACTGCTGCATTGTCACCAAACCGCCTTCCTCCCAGGTCTTCTTTCAGTGGCCCAAACAAATGGTAGTCACAGGGTGACAAATCTGGACTGTAAGGAGGATGTTCCAGAGGTGTCCAATGCATTTTCTTCAATGTCCAATGCATTTTTTTTTTATTCCTGGCTGAGGAGCCGAGGAACCCACCTGGCAGACAATTTTCGGAATTTGAGTTCATCACTGATGATGGCTTGAACACTTCCGAAGCTTGTTCCAACGTGTGAAGCAATTTCAGAAATTGTTATGCGCCGATACTCCTCAATAAGGTCTCGTACAGCACGAATGTTGTCTTCAGTGATGCTTGTTCGTTGCCGTCTTTGGTGGGGCTCATTTTCCACTGAATCCCGGCCCGCTAAATTTTTTTGGTGCCAATCATACACCTGTGTCTTCGAAAGGGTTGTTTCCCTGAACTGCACATGGAGCCTTCTGAAAATTTCAGAAGGTTTAGTGCCTTCTTTCGCCAAAAACTTAATAATAATGCATTGCGCAACAGACATGTGTACCTCTTGCTCGCACATGGCGTACTGAAGCAAGCGACCGCTCTTCGGAGTGCGATACATCAAGATCCCTACTCCAGACACCCCCACCAACTTCTCCTCCAAACCGCAACTTTGCAGTTTGCTACCAGAGCCTCCAGATACAAATTCTGGTTTATATTTGATCCAACCTCGTAGTTCAAAAGCAGTATCTTTTTACAAATTACTTACATCAAAACACTGATGTGTTTTCAGGAGGAGATGAGGGCTACGTTGAAGAGTGTCAAGAAACAGTTGGACGACAAGGAGCGCGCCAGTAAGGCGGCCGTGTCTGCTGATGTCATAGAGGAAGCCAAGTCAGTTGTATCTGCAAACCTCAACGCAGCTTTTATTGTCCGAGAACTTAAAGCTTTCTCCAACAGTAAGGTGAGACTGTCATAAAAAAATAAGTTTCTATGATTTTATTATATTCTAATAATAGAAACATCGAAAGAAGCGCTACTGGCTTTATAAAGTAGTGTTTAAATTCCATCATAAATGTCTTCTTAAAAAAAGAAGCCAAAATTTGCGTGATTGTGCAACGTTTGTAGCATTTGGCACTCGGGAATTAACAATGTATAAGAGAAAAATTTTGCATTTAGATTGGAGTGCTTAGGTAGCTCAGTTGGTAGAGCATTGACATAGAAAGCCAAAGGTCCTGGGTTCAAACCCCACTCTGAGCATATATTTTTCTTTAATAGTGAGTGGAGAACATATTTTAATCGACTCACCTCATACATTTTCAACTTCTTTGATACCGACGGTTTCAGACAATATCATGTCCTTCATCAGTCATGACGTCCACTGATGAAGGACAAGATATTGTCTGAAACCGCCGGTATCAAAGAAATTTGAAATTATATGAGGTGAGTCGATTAAAATATGTTCTCCACTCACTATTAATGATATAACCTCATAATGTTTACTTCCCAATATTAATTTATATATATTTTTCTGTTTTTATTATTCATTTCATACATCTCAATGATGGATAAATCATATTTGAAGAGAAAAATTATACGCTCAGACTGGGACATGAACCCAGGACCTACCGACTGAGCTACCTGAGCAAGTTCCAATCTAAACGCAAATTTTGCTAGTACATTGACTTGGGCTTTCACGGCCGGAGTTATTATGATGATCTTGTAGAAGATTTCCAGGCTGTTGGCCGTGGTCTTGTTTGCATATTAAACTTGACCACTAGATGAATATATATATTCCACAAGAGTAATTTGTCGGCTTTTTGGATATTTTTTTAATATTATGGTAATGCATAATTTACAGTAGAATCGCCATTTCAGTTGTGTGTTGTTGTGTTGACAGGCTCTGGATGCAGCTTTGAAACAAGTGAAAACTCTGTCTCCTGAAACATCTGCCATGTTCTTCAGCGTTGATCCTGATGCCAAGAAAATTGTGTGTCTAGCTGCAGTTCCTAAAGTAAGTTATATTTTCAACACAAAATTACTTTTAAATTCTTGTGTTGTTCTTCATTTATCGATGATGCAATGATTCCTTGTACAGTGATCCATTTACTTTGATCGCCTATCTTCTCCCTCGAATTCCTTATGCCTGCTCTCTGGACGTTGTCAGTCCACCTTAACACAAGGTGTCTCCAGATCTAAATCGCTATATAATTTATTTAACTTTCACAGGGAAAGAACACTATGAGGTTTAATTTAAGAATTAAATTAATGTTTTTATTACCTCACCTCATATCCTTTTTCTTCTATACTGCAGTTTTGGAGCTTATCTCCATCATCAGTAGCCTCTGGTCGACCTGTGTTATGTCATTTCTTGGCGATTATCTTCTTACTTCTATCGGTGGATTGATGAACCTCTGGATCAGGTCAAAATTTGCGGGGGTTTCGAAATTCATGAGTTTATCTTTCTTATTTTTTTTGGATGTGCATTTTTTCCCAGACTGTCCACATCCGTAAAAAGAAGAAAGATAAACTCATGATGTTAACATTATTCATTTTTAAACATCTTAATGATGGACAAATTATATTTGAAAAGAAAAAATATATGCCTAGACTGGGGTTTGAACCCAGGACCTTTGACTTTCTATGTCAGTACTCTTTCATCTGAGCCACCTAGGCCTCCCAGATGGAAGAGCATTGACATAGAGAGTCAAAGGTCCTGGGTTCAAACCCCAGTCGTGACCTCCCAGATGGAAGAGCATTGACATAGAGAGTCAAAGATCCTGGGTTCAAACCCCAGTCATGGCTCTCTCAGATGGAAGAGCATTGACATAGAGAGTCAAAGGTCCTGGGTTGAAACCCCAGTCTAGGTGTATATTTTTCTTTTCAAATATAATAAACTCATGAGTTTTGAAACTACCACAAATTTTGACCTGATCCACCGATAGAAGAAGAAAACCGCCAAGAAACGTAACAGCGTAACTCTGCCTTCCAGGCGCCTCAACCTCAGAAGTGGGTTACAATACGCCAATGCCAGGAAAGAATACCTGAAATGTTGGATGACAAACTGGTGGCATTGAACAAAAAAAAATTTGTTTCTTTCCCATGCATTTAATATGAACTTTTTCTTATAATATCCATGTTTCACTTCTATATTGTTCTGTGTTTTTCATACTACTTATTGATCTCGACTTAAAACTTGTTTTAATGCATAGGAGCATCTATTGCCCATTGTAATCCTTGTTTGAACCTCTTCATTTAGTTCATTTTTAGACGTAATTAGAGAACCCAGGTATTTAATATCATCAACTTATATTTGAAGAGAAACATTTCGCCTAGACCGACACTCGAACCCAGGACCCTTGGCTTTCCGGGCCAAATGCTCTACCAACTGAGCTACCAAGGTGAGTTGCGATCTAGATGCAAATTTTTCTCTTACATACATTGTAATTCCCTCACGCCAAATGCTTTGAAACCCTTGCTTCTATCTTTGCAAATGGCGGCCTCTTAGTTAAGAAGACATTAATTGGGAGTTTAACATTACTTTATAAAGCCAGTAGGGCTTCTATTGATGTTTTTATTATTGATTTAACACTTCTCACTGAAGGATAAATTATATTTGAAGAGACTATTTAACTCATGCCCCAAATGGGACTCAGTGGCCAATCACGTTTCAATGATTTCTGTTTTACAACCAATCAGAGTCGTGTTTCACCAAATATTTATCAGTGTTATAATTACCATATTAAAGAAAGCTCCTCCTTTTTAATGTTCTGAACAGGTCTGACCATTATTTTGCAGTGACTGAGCCTGTGAGAAATACGGCTACCAGATTGTATATATATAGTGCATGAATGTCAACACATGCCGCATGCGGGAGTTAATATAAAAACATTTGTAGCAATTGATTATACCACCAAAAAAAGAAACCACTGTTTGCACTTTCTTAAATGTATTTTTCCCAGGTAACAATCCAGAAAAATATAATTGTCATATTTACATCATACGACATCAGACATGAATTAATATACAGTTTGATGTGTTTCATTTTTTCTCCACTAGAGAGCATTCTTACAATATTGCGTTCCTTTGGCAATAAATAGTATGATCTGGTTCCAGTGATAAACAAAAGAAGCAGATGAAGCGTACCAATCGTTTTCTCATTTGTTTTCAAACATCGCCGTTTACATTAAATATATAAATATTTTAAAATAACTATAGTTAAATAATGATTTGTGAGTGAACAGCTTAATTTTATTCGTTAAATAGTCCTAACAAATGCCACTCTTGATTTCCAAATTCTCTAGATAATAAATATTTAATTTTAGGAAGTTATATTTTGAGGTTATTTTAATTATATTATTTTTGATCTGGACATCTTACCTCAATATTAATGTTAATACATTAATATTGAGGTAAGATGTCCAGACCAAAAATAATATAATTCTCTAGATAAATTCACTCCTCACTTCGTGAGTCGTGAATTTATCGATAATTTGGAAATCACTCGTGGCATTACTTATGAAAAATTTTTTTTGCCTACATCTAGGCGCAACTTGCCTTGGTAGCTCAGTTGGTAGAGCATTTGGCCCGGCAAACCTAAGGTCCCGGGTTCGAATCTTGGTCTAGGCGAAAATTTTTCTCTTCAAATATAATTTATCCTTCAGTGAGAAGTGTTAAATTAATAATAAAAACATCAATCATCTACTTACTGACCATCAAAATCAATTTGCTGCCACATAAAAGCAAGAAGAACAAACCTAGAAATAATAAAAAAATTGGAGACATATTTTAGCATATTTAGAGAGGAAAATTTGAGGCGATGTCCATTAACAATAATAGTTAGGTTGATAACAAATGTTACAATGTGTTGCAGGAAGCAGTTTAACAAGGGGCTGAAGGCTAACGACTGGGTGCAGCAGGTTGCATCTTTGATGCAGGGGAAAGGCGGAGGAAAACCTGAATCAGCCCAGGCATCAGGCACGAACGTGTCGTGTCTACAACAAGCATTAGAAATTGCTACCAATTTTGCTAAACAAAAACTCTCTGCCAATGTAACCACATCAAATGCAGGGCCCGTCCTTCATACGTATCCCAACAATTCGAGAGCTTATCGTGCCCTCATAGCTGCTAAATTCTCTGGGAAAAACATCAGCGTATCACCAACATTTGAAATGGGAAAAACTAACAAGAATCGTGATTACGTTGATAAATTCCCGTTGGGGCAGGTTCCAGCTTTTGAAGAAAATGGGGCCCTTCTTTTTGAAAGCAATGCTATTTCGTACTATCTTTCTAACAGTCAGTTGAGAGGAGACACTCCTTTCTCTGAGTCACAAATTCTTCAGTGGATCAGCTATGCTGATAATGATATTGTTCCATACGCATCTGAATGTGTGTATGCTTGTCTCGGTATCGAACCCGCAACATACCGTATTCAAAATTCCCAAAAATCTAAAGATAACGTAGTGAAAATTTTGAAATATTTGGATGAATATTTGATCACTAAAACATTTTTGGTTGGAGAAAGAATTTCTTTGGCTGACATAACGGTATTTTGTTCGTTGATACCGCTTTATGAACATGTTCTAGATCCAAGTCTACGTAAACCATTTGTTAATTTGAACCGGTGGTTTCAAACGGTTTTGAATCAACCACAAGTTTTGTCAGTTGTAGGTAAAATTGAATTATGTACCGGCATGAAGACGGTTCCTACCAAATCAAAAAAGAAATAGAATGTTCAATGTCTGTAGAGTTGAAGGAAAGAATGTACTAAGTACACATTTTTTAAAATCAAATTACACTGGGAGGTAACACTATGATGTAATTTTCAATTTATAAATAGGAGAAAAATCAATTTAAGAAAGAAAAAATTAACGCTTGAACTGGGATTTGAACCCTGGATGTTTCGTCCTCAATACGAGTGTGCTGTCCATTACACCATTTAAACAATGATACACATTTATTTAAGTTTCACAGGGAAAAAACACTATGAGCTTTAATTTAAGAATTAAATTAATGTTTTTATTACCTCACCTCATATCCTTTTTCTTCTAGACTGCAGTTTCGGAGCTTATCTCCATTATCAGTAGCCTCTGGTCGACCGGTGTTACATTGTTTGTTGGCAGTTTTCTTCTTCCTTCTATTGGTGGGCCAATGGACCTCTGGATCAGGTCAAAATTTCGATACTCCTGCCAGTGAAGATTTTGTGCCAACAAGATGGGACTTCCCCCCATTTCTTTAACAAAGTCAGATATTATTTAATACACTTGTTCTTCTCAAACAGTTCTTAGTACATTCTTTTCCTGAAGCATTCAGCTCTTCTATTAGTAACAATAAGGGATCTTTACCTTTATTAACTTTTTACTTGAATTATTTTCTTTTTAATTTTTTTACATTTTTCTTTGCAGTACAAAAGGGTACATAATGCATGTTTCAAAGTGCCATACTTCTGCATCATCATATAATTCTGGAGAATTTTATTTCAGCAATTAATATTGTTAACATAATAATATCTGCCATGCTAGCTTAAGCAGGCCTGGGTTCAACTCCTGCCTAGGTTGAAATCTTCTTCTTCTTCTTCGTTCCAAGTATTAGGCCAAGGCCTGTTATGATCCTATAGAAAATTTTCCCTCCAGCGTTTCATAGGACGACCCAGAGATCTTCGTCCTCTTGGTATATAATTATAAACAGCTTTGGGGATCCGATTTGAAGTCATTCTTTCAAGATGGTGTTTCCAATTTAGTTGGTACTGTTTAATATATTCCAAAATTGGCGTAGTCTTCAATTCTTTTAAGATATCGGTGTTTCTTTTTCCGATCCCATCTGGTGTAACCCGCTGTTCTGCGCATGAATCTCATTTCACAAGCCGTTATTCTGCTTTCATGTTGTCTTTTTAGTGTCCATGCTTCACTACCATAGGTCAACACTGGTCTAGCCAAAGTGTTATATAAACATAATCTGGTGTTTTTTGTACAAGGGATGGTTTCATAACTTCATTAATAATTCCTAAACTTTTATTATAACTAGTATTGGTCGTCATAAGTTTGATCCTTCTGGGAAATTCTCGTACAAGACTTGAAAGCATAATAATAGTCCCTTCAATTGGTTGCTGGCCAAAGGAAGGTAAGACCAGTGATGGGGCTGCCATCATATAGCCTCTGGTCAGGCTTTTCTGGAGAAGAAAAGAAAATAAAGGAAAGAAAAAATGGAAGAAAGGAAAGACTCCCTAGCCCTCGGATGCCCTAATAGCGTCGGGGTCTAAAAAACAAGAGTTAACCAAGAGAGGTTAGATAGTAAAGTTAAAAGAGTGCAAAACAAAAATAAGTGGAAGAAATGTTTTGGTCAGCTTGGGCACCTTGTGGTTGCCATCCACATATCCCTAGATGAGGACAGAAATAAATTTTGAAATTCCCAGGGAATTGGATTTGTAGGTCCTTTGGTTTACCAACACATGGAATAAGAAGCAGTACTTCATTACGACAGAACAATGGTCTTGTAAATACTGAAGATGGTAGAAATTGTGTTCTGAAATCGGTCTTAATTGAATGTTAGGTGAGGTGATAATTTATTTTAAATTAAAATATACCTCATAGTGTTACTTCCTCTTGCGAGCTAAGTTCCAGTTGTAATGTAAACAAACCAGATGTATGACTGCATTTTCAATAACATTTTAACTTTAAGTGTATAAGAAAATGTAATTCACTCTCTAACACTTGAAATAGAGAAAATAGAAATATATATTAGTCCACCGCTGTGGTCTTGAGGTAGCGTGCTGCCTTGTCACGCAGTGGGCCTGGGTTCAATCCCCGGTCGGGACAGTTTTTCTGGGTGAGGTTTTTATCGGGGGTTTTTCCTCACCTGTAAGACAAATGTCAGGAAGCTTAGGGCCCAACGGTTCCCGAAAATCATCTGGCCATGACCATCATCCTTATCATCATCATTATCATCATCATCCTTCACCGGTGTGGAAAGCAACAGGAAGCTACCACACCTACACAATTCCCTAGTAAAGCTGCAAATCATAGCATGAAAATGCTATGATTGCAGTAAAGGACCTGCCCTCGGGCAGAATTACTATGGATGGATGGATGGATGGACATGTCTCTATAAGTAATATGGGATAATCTTAAAATATATAATTACATAAGAATTAAATTAATCATGATTATTTCATACCTCATACTTCTATATTTCTTTAAATACAGCACTGCAGTATCGGCAATTTCTTATCATTTAAATACTGCAGTGGTGTATTTAAAGAAATATAGAAGTATGAGGTATGAAATAATCACGATTAATTTAATTCTTATGAATTTGAACCTCATAATGTTAAAAGTTCCCAAATTTAGTATATAAATATATAATTACAATTGTAATACATTAAGTAAGCATTGTTATATTCTTAAGCATGCGCAATGCAGAATATGTTGGAATTTCAGTTGTTTCAAAATGGTTGCTTCTGTATAATTTTGAAACATTGGAACTGAAACTATTTGAAAAGTGGAGAAAAACATATTATTTTGAATGTTTTCAAAGAGTTAGTGAAAAATATCCCACATGAGCCATTGAGGATGTGGTGAAAATAACAGCAGAATTTACAGGTGAGTCAGCATGGAGCATAAATTCTGCTCATAATGAAATTGTAAATAAACGATATCTATTGACCTCATGGAAAAAAATGTAAATGTCTGATTAGATAGACCCATATATAATTTTTTGTCATAAATAAATAAGAAATGGAGGATGATCCTAATTATTGGTACCATCTTATCTTGTATTCAGTCTTATTTCCCGTAAATATGATGTTGCCTAAAAACAATGTTTTTATCGTACACAATTCAGTCATACGGCGGGTAAAAGTAACACCACGGCTTCTCCAATAGATGGAGTGAGTAACACCTTATGTAAGTTTATTTACAGTAGAACTGGTACTTAGCTCGGATACTGTATATAAAATATTAATTTAATTAGAAATTATATTTGAAGAGAAAAATATACAATGTTAATATTATTCATTTTTAAACATCTTAATGATGGACAAATTATATTTGAAAATAAATATATATGCCTAGACTGGGGTTTGAACCCAGGACCTTTGACACTCTATGTCAATGCTCTTCGAAGTGAGCTACCTAGGCCTCCAATCTAAATGCGTATTTTTCTCTTCTACATAGTTAACTCCCTAACCACAAATGCTACGAGCCGTTGCTACGATTTTTGCAAATGGCGGCTTCTTTATTAAGAAGACATTTTATTGGGAATTTAAACATTACTTATAAAACCAGACCCCAGTCTAGGCGTATATTTTTGTTTTCAAATATAATTTGTCCATCATTAATGTTTAAAACGAAAAATATGAACATTGAAAGAAGCATTACTGGCTTTATAAGTAATGTTTAAATTCCCAATAAAAAGTCTTCATAATAAAGAAGCCGCCATTTGCAAAAATCGTAGCAATGGCTCTTAGCATTTGGGGTTAGGGAATTAACTATGTAGAAGAGAAAAATATGCATTTTAGATTGGAGGCTTAGGTAGCTCACTTGGAAGAGCATTGACATAGAGAGTCAAGGGTCCTGGGTTCAAACCCCAGTCTAGGCGTATATTTTTCTTTTCAAATATAATAGAAAAATATACGCTCAGATTGGGGTTTGAAACCAGGACCTTTGGCTTTGTGTTCCAATGCTCTACCGACTGAGCTACGTGAACACTCCAATTTAAATGCAAATTTTTCTCTTATACATTGTTAATTCCCAAGTGCCAATTAAACATTTTTTTCTTTACGTTATGTTAATTCCCAAGTGCCAATTAGACATTTTTTTCTTTACGTTAATTGTACAAGTAATGTCTGGATCTCATGTCATCCTCTCGCTCTCCAATAATCACATTCTATTGCAGTAATTTATCTGTTTTTAATTAAGTGCCCATTTGTGCTACAATCGCTGTACCATTTGTATTGAAAAGCTTGACCAATGACAATCTTCATAAGAAGTGTATATTCTAGGGCTGGTGCCTGGAGTGTGGGATGAATCATGAACTAAACTGGTGAACTAATCAGTATTACAGTTCATGTTGATAAATATTTTTTGTTGAAGGTGTTAAGTTTGAGGTGAAAAGAAAAGAAATTAACAAAAATTAAAAAAAGAAATTAATTACTTCAGAGTTATCATTTATATAACTTCCATGTTCCATTTTTCTCCCATGTTTTGTCACTTTTTGACACATCTCAATAATTTACATTATACACCATAGTGAGATCAGTTTAGTAGTGGTGTACCGAAATCACCTTTTCAATAGGTGACAACTACATAACAACTACGTCATCGTGTCTTCCCTCTACAGTAATGTTAGTGCCAAATTCCTGTCTTCGTTGTCCTCTCCCTTTCTTCTTTATGCATTGCGTGTGACTACGCATATTCCCCTTGTTATCGAAAGCCTCAAATAAGCTGTGCAAGTTAGTATCAGGGTCATCATCAACTTCGAGATTGTGGTGGTCAGATCGACCGCAGCTCGAGGGAGCTTTTTGGTTTCATCAGTCCCACAAGCCAGGGTAGGGCAACCAGGACTGTGGACCCTAGCCCTTGGCTGGACTGGGTTGTGTGTGTGTATGATGTATGAATATCATGATTATTATTGACTTTTTTTAATTATTGATGACCGAGTTTGTTAATTTATATTATTTCATTCATATCTTTTGTTTCAACGGTCAAGAAGATGAATTTTTGTTAAATTATTTGTATTATCTGACACATTATTCTTATTAAAAGTCATAATATTTGGTTAAAATTAAAAAAAAAATTTGTTGTACATATTATGGACTGTTGAACGTGATGGAATTTTAACACCCAGGAATCGTTTCAAAATGTCTTCGTACTTGGCTGGCAGACTGAGTGTAACACATTCAGTACCGTAAACCAGTTAAGGCGTTTAAAGAGACTATCGTGTATGCGGCCGTCGATCAGTTAACTCGTTTAAGAGCGTGCGCGAACAAACTGCGTTTATATTCGGCGCCTAAATATTGTGTTGGCTTAGTATGTCTTGGAGATCATAGATGGCATGTAAATGTACATTTTCTATTCCCATTTGACACATTTAACCTTGATGAATCCCCTTTTATTTTTTAAACAAACAACACATGGAATTCGTTCACCCAAACTAGTCTCCAATGCAGACGTATTTGTTTCTCGTTATCACGCTGTTGTTTGTGCGTGAGTGAAACCATGGCGAAAGAAAAATGTCTCACACAAGAAGAATTAGTGAATATTTTGCATAATGATGATTCAGATGAATTAGAATATTCACAAAGTGAAAGTGAAGATGAACTTCCACTTCCTGAAATTGATATGCCGATACCATGTGATGTCAATCTCCCAAGTTATTTCACCATCAAATCCTACTAGGATATCTCCTTTAGGTATGTTCAAAATTTGAATTTTCTAGGACTAATAGTTTGTGAATAATGGTCCATTTTCTGAAGTGCCACGAAAAGGGTAGCTGGGGTATTTAAATGGCTGGTCTGTGGTTTTAAATGCCCTGCTCAGTGCCTGGTACTGTTAATAAATATTGTTCATAAATAAATACACGTTGTTCAGTAGAAAAATTATTAGCCATTATACAGTTTACACTCATAGACACGTGATTCACTTTACACTTATGTTTTATAAGATACAAATTTTAAAATTGAAATAACTTATACATACGCCATTCAGTACACAAGGAAAAGTGAGCGAGCACCTTATCTACTTGAGGTACACTATCTGACTGTGAACTCGTAAACTGCTGAGTCAGCACACATTTCAGGTCCCATGTCTGCACGTGTAAGCCTTTGTTCCCGCACTGCACAAACCCCGCGTCTGCCGTCCACTACTTAACTGATCTCACTGTAGTATCATACATTAAACTACTACTACGTCACTTTGGATAATCGTATCTAAATGAAATTGGTGACAATCAAAAAAGAAACTCAAAAAGTTTTGTGCATGTTAACAATGGAGAATAATGGACAACAATACAGAAACTAAACTAAACTTAATCATGTTTTTTGCGGTCAATAGGGTTCATTGTTGGACATTCAATGTCTATGAGGTATAGCAAAAACTTTTTGAGTTTCTCTTTTTATCATATTAAATTAATGTTGGGAAGTAAACATTATGAGGTATAATCATTAAAATTCATTGGAGAACATTTTGTTTAAACAATTCACCTCATAGGATTCATGCTTCCATGATACTGCGGTTTCAAACACAGTCGTGTTCATCCTCAGCATTAAGTCTGTCTGATGAAATTCAACCATAGATGGCAGCACTGAAGATGGTGACAATAGAACAGTTGACGGCCGAAGAATTTTGTGTGTGTTTAGGCAAACAGTTTTCAGATACTTCTGAAATCCACAATGGGTTGAAGCAAGGATATGCACCATCTCTTTTATATTTTGTACTAGAGCATGGCATCAAATCTTTTAGAGGATGCAAGAAGGCCTACAACTCAACGGTATTAATAAGCTGTTAATTTATTCTGATAATGATGTATTATTGGGCAATAGCAAGACGGTACTAAGGGCAAATTACACTCTATTGAGTAACACTAAGAAATTGGGACTGGAAGTAAACAGTAAAAGTAAATACATATTCACACATAGAAATACAATGAAAATTGGCAGTTAATGACAAATGAAGGAAATTTTGAAGAAGTGGCAGAATTCAAATACCTAGAAACAATAATTACATTAGGAAAGACAAGCAGAAGTAAATTAAACTAGGTTCAGTTCTGGAAATTTGTGTTATGCATTACAGGGACTCTTGTTAACTCAATTTCACTCAAGAAAATGTTAGAGTGAAAATATATGAAACTGTTATTCTTCCAGTTATGTCGATGCGAAACATGGACTCTTACTTTAAGGGGGAAAGAAGATTATGATGTTTGAGAATAAAGTTCTTAGAAACATTTTTGGGCCAAAAAGAGGTAGAACAGACAGGTGAATGGAGAAAACTACACAATAGTGAGCTAAATGTTATGTATAGGAAGCCAGATATAATAAAAACTGGAGGGAAAACTCCCAGTTGGTAGACCAAGAATGAGGTGGGAGAATAACATTAACTATGATGAGGGAAGTAGAATATATAGGAGATGATTGGAAAACATAAGCTCGGGATAGGGATGTAAGGTAGGCCATGAACGTACGGGTTCGATAGTATAAGTGAGTTAGTCAGTGTAGCCAGTATGACGGATTTAGAGCTGAACCCAGAATTTTCAAGTTTACATTTTATTTATGTTAAAAATAATTTAGTTATATCTAATATGTTGTACTTAGATAGAAAAAATATTTTTAACAAGTTGGTAATATGTTTTTAAATATTTAGCTCTTTTAATTTTGCAATATTGGCTGCTCTGTATCCTGTTGAATGATTTCAAAATGGCGTTTGATCTTTCAACTTACAGTTATTTATTTTTAATAATATGGCGGTATTTGTGATATTTCCAATTGTGAGTGTTATATTATGCTGACAGCTTTCCAGATTTAAGTAAGTAATTTTAATTTCGGTTAGTTACATGTAGAAATGCTGTAATTTTAATCGTTTGAGTAAATTGTGACACTACTGTATGAAGATGGTACTGTAATTTATTGTTATAAATTCTGACGTTTGTTAACACATAATAACAATTGGAGTATTATGTACAGATTGGTTGATTCTGACATAAATAAGTAATAACTTCAACCTATGGTTAATGCAAACTTCAGCCTAAAATTTCACTTTTAATAGATCAGGATTGATCAATAACATTGATACATTTAAACATTCTTTTTTTGTTCTTTTGATCCAAAATAGATGATTATTTGTGATTCGACTCCATAGATTTAAAATCTAGGATTGTAGATACTATATCACATCTTTTTCATGTGTTTTTAATAAAAACAATTTCCTTCAATTAAATCGAAATCATTTTGGCTCAACTCTAGAATGTGACGTATGATTTTCCATAGACATTTGCACTACGTACTTTTATAATTTTTAATAACATTTCGAAGTATTTTAAACATTTTGTAACGTTTCTTAAAACATACTTTACAATTATAGGCTCAACTTTAGAATATTTTCCACTTGATTTTCCATACTCTATTCGAAAAAACTTTAGTTTGATATCTGCCATTAATTTTCTAAGTCCTACAGAATAACAGTGCGCATATGCAAACGTTTATAGAGTTGACGCTATAGGTGAAACCATGTATCTTTGAAGTCCTACAAAAAGTTTATTGAGTTGTTGCTAGATGACATTACGTAGCTGTGAAAACGATATGACCAACCATCGTAATAAATTCCTAGACGTTTATTAGAAATGGGTGTAACTAACTTCCCTCTTCCTAACCTAACAAAATTAATTACATGCATATTAGGCTCAACTGCACTTCTACTAGCGCTTGATTTTTCAGTTATATTGTTGTAAACTATAGCTCTTCTTCTGTATTTACTAACATTATTTAATATTTTAAACTTTTCAAACAATTTTTATAACATTATTAGACAATTTTGAAGTATTTATTTAAATATGCAAATCACAATATTATGACACTGTTAGACAATATTGTGATGCTAACTGCTATTTTCTCCACAGAGGGTATTATTTTTCTACCGCTGTTTTGGGTTATCGCTGGTTGGATCAGCATTAGGGAGTGATAAGTATGTGTACATCCATTTTTAATAAACGTTTGGTAATTTTAACATTATTAATATATTTTTAACATAGATTTGGGGATTTTTTGCAAATATTGGTCATTTAAATTTCATGGCAACGGATAGTAATTGAGGATGATAATTGATATGTGGTTCGATTGTGGGTTATCGCTGTCTCTATAAACTCTGATGCATGCGCACTGTTGTTCTATAGAACTTGAAAATATTTCATGCTAGTTTAAGTGCAGTTTTTCTCTCTCTTTTTTGTAAATCTCCCTTATTGAACTTTGTTCCTTTAGCTATCTAACAAGGGAATTGCCAACCATTGCACGCTGAAACCTACCCTTGAAATTTCTCCCAGAGAAGTGACGTGCCAAGGCCATGTCCAAAAAATTATGTACCATTTCAACTGCAAGGCACAGAAATCGAAGCTAGAATCCCAGAATGGGAACCCACTGTACAAAACAGATGGACTCCCTACTTGAGTAAGAACAGAGTGAGGCTGGATGCAACATGGATTGCAGGCAGTTTGGGTTATCTAATTTACCAAGTCAGTCCCGCGCTATAGCCGAGTGGTTAAGGCAGGAAGCCTTGGCACAGAGCTACGGGACTTGCAATGCTTCAAGTCTCCTTGGCAGAGGACATTTTCTCATGGTATTTCGGCCAGTATGGGACCAGTGCCCATCCAGCATCGTGAGGCATTTGGGTAGCTACAATGAGTAGCAGCTCCAGGTCGAGAAAACCAATTATAACGTCTGGGGGACTCGACATGCTGACCATATGTTACTCCTACACTGGCTGAATGATCATCTACCTCTGTGATTGACACATGTGGATGAGAGGCCAGCAGCCGGCTGGTAGTCTAAGGACCTTCTAGGCCTGTCGCGCCAGAAGAAGAAATACGACGACGGCGAAGATTTGGACACCGTAGCATCCCAGACAGTTTAGGGTCATATTTTTATGCTCTCTTTGTCCTTAGCTAAATAAAGGCATGTTGTTTTGTCATATGATGGCATCGTAGCAGGTTACCTGGTATTTCCATCTGAGGGATCATTTCGGATGTTGAATTTTCTGTCTAGTCTAGAGGGCGTCTCTAATGATTTTAGATTCATTATAGTGCGTCGTCTTGGGTGTTGAAGCTCCATCCGCAAGCGGCGCTTAAATGCTTGGTCGTTAGGATTGAATTTTGTATTTAGATTTGAAATTTGAATTTGGAAAAATTAAAATTAAGTTGAAAATGCTACGATTAAAAATTAATAATTTTGAATTTAGATTGGGAACGATAATCTACTGGTGGAATCTAGGGAACCGCTCCGACATTTGTCTTAATGCTAGGGAAAACGAGAAGACGAGCAATTACGATTTCGAGAAACCGAACAATCTCGAATTCGGGAAACCGAACAATCTCGAATTCGAGGAACCGAACAATCTCGAATTCGGGAAACCGAACAATCTCGAATTCGAGGAACCGAACAATCTCGAATTCGGGAAACCGAACAATCTCGAATTCGAGGAACCGAACAATCTCGAATTCGGGAAACCGAACAATCTCGAATTCGAGGAACCGAACAATCTCGAATTCGGGAAACCGAACAATCTCGAATTCGAGGAACCGAACAATCTCGAATTCGGGAAACCGAACAATCTCGAATTCGAGGAACCGAACAATCTCGAATTCGGGAAACCGAACAATCTCGAATTCGAGGAACCGAACAATCTCGAATTCGGGAAACCGAACAATCTCGAATTCGAGGAACCGAACAATCTCGAATTCGGGAAACCGAACAATCTCGAATTCGAGGAACCGAACAATCTCGAATTCGGGAAACCGAACAATCTCGAATTCGAGGAACCGAACAATCTCGAATTCGGGAAACCGAACAATCTCGAATTCGGGAACCGAACAATCTCGAATTCGGGAAACCGAACAAT
Organism: Diploptera punctata; assembly: GCA_030220185.1. NCBI lineage: Eukaryota > Metazoa > Arthropoda > Insecta > Blattodea > Blaberidae > Diploptera > Diploptera punctata. The sequence continues at coordinate 865,734 of JASPKZ010007634.1, forward strand.
CTCGAATTCGAGGAACCGAACAATCTCGAATTCGGGAAACCGAACAATCTCGAATTCGAGGAACCGAACAATCTCGAATTCGGGAAACCGAACAATCTCGAATTCGAGGAACCGAACAATCTCGAATTCGGGAAACCGAACAATCTCGAATTCGAGGAACCGAACAATCTCGAATTCGGGAAACCGAACAATCTCGAATTCGAGGAACCGAACAATCTCGAATTCGGGAAACCGAACAATCTCGGATTCGAGGAACCGAACAATCTCGAATTCGGGAAACCGAACAATCTCGAATTCGAGGAACCGAACAATCTCGAATTCGGGAAACCGAACAATCTCGAATTCGGGAAACCGAACAATCTCGAATTCGGGAAACCGAACAATCTCGAATTCGAGGAACCGAACAATCTCGAATTCGGGAAACCGAACAATCTCGAATTCGAGGAACCGAACAATCTCGAATTCGGGAAACCGAACAATCTCGAATTCGAGGAACCGAACAATCTCGAATTCGGGAAACCGAACAATCTCGAATTCGAGGAACCGAACAATCTCGAATTCGGGAAACCGAACAATCTCGAATTCGAGGAACCGAACAATCTCGAATTCGGGAAACCGAACAATCTCGAATTCGAGGAACCGAACAATCTCGAATTCGGGAAACCGAACAATCTCGAATTCGAGGAAACCGAACAATCTCGAATTCGGGAAACCGAACAATCTCGAATTCGAGAAACCGAACAATCTCGAATTCGGGAAACCGAACAATCTCGAATTCGAGGAAACCGAACAATCTCGAATTCGGGAAACCGAACAATCTCGAATTCGAGGAACCGAACAATCTCGAATTCGGGAAACCGAACAATCTCGAATTCGAGAAACCGAACAATCTCGAATTCGGGAACCGAACAATCTCGAATTCGAGGAAACCGAACAATCTCGAATTCGGGAAACCGAACAATCTCGAATTCGGGAAACCGAACAATCTCGAATTCGGGAAACCGAACAATCTCGAATTCGAGGAACCGAACAATCTCGAATTCGGGAAACCGAACAATCTCGAATTCGAGGAACCGAACAATCTCGAATTCGGGAAACCGAACAATCTCGAATTCGAGGAACCGAACAATCTCGAATTCGGGAAACCGAACAATCTCGAATTCGAGGAACCGAACAATCTCGAATTCGGGAAACCGAACAATCTCGAATTCGAGGAACCGAACAATCTCGAATTCGGGAAACCGAACAATCTCGAATTCGAGGAACCGAACAATCTCGAATTCGGGAAACCGAACAATCTCGAATTCGAGAACCGAACAATCTCGAATTCGGGAGAACCGAACAATCTCGAATTCGAGGAACCGAACAATCTCGAATTCGGGAAACCGAACAATCTCGAATTCGAGGAACCGAACAATCTCGAATTCGGGAAACCGAACAATCTCGAATTCGAGGAACCGAACAATCTCGAATTCGGGAAACCGAACAATCTCGAATTCGAGGAAACCGAACAATCTCGAATTCGGGAAACCGAACAATCTCGAATTCGAGGAACCGAACAATCTCGAATTCGGGAAACCGAACAATCTCGAATTCGAGGAAACCGAACAATCTCGAATTCGGGAAACCGAACAATCTCGAATTCGAGGAACCGAACAATCTCGAATTCGGGAAACCGAACAATCTCGAATTCGAGGAACCGAACAATCTCGAATTCGGGAAACCGAACAATCTCGAATTCGAGGAACCGAACAATCTCGAATTCGGGAAACCGAACAATCTCGAATTCGAGAACCGAACAATCTCGAATTCGGGAAACCGAACAATCTCGAATTCGAGGAACCGAACAATCTCGAATTCGGGAAACCGAACAATCTCGAATTCGAGGAACCGAACAATCTCGAATTCGGGAAACCGAACAATCTCGAATTCGAGGAACCGAACAATCTCGAATTCGGGAAACCGAACAATCTCGAATTCGAGGAACCGAACAATCTCGAATTCGGGAAACCGAACAATCTCGAATTCGAGGAACCGAACAATCTCGAATTCGGGAAACCGAACAATCTCGAATTCGAGGAACCGAACAATCTCGAATTCGGGAAACCGAACAATCTCGAATTCGAGGAAACCGAACAATCTCGAATTCGGGAAACCGAACAATCTCGAATTCGGGAACCGAACAATCTCGAATTCGGGAAACCGAACAATCTCGAATTCGAGGAACCGAACAATCTCGAATTCGGGAAACCGAACAATCTCGAATTCGAGGAACCGAACAATCTCGAATTCGGGAAACCGAAATCTCGAATTCGAGGAACCGAACAATCTCGAATTCGGGAAACCGAACAATCTCGAATTCGAGGAACCGAACAATCTCGAATTCGGGAAACCGAACAATCTCGATTCGAGGAACGAACAATCTCGAATTCGGGAAACCGAACAATCTCGAATTCGGGAAACCGAACAATCTCGAATTCGGGAAGCCGAACAATCTCGAATTCGAGGAACCGAACAATCTCGAATTCGGGAAACCGAACAATCTCGAATTCGAGGAACCGAACAATCTCGAATTCGGGAAACCGAACAATCTCGAATTCGAGGAACCGAACAATCTCGAATTCGGGAAACCGAACAATCTCGAATTCGAGGAACCGAACAATCTCGAATTCGGGAAACCGAACAATCTCGAATTCGAGGAACCGAACAATCTCGAATTCGAGGAACCGAACAATCTCGAATTCGGGAAACCGGACAATCTCGAATTCGAGAAACCAAACAATATCTAATTCGAGAAACCGAACAATCTCGAATTCGAGAAACCGAACAATCTCTAATTCGAGAAACCGAACAATCTCGAATTCGAGGAACCGAACAATCTCGAATTCGAGAAACCGAACAATCTCGAATTCGAGAAACCGAACAATCTCGAATTCGGGAAACCGAACAATCTCGAATTCGAGAAACCGAACAATCTCGAATACGAGAAGCCGAACAATCTCGAATTCGAGAAACCGAACAATCTCGAATTCGAGAAACCGAACAATCTCGAATTCGAGAAACCGAACAATCTCGAATTCGAGAAACCGAAGAATCTCGAATTCGAGAAACCGAACAATTTCGAATTCGAGAAACCGAACAATTTCGAATTCGAGAAACCGAACAATCTCGAATTCGAGAAACCGAACAATCTCGAATTCGGGAAATCTTACAATCTCGAATAGGAAAAATCGAACAACCTCGAATTCGAAAAATCGAACAATCTCGAATTCGGGAAACCGAACAATCTTGAATTCGAGAAACCGAGCAATATCTAATTCGAGAAACCGAACAATCTTGCTTCGAGAAACCGAACAATCTCGAATTCGAGAAACTGAACAATATCGAATTCGAGAAACCGGATAACCTCGCGTTCGAGATACAGAACAATCTCGAATTCGAGAAACCGAACAATCTCGAATTCAGGAAATCTAACAATCTCGAATAGGAAAAATCGAACAATCTCGAATTCGAAAAAATCGAACAATCTCGAATTCGGGAAACCGAACAATCTTGAATTCGAGAAACCGAGCAATATCTAATTCGAGAAACCGAACAATCTTGCTTTCGAGAAACCGAACAATCTCGAATTCGAGAAACCGGATAACCTCGCGTTCGAGATACAGAACAATCTCGAATTCGAGAAACCAAACAATCTCGAATTCGGGAAATCTAACAATCTCGAATAGGAAAAATCGAACAATCTCGAATTCGAAAAATCGAACAATCTCGAATTCGGGAAACCGAACAATCTTGAATTCGAGAAACCGAGCAATATCTAATTCGAGAAACCGAACAATCTTGCTTTCGAGAAACCGAACAATCTCGAATTCGAGAAACCGGATAACCTCGCGTTCGAGAAACCGAACAATCTCGAATTCGAGGAGACGGAGAGTCTCGATTTCGAGGATGCGGAGAGTCTCGAGTTTACAAGGTCAGGTATTTTATTACTCCCTATGTTTAAATGAGAGATTTAGCACTGGATTTTAGTGCCTTGCAGTTAAAAAAAGGAGATAATTATTTGGACACGGCGTTAGTACGTCACAGTGATTCTCCGGTAGAAATTTGAAGGTAAATTTCAGCATGCATGGTTGACAGTTCCCTTGTAAGAAGAAATTTGGGGATTCTGTGCCAGGAGTCAACCTGCATTAGTCACTGTTCAAATGAAGTAGCCAAGTTTTCCTTTTGGTGCAACAGATTGCCCCAGTAAACTATACACTATTCTGGTGTATTGTAGTCTCATTATTATAGTTGTCCAACGGCTCGCGTGTCTCCCCGCAGCTGTTATATATAATTAAATATAAAGATGCCGACTACAGCATGTCACGCAGCACCCGATTTTATATAAATGGACAACCATCGTAGTGAGGCTATAATACACTAACTTTTCTTCTTCTTCTTCTTCTTAAACTTAATTTGTAGGATTTTCATCCTGTTTATTTCCAAAATCACTCCTCGGAGGAAGACGTATTGGATGTGCATTCACTGTCTATCCATCTCTTGGCTGGTCTTCCTCTTGTTCTTCTCCCGTCCATTGGTCTATCTTCTTTAGCTCTTTTTTGCAAGTCTGTTGTCTTCCATTCTTTCTATATGACCCTTCCAATATTTTCGTCTATCTATAATAAATTTGGTTGTGTCTTGAATATGACATTTGTCCCTAATTTCTGTGTTGTGTATTTTATCAAATATTGTTTTTTCCTGAATAGTTCTTAAGATTTTCATTTTGCATGTGCTTATTATTTGTTTAGTTTTTGTTGTATCACACTAACTGTCCATTTTCTCTAACTTGTCAATCGAGTATAGGTGGACTCCTGGCATAGAATAGCTGAAATTTTATGCAAAAAAAAAAAATACACTTTCAATTTTTTTTCTTGAAACTTCCATTTGTAACTTCCACCAGAAACGCCTTCCTTGAGGTTTCTGACAGCAGTCTGCTTATGTACTGTACTGCTTTTCCTCCATACTTTCTTTCCATGACAGAAATATCTTGGTGAAATCTCTCGGTGCATTCATCACTAACCATACCTGCGTTTGGGGGGGGGAACTCCAAATGTGAGTGTTATGAGTGAATTTTCAAGTAAAAGGTGAAGTGATCCCACTACAGGCCTCAGGAGGCCCTTGGGGTAGTAGGAGGTTAAGGCTCCCACTTTTTCTTGACAATCGGCACTTGATGTCAGCCGGGTTGTCAGCCCTGCGTGACGGCCGCCTTTACCCCAGAACAAGCGTCTGGTACTCATTTCAGCTAGAGGCTGAGGAGTCGACCCCAGGGCCGTAGTGCCGCCAGAAGGTTTGGGTCAGTTTAAATATCCTCACCCCACCGGGACTCGAACCCTTGACTTTCCGGCTTGTAGCGCAGTACCTTAACCACTACGCTACGGCGTGCAGTACACTTGTAAAATTAAAAAAAATTAAAATAAAATTCTTTTTACCTCACCTCATATCCTGTCTTCTAATTAGACTGGTTTCAAAACCAATGTTGTTTCATCATCAGTAATTTCACGACCAATGTTCTGTCATCCAGGAGCGCTGCTGTTACTCCATCTGTTGGTAGATTGATGAACCTCCCAATCAAATCAAGTTCCCTGAGAATTTCGAAATTCATCAATATTTCTTTCTTTTTTTTATGTTTGATTTTTTACCAAACCGTGAGCTCTTTTGGTTTTTTCTATTAATAAAAACAAAAAAGGGAAGTAGAAAAATCTGCTGTGGCTGCTCATATTTGATCAGAAAAACACAAAATAGATGTAAACACAAAATTATTAAAACAGTTAGAAAACAAAAATGAACTCGACATATGGGAAAAAATCTATATACAGAAGAACAAGGAAAGAAATATGAACTTTGAAATTCCCGCAGAAAGGAACGTCATTAGTAAATTATTTGGACCGGAGGCAAAGAGAGCAGGAATCTAGAGCTGACAACATGAGAAAATTCAGTCTGTAATCGCTGACGATGGTGCTAAGAAGCTCTGAAACATATGTTCGACAAAATTAACTCTTTAGAGATAAGAATGAACAGACAAAATGTTTTAATTATACATATATAATGTGTTGGACAGTTTACAGGGGTCACCGCGATGGGGCGGCCTCCCATCGACATCCTGGTGACGTGGCAGCGAAAACCGCAACAAAGGTAAGTTTCCACTGCCTTTGTGGCTACAATGTTCATCAAACCTATTTGTTACTATTAATCATTATGCTGATGATGTAGTACTTTTGGCCGATAGCGAGGAGATACTAAAGGACAACACGCACACACTATTGAGTAACACTAAGAAATTAGGACTGGAAGAAATATCAATAAAACTAAATATATGGTCACACGTAGAATTTCAATATATAATGGAAATGGACAGCTAATGACAAATGAGGGAAATTTTGAGTCCCGCGCCGAAGCCGAGCGGTTAAGGTAGGAAGCCTTGGCGCAGAGCTACGGGACTTGCGCTGGTTCGAGTCTCCATGGGGGAAGAAATTTTCTCATGGTATTTCGGCCAGTATGGACCGGTGCCCACCCAGCATCGTGAGGCAATTGGGTAGCTACAATAAGTAGCGGCTCCAGGTTGAGGAACCAGCTATAACGGCTGGGGGACTCGACATGCTAACCACATGTCACCCCTACACTGGCTGTTGATCATCTACCTCTGTGATTGACACATGTGGATGTGAAGGGCCAGCAGCCGGCTGGTAAAAGGGCAATCGCTGAAAAGTGGAAAGACCCTCAATCGGAGGGAAATTTTGAGGAAGTGGCTGAATTCAAATACCTAGGAACAATAATCACAAATAGGAATGAGATACTTACGCAGTGGCACTATCGAACCCGTAGGTTCATGGCCGCGCGGACATAAGCTCTCCATACATCCCTATCCTCAGCTAATGCTTTCCAATCATTCCCTGTATAATCTACTTCCCTCAAATCATAGTTAATGTTGTTCTCCCACCTCATTCTAGGTCTACCAACTGGGCGTTTTCCCTCTGGCTCTTTCCTACAAGAAGCTTCCATGCAAGTCTTCATTCCCCATACGTGCAACATGTCCTGCCCATCGCAGTCTACGAGACTTAACTGTTCTTATTTTAATTAGTGGTCTCTTTATTACAATTTCATCAAATTCTTGACTAGGAGCATGGATAGGGTTAGAAATTAACTTAATCTGGCTTCCTATAAAGACCATTGTTATGTAGTCTCCTCCATTCACCTGTCTGTTCATCTCTCTTTGGTCCAAAAGTTTTCCTAAGTACTTTATTCTCAAATACTTGTAATCTCCTTTCCTCCCTTAAAGTAAGAGTCCATGTTTCACATCCATATAATATAACTGGTAGAATAACAGTTTTATATATTTTCAGTTTAACGTTTTTTGAAAGGAGTTGGGACATCAAGAGTCTCTGCAATGCATAATAGCACGAATTTCCAGAATTGAGCCTATGTTTAATTTCTTTGTGCATCTCATTCCTATTTGTGATTATTGTTCCTAGGTATTTGAAAATAGGAATGAGATGCACAAAGAAACTGCCAAGTATGTTCGTGGTGTGTTTTGACTAGAGATGATTTTATTACTCTGTAATTCCAATGGACCTATTAAAGTTCCTGGAAAGATAATAGTTTGAAGTTCCGATCAAGGCCGAATTGGCGCTGTTTGCTTGAAGTTTCGATCAGGGTCGCATTGGCGCCCTTGGATTGGAAGAAGATCAAGATCATTACGGGTCAGCAGACCAACCTGATAACCTAACCCCGTGTGATTTTTATCTGTGAGATTACGTAATAAGCACGTTTTTATCCCCCTGTGCCTGACACTCTTGAAAATCTGCGACATCGAATTGTTGAAACTGTGAATTCAACTAGAAAATGAGCCACTGTTTTGATATTTGTCGTGTAACACATGCTGCTCATATTGAATGCATAAAATAGTGAAATTTGAGCTTTTCTCTTTCCAGGAACGTTGGAATTGTGTTTCTATTTTTTGTAGTTTGGAAGAAATAAATGTTTGTCTGTTCCTTCTTTCTGAATAGCCCAGCTTGACGCAAATGAATGACGATCTCATATCCATCTTTAACTGGTCTTCAAGTATCGGTCTAAATCTAAATCCTAACAAGTCACAAGTAATTCTAATGGGAGAACAAAGACTGCTTGCAACCTTTGACATATCTACACTTCCAAACATTACTATAAATAATATAATTATCCCTTATTCTTCTTCAGTAATAGATCTTGGACTACATCTAGACGCAAATTTAACCTGGCAAACACAAGTGAAACACATATGTAAAAATACTTTCTCCGTCTTACATTATCTTAGACGTTTGAAGAATTTCCCCCCAGTTTCGTTAAAACGAATCCTTGTGCAGAATCTTGTGTTGCCACACTTCGATTATTGTGACATTATATATAATGATCTAAACTATGACTTGTCACAGAGACTGCAGCGTGTTCATAATGCTTGCGTTCGATTCATTTTCAATATCCGCCGTTATGACCATATTTCCGAACACTTTAATAACCTCTCTTGGCTCCGTCTTACTGACAGACGTAAATTGCACTCTCTTTCACTACTTTTCAAGCTTCTGAATTCCTACATTCCTGGCGTCCAGATTTGAGAAGTTATCCTCTTACCACAATATTGACACTAGGTCACAAGATAGCAGTCTGCTAACAATCCCTCTTCATAGCACTTCCTCTTATTCTACTTCCTTCACAGTAGCCTCTGCCCGCTCCTGGAATTTCCTTCCTCAAGATATCAGGGGTTGCCGCACACTTGGCACCTTTAAGTCACGCTTATACAGTTACCTGTTGTTTAATAATTCATTGTTCTCTATTTATTTAAATTTATAGTTTGTCATTCATAATTTTTCTCTTTTTTTATATATCTTGTACATATTATACATTATATTCGTTAAATCTAGAGTAAATCAAAATACATTATAAATATTAATTGTATTGTGTTTATAACATGTATTTTTTTATGTTTATTGTAATTTAGATGTAAGATTTTTTGTATTTTTTTAAAACCTCTTTGAGTGACAGACAAGGCCTTAACTCTGCCGGGTAAAATAAAGCTGTTATTTATTTATTTTTTAGGGTGTGGAATGACCCCGCTGTAACTTTAGAAATTAAACATAATGCATTGTATTACAGCCTCACTCAGATGGTTGTCCAGCGGCTCGCTTTGTTTCCCCGCAGCTGTTATATATAATTAAATATAAAGATGCCGACTACCGCCACTATAATAATTCCGCATGTTAATCATTGTCAAGCGGCACCCGCTTTTATATAAACGGACAACCATCATAGTGAGGCGACAGTATTTGCTTCATGGTATAAAATGATTTTAATTAAAGTATTTATTTTACTATCGATAGGCCTACCTAATTTTTGGGACCGATATAAATACTTGACCTCCCACCTTAGAGGCACTTTTACGTGCCACACACCACACAGTGACACAACCTGTCGGGAGAGGGATTTTAAACTATGGATCTCACACATACTTATTTGACCAGACAAGGACATGCAGGACCTCCCCGAATGAGTGATCAGCTGAACGCCAAGTCAACACAACATTAAGACCATTTACAGTAAACATGGTGATAATTAGAGCTAGGAATTCTAGGTGCTGCACCTTAATTTTTTTTGTTACTACAAATGCTCAATTTCGCTTCTCTTGCAAAGAAAACATTAAATAAATGCCCCTAACTGTCTTTTAGTTTCACCTTTTTTTCAATGCTAGCACTTTTTTGCACCTTTTTTTCAGTCCAAGAACATTTTGCACTTTTTAAAACCTTTTTTGTCTCCTTTGCAGCATTTTATTCCCAAAATAATGTGTGTATATACATGTCCATCAATAGTAATTCTGCCCAAAGGCAGGTCCTTCACTGCAATCATAGCATTTTCATGCTATGCTTGCAGCTTTACTAGGGAATTGTAGGTGTGGTAGCTTCCCGTTGCTGTCCACACCGGTGAAGGATGATGATGGCCAGATGATTTCGGGGACTGTTTGGGCCATAAAGTTTTCCTGACATTTGTCTTACAGGTAAGGAAAAACCTCGATAAAAACCTCACGCAGAAAAACTGCCCCGACCGGGGATCGAACCCGGGCCCGCTGCGTGACAAGGCAGCACGCTACCGCGAGACCACAGCGGTTGACTATATACATGTAATATATATTACATTTCTTCAAATACGTTTTTAAGGGTTGGTAATGATGTGCCACATCACATTACTTCGACTTCATCATCCAGCTGATGATGGAAGTTAACTTCTGAAAGGCCTCCAACTAATATTTTAAATACATAATTTTAACAAAGTTGAGGACGCAGGCACCTGCCAATAGATACATTGTAATTTTAATTTTTATCTTAAAACACTGAGTTGTTAAAAAGTATATAATTCAACAATTTTCTGGACTTGTGATTTCAGTAAGATAATATTTTGGGACTTTCTTACGCAGACTTTTTAATACGTGAGAATATTGGTGAATTTTGTGTCTTTAGTTATTTAATGTAATTGATTTTGGTACTCTTTAATAATTATTTACATGGGTAATTTGGACCTTTTATTTAAAAAATTGAACCTTTTTTGCACCTTTTTCACCAAAATTTTGCACTTAAAATTCCTAGCTCTAGTGATAATGATGGCCGGATGATGTTCAGGGACCGTTTGGGCGCCTTAAAGCTTGCTGATATTTGTCTTACAAGTGAGGAAAAATCCCGAAAAAAAAAAAACATCGCTCAGGAAACTTGTCTCGACCTGGAATCGAACCCAGCTACGCTACCTCTATCTGTAATAATAAATTATAATTTCTGACACAGCAAGGACTTTCTTGTAGGCACGAAAGACAAGTGATACACGATTTGCACATGACGAGGTACCGGTTGTGACGTATTGAATTATGTAAGAATGCAGGACAAATTTCTCGCACGCTACATCGATTAGAGAAACCGTGAAACAAAGACACTCGTATTGATTCCAGCCCTAAGGACAGTTTCACCAAAATCCACTCGATACACCACCGAGTGAGCCCATCAAGTACTTAGATGCGTTTCCTTTTTACTCCACATGCCCCTCATTTTTTGACTATGGGTTTTCTTTGTCTCTTCTGTCCATAATGTTCCTATTTTTTTCTTGTGTTTGTCCTTTTGGTCAACCTGCCACTTGTGTACCTTCATTCCTGTGTTTATGATATCTTCTTGAGTAATTTCTGCCAATTTTAAGTATTTTTTACTTCACCAATCCATTTTATAGTATCCACTGGTGCTTTACTTCTGTTTTCGTAAAATTCTGATATTTTGTTTTGAAAGTCTCTTTGAGTCCAATCGTTAGTATGTCCATAAAATGTTAACTTTCGTTTTCTAATGTCACTATGAATGTCTGTATATAAGTTTATTTTATTTTTGCTTTTGAGTCTGTATGCTTCACCTATGTCTTCTTCTTAAACATAGTTTGTAGGATTTTCATCCTGTTTATTTCCAAAATCAATCCTCGGAGGAAGACATATTGGATGTGCATTCACTGTCTATCCATCTCTTGGCTGGTCTTCCTCTTGTTCTTCTCCCTTCCATTGGTTTGTTTCCATCTTTGATCCGAGGCTTGATCCTTGGTAGTGCGAGCAATGTATAAGATACACCTTGAAGTGGGTTGCTAGCCCGTTTTCATGGCGGGTTTATTATTCGGGGTTTCCTCCCTAGGCCGATTGCCTTCACCCAGCTTCAGAACTCAGCCTGGAGTTGTCTCTCCTAGATGGGTTGTCTTGCAGGACTAACGAACCCCATCCGCCCGTTTGTCAATCTACAACCCTGGCAAATGGCCCTCACAAGGTGCATTCAGCCGGGCAAGCTGAACCAAGTTTTTTTTACGAGGTGTTACTCCTCCCCATCACCCTTTTTCAACCTGGCTTGGGACAGGCCATGGCGGGTTTACCTGTGACTTGAGGACCTAAAATTTTTCTTATAATTTTACAATCTTTTTGAACTATATTTTCGACATTTTCTTTTTTTCAAAATTAATGTTTCTGCTCCATAGAGGCACTCTGGTTTAATTACAGTGTTATAGTGTTTCAATTTTTTTTAACATATGCATTTTTTATTAGGAATATTCCACAATACAGTGTTTCTCCTTCAACCCAAAGTGATTTGTCGCCAGAGGTTGCTGTCTAAAGCAAATCTCTATACCCTGTTCGCTCTTAAAGCGATCTGCTCGCTTTTCATTGGTTATGGACACCGACGTACGTTGTAGAAGCAATATCATTCCGCCATTTGCGCCACAATTACTGTCACTTTTGACAGGGAGATAACGACTGCAACACAAGACTCGGTACTTTCAGCCATTTTGTTTCATGAGAACAACTGAAGCGTTACTCAAATGCATCACCCATAAGTAATAAACTTATTTAAGTTGTAATTATTGATTAGATATATTTTAGAATATTTGCTATGTTTTGAATATTATTATTTTCATTAACGAAGAATAACAAGTATATTCAGAGGACATATTTTTTAATTTAATGAAGGGAACTGCTTTTCAGCGTACTTATTGCTTCTACAACGTATGTTGATGTCTATAACCAATGGAAAGCGAGCAGGTCACATGTTTTTGTTTTGGCGAGGATCACTTGAGCGGGCAGGGTATAGCTTCCATACTTCTCTTCACTCCATCTATTCAATGTTCTCTAGGTCTGCCTCTTCCACTTCTTCCATTAGCTTTCCAATCAACGATGTTCTTTAGTATTCTAGGAAAAACTGCACTTAAACTAGCGTGAAATATTTTTCAAAGTCCTATAGAACAACAGTGCGCATGCGCCAGAGATTATAGCGCCAGCGATAACCCACACTCGAACCGCATATCGATTATCATCTTCGATTACTATCCGTCGCTATGCCATTTAAATGACCAATATTTGCAATAAATCCCCAAATCTATGTTAAAAAAATATTAATGATATTAAAATTACCAAACGTTTATTAAAAATGTGTGTACACTTACTTATCACTCCCTAACGCTGATCCAACCAGCGATAGAAAAATCATAGAGTAAGTAATATACTCTGTGGAGAAAATAGCAGTTAGCATCACAATATTGTCTAACAGTGTCATAATATTTTGATTTGCATATTTAAATAAATACTTCAAAATTGTCTAATAATGTTATAAAAATTGTTTGAAAAAGTTTAAAATACTAAATAATGTTAGTAAATACAGAAGAAGAGCTATAGTTTACAACAATATAACTGAAAAATCAAGCGCTAGTAGAAGTGCAGTTGAGCCCTATTCTTATCTTCTTCCATTCAATGAGGTGTCCATACCATTTCATAAAAATGCGCATTTTTTTATTATAGATGTTGTAGGTAAGCCAAAATGCTGTTTCCTTTTTGAGGCATCTACTTTTGTTGGCTTTAGTTTCGATTCCATTTTCCCGAATTATTTCACCAAGATATTTAAATTGTGAAACATGTCATCATCATCATCACTTCAAGGTTTAGGCGATTCGCCTGTTCTGAATTCACAATGATTCCTTCCATTTCTTTCTACATCCCTCAATCCCTTTGGTTTATAATGATGTGCTATCTTGTGCAATCTTGTTTCTTCCATTCTGTGAACATGCTGCTACCAGCCGACGCGATGTTGTTGAATTCTATCATTTATTGAATATATTTCTAAATCACTTCTTATTTCTTCATTTCTTATGTCGTCCAATTTTGTGCATCCTTTGGTCCTTCTTAGAAGAGTAATTTCTGCACTTTGTATTCGAACTCTTATTTGTTACCCAGGACTCACTACGGTATAAAAGTACCGGTACCGCCATTGTTTTGTACAACTTCAATCTTGTATCCTTCCTTGTTTTATGTTTTAGTGTTGTATGAATGGTGTCACATATCATTTGAAATGTTGATAATTTATTGTCTGTATCATTTGGGGCACACCGTAGCGTAGTGGTTAAGGCACTGCGCTACAAGCTGGAAGGTCTAGGGCTCGAATCCCGGTGGGGCCAGGATTTTTAAACTGACCCAAACCTTCTGGCGGCACGATGGCCCTGGGGTCGACTCAGCTTCTAACGAAAATGAGTACCAGGCGCTTGTTCTGGGGGTAAAGGCAGCCGTCACGCAGGGCTGACAACCCGGCTGACATCAAGTGCCGATTGTCCAGAAAAAGTGGGAGCCTTAATCTCCCACTACCTCTAGGGCCTCTCGAGGCCTGCGTGGGATCACTTTACTTTACTGTATCATATATGCACAACCTGGATAATTAAAATTTAACACTCCTGATAAAGGCTAATTTTATATTATTATTTTTGACCTTATGGGCGACTTTCCTAAAAAGGCCATTCTTTTTGCCTTCTCTGTAGATATTTTAAAATCGCACTCTTTACTTATTTCGTCATTATTATTATTACTATTATTATTATTATTATTATTATTATTATTATTATTATTATTATTATTATTATTATTATTATTATCATCATCATTATTGTGGGCACGCCGTAGCGTAGTGGTTAAGGCACTGAGCAACAAACCGGAGGGTGGAGGGTTCAAGTCCCATTGGGGTCAGGATTTTTAAACTGACCCAAACCCTCTGGCGGCACTATGGCCCTGGGGTCGACTCAGCCTCTAACGGAAATGAGTACCAGACGCTTGTTCTGGGAGTAAAGGCGGCCGTGACGTAGGGCTGACAACCCGGCTGACATAAAGTGCCGATTGTCTAGAAAAAGTGGGAGCCTTAACTTCCTACTACCCCAAGGGCCTCCGGGTCTGTTGTGGGATCACTTTACACTTTTTATTATTATTATTATTATTATTATTATTATTATTATTATTATTATTATTTTTATGTCTACTTCATTCTTATTTTTATAAACGCTTTATAACATCTGTAGTTCATATCGCGTCTATTTGTATTTAAATTATTAATGATGAAATGGATCCGAGTAATAAAATTACAACCTAAAATTCTGTTTTCACAATTAAAGAAAACCATGCAAAAACCTGAGTGAGGTTGGTTTTGTACCCGGAACCAGCCGAATATGAGTGTCACATGTTATCGCTAGACCCAACTCGCACGGTTAATTGTTGTAGTTAATCTTATCATTTGGAAATGTACTGTTAATGACAAATGAAGGAAATTTCGAGGAAGTGGTTGAATTCAAATACCTAGGAACAATAATCACAAATAGGAATGAGATGAACAAAGAAATTAAACATAGGCTCAATTCTGGAAATGCGTGTTATTATGCATTACAGAGACTCTTGATGTCCCAACTCCTTTCAAAAAAGTTAAACTGAAAATATATAAAACTGTTATTCTACCAGTTATATTATGTGGGTGCAAAACATGGACTCTTACTTTAAGGGAGGAAATGAGATTACAAGTATTTGAGAATAAAGTTCTTAGGAAAAATTTTGGGCCAAAGAAAGATGAACAGACAGGTGAATGGAGAAGACTACATAACAGTGAATTACATGGTCTTTATAGGAAGCCAGATATAATAAGAACAATTATCACTCGTAGACTGCGATGGGGCGGGCATGTGGCACGAATGGGGAATGAAAGAGGTGCATGGAAGCTTCTTGTAGGGAAACCAGAGGGAAAACGTCCAGTTGGTAGACCATGAATGAGGTGGGAGAATAAGATTAACTATGATTTGAAGGAAATAAGATTATACAGGGGATGATTGGAAAACAATTAGTTCAGGATAGGGATGTATAGAGAGCTTATGTCCGCGCGGCCATGAACCTACGGGTTAGTTATTATTAATCCTAACGATGTGGTCTCGGGACAATGTTTTCTCTGACACAATGTGCCCGGGTTCGATCCTAGGTAGTGATAAGCTTCCTGGGTGAAATTTTTCTGCACCTGTAAGACAAACTTTAATGACCAAATATATTTGACAACAATATATTCACAATGTTTACTATTTTTTTCTGTCAATGCTGTCTTTGAAGGTGGCTCCGGCATTGCGCTCCCCTTGATTATCATCCATATCATGTTCGTTCTTGTTTAACATTAGTGAACGGTGTGTCTTGTTGTCTCGGAGGTGGCCCCGGCATTGAGCTTATGTTTTGTATGTCTGTGTGATGAACAGTGTACGCATGTGACGTAGACAAGTCGTGTCTCTGTAAGGCGCAGCATCTGCAAACGGAACCATGAAACTAACGCAGAGAATAAAATTGTAATAATGAATAAATGTGATACATTTGGCAACACTGTATGGGGAGGGTGAATGGGGTTTTATTACCGGAAGTGAGTTGAATTGGGGGCAGCAACCCCGTGACCCCAACCTGTCACCTACTCTAAAATACGTAAGGGTCTCTTACAGTCATTTGTTATAGCTTTGATTTTAAATGCATGAATTCATGAAATACGAAAACACACACATGTTGGAGGGGCAAGTCTTGAAAAAAAAAAAAAAGAAAGTCATTTTATTCATTGTTAAACTTTATTTCATAACAAACTGATAATGATAATAATAATAATAATAATAATAATAATAATAATAATAATAATAATAAAATAAATAATAACAATGATGATAATGATAGTGATAATAATAATGATAATATAATAATATTGATAATGATAATAATAATAATAATAATTATTATTATATTTCTCTACAGGATTTTAATGTTTACACATCTTTCTGTGCCTAAAGTTCCCACTCGCCTCTATCCATCCACTCTTGCTCTCATTCCAGTTCTTATTTCTTGCATCAACGAGTTTCGAGGTCTTCCTTTCTTTCTTCTTCCAGGTGGACACCATTCCAATGCTTGTCTGGATAACCTTTCTTCTTGCTTTCGTCGTACGTGCCCATCTATCTATCTTCGGGTATATACAGCTGCTGCCGTCTTCCCGTGCCAAACCTCCAAAGCCTACGGTCTTGGGCATCTTCAATGCTTAGCCCTCTAGCTTGCATTACTGTCTTCATGTTTTCCTTCCATGTTAACCTTGGTCTCCCTCTTTACTTCTTTCTGTTCGGATGTCATTCATATAGTTGCTTTGGCCATCGCTCATCTTCCATTCTTAAGACATGTCCTAACCACTTTAATTCCTTCTCCTCAATTCTTTCAATTATGCTTTCTTCTGCTTCCATTATGTTTCTAATTTCCTTATTTGTGACATGTTGTAATTTAGACTTTCTGGCACTTCTCCGTAAATAATCCATTTCTAGAGCCCATACCAGTTTAATTGCTTGTATCTTATATAATCTTCTATTGAATATCTAATATTCATTTTTTTCTCGTCTGACAGTATTTCTTATATTTTCTTATTTTGAACGTCTTGCTGCTCTCCTCAAGAAATCCATTTCCATCGATATAAGTTTTTGTAACTCATTTTTTTCTGGTTGTTGCATAATATTTCATTCATCATTGTTGTTATTGATCTATCTTTATTTGTTCTGTTCTTAATAAACAATTCTTCTTCTTCTTCTTCCTTCCAAGTATTAGGCCAAGGGCTGTTACGATCCTATAGAAAATTTTCCCTCCAGCGTTTCATAGGACGGCCCAGTGATCTTCGTCCTCTTGGTATATAATTATAAACAGCTTTGGGGATCCGATTTGAACTCATTCTTTCAAGATGGTGTTTCCAATTTAGTTGGTACTGTTTAATATATTCCAAAAAATGGCGTAGTCTTCAATTCTTTTAAGATATCGGTGTTCCTTTTCCGATCCCATCTGGTGTAACCCGCTGTTCTGCGCATGAATCTCGTTTCACAAGACGTTATTCTGCTTTCATGTTGTCTTTTTAGTGTCCATGCTTCACTACCATAGGTCAACACTGGTCTAGCCAAAGTGTTATATAAACGTAATTTGGTGTTTTTTTTGTACAAGGGATGGTTTCATAACTTGATTAATAATTCCTAAACTTTTATTATAACTAGCAATTTTTTCAGGGATATCCTTTTCATCCCAGATAGAGAGATAATATCCAAGATATTTAAATTGATTAGATCTCTCTAAAATTTTATTCTGGAGACATATTTTACTTTGTATGGGGTCCTTGCCATGAAATGCCATAATTTTAGTTTTGTTAATTGATATTTCCATATTAAATTTGACACCTATTTTTAGTAAATTATAAATTGATCGTTGCAAATCATTTTCGGAAAGAGCTAAATCGTCTGCAAAATGAATAGCATCGAGTGTGAGATTCCTGTAAAGAATAATACAATAATAATAATAATGACAATAATAATACAACAGTATTAATTGTGGAAGTGCATATCTGTTGATATAAAACATCCATAAAGTCAAGTAACGCTGGGAGTTTGTTGATGGATGGAGTTTCCTCGCTCATAAATAACTGATGAGCTTTTTATACACAAATCGGCCATGTTGTGACGTAACAATGTCATGTTTCTTATCAGAATATTAATAATGTTCGCACATAAATCAAACTGAAATCGTAAGCTCGAGTTTACAATAAATTAAATTGTACACACGCATCTGAATTACCCAGTCACTCTCTGCTGCGGTATCTAAATGCTTATACATTATCTATACGAAACATCACTTTCTGACCTTGTTAAGGGGGCCGAGTGGCGAATTTTAAATGTTTGTTTGTTTTTGTCTGATTGTTTTGAAAATGTTATCACATACATTATGTGTTTCTGTGAAGTTTGGTGTTATAAGTAGAATAGTTTTACAATTATTCTTCTTCTTCCTTCCAAGTATTAGGCCAAGGCCTGTTAGGATCCTATAGAAAATTTTCCCTCCCCGGGAAATTCTCGTATAAGACTTGAAAGCATAATAATAGTCCCTTCGATTGGTTGCTGGCCAAAGGAAGGCAAGACCAGTGATGGGCCTGCCATCTTATAGCCTCTGGTCAGGCTTTTCTGGAGAAGAAAAGAAAATAAAGGAAAGAATAACTGGAAGAAAGGAAAGACTCCCTAGCCCTCGGATGCAATTATGATTTTTTAAATCTATTTTTTTAAAATATTTTCTAAAAAATGTTCCTTACCATGCATTTTTAAATATTCTCTCATGAAATTTGAGATTGAAAGTCTTCATGATTCTACAAAACACATTTGCTGCGCAAAAAAAAAAATGAAGGGAGGATACTGCTTATTTTTCGTGTTTTGAAGAAAAAAAGATTTATTTTTTTATCCACTCTCAATGCATTTCCATCTCAATTTAAAAGAACACACGTGTCTTCGACAAGTAACTGCATAGCAAATTTGAATTAACATACATTGGGCAGTCTAACCACAACATTTCACTTTGATAGCATACAAATTGCATCGCAAGGAGCATTTTAAGTTTTGGAAAATGTAAAAAAAAAAAAATGGAAACAGAAAAAAAACACATATTAAAGTTTAAGCAGTAATGCTGACAAGGGTATTTAAAAGAACACACGTGTCTTCGACAAGTAACTGCATAGCAAATTTGAATTAACATACATTGGGCAGTCTAACCACAACATTTCACTTTGATAGCATACAAATTGCATCGCAAGGAGCATTTTAAGTTTTGGAAAATGTAAAAAAAAAAAAAAAATGGAAACAGAAAAAAAACACATATTAAAGTTTAAGCAGTAATGCTGACAAGGGTATTTAAAAGAACACACGTGTCTTCGACAAGTAACTGCATAGCAAATTTGAATTAACATACATTGGGCAGTCTAACCACAACATTTCACTTTGATAGCATACAAATTGCATCGCAAGGAGCATTTTAAGTTTTGGAAAATGTAAAAAAAAAAAAAAATGGAAACAGAAAAAAACACATATTAAAGTTTAAGCAGTAATGCTGACAAGGGTATTTAAAAGAACACACGTGTCTTCGACAAGTAACTGCATAGCAAATTTGAATTAACATACATTGGGCAGTCTAACCACAACATTTCACTTTGATAGCATACAAATGCATCGCAAGGAGCATTTTAAGTTTTGGAAAATGTAAAAAAAAAAAATGGAAACAGAAAAAAACACATATTAAAGTTTAAGCAGTAATGCTGACAAGGGTATTTAAAAGAACACACGTGTCTTCGACAAGTAACTGCATAGCAAATTTGAATTAACATACATTGGGCAGTCTAACCACAACATTTCACTTTGATAGCATACAAATTGCATCGCAAGGAGCATTTTAAGTTTTGGAAAATGTAAAAAAAAAAAAATGGAAACAGAAAAAAAACACATATTAAAGTTTAGCAGTAATGCTGACAAGGGTATTTAAAAGAACACACGTGTCTTCGACAAGTAACTGCATAGCAAATTTGAATTAACATACATTGGGCAGTCTAACCACAACATTTCACTTTGATAGCATACAAATTGCATCGCAAGGAGCATTTTAAGTTTTGGAAAATGTAAAAAAAAAAATGGAAACAGAAAAAAAACACATATTAAAGTTTAAGCAGTAATGCTGACAAGGGTATTTAAAAGAACACACGTGTCTTCGACAAGTAACTGCATAGCAAATTTGAATTAACATACATTGGGCAGTCTAACCACAACATTTCACTTTGATAGCATACAAATTGCATCGCAAGGAGCATTTTAAGTTTTGGAAAATGTAAAAAAAAAAAATGGAAACAGAAAAAAAACACATATTAAAGTTTAAGCAGTAATGCTGACAAGGGTATTTAAAAGAACACACGTGTCTTCGACAAGTAACTGCATAGCAAATTTGAATTAACATACATTGGGCAGTCTAACCACAACATTTCACTTTGATAGCATACAAATTGCATCGCAAGGAGCATTTTAAGTTTTGGAAAATGTAAAAAAAAAAATGGAAACAGAAAAAAAACACATATTAAAGTTTAAGCAGTAATGCTGACAAGGGTATTTAAAAGAACACACGTGTCTTCGACAAGTAACTGCATAGCAAATTTGAATTAACATACATTGGGCAGTCTAACCACAACATTTCACTTTGATAGCATACAAATTGCATCGCAAGGAGCATTTTAAGTTTTGGAAAATGTAAAAAAAAAAAATGGAAACAGAAAAAAAAAAACATATTAAAGTTAAGCAGTAATGCTGACAAGGGTATTTAAAAGAACACACGTGTCTTCGACAAGTAACTGCATAGCAAATTTGAATTAACATACATTGGGCAGTCTAACCACAACATTTCACTTTGATAGCATACAAATTGCATCGCAAGGAGCATTTTAAGTTTGGGAAATGTAAAAAAAAAAAAAAATGGAAACAGAAAAAAAACACATATTAAAGTTTAAGCAGTAATGCTGACAAGGGTATTTAAAAGAACACACGTGTCTTCGACAAGTAACTGCATAGCAAATTTGAATTAACATTGGGCAGTCTACCCACAACATTTCACTTTGATAGCATACAAATTGCATCGCAAGGAGCATTTTAGTTTTGGAAAATGTAAAAAAAAAAAAAATGGAAACAGAAAAAAAAACACATATTAAAGTTTAAGCAGTAATGCTGACAAGGGTATTTAAAAGAACACACGTGTCTTCGACAAGTAACTGCATAGCAAATTTGAATTAACATACATTGGGCAGTCTAACCACAACATTTCACTTTGATAGCATACAAATTGCATCGCAAGGAGCATTTTAAGTTTTGGAAAATGTAAAAAAAAAAAATGAAACAGAAAAAAAAACACATATTAAAGTTTAAGCAGTAATGCTGACAAGGGTATTTAAAAGAACACACGTGTCTTCGACAAGTAACTGCATAGCAAATTTGAATTAACATACATTGGGCAGTCTAACCACAACATTTCACTTTGATAGCATACAAAATTGCATCGCAAGGAGCATTTTAAGTTTTGGAAAATGTAAAAAAAAAAATGGAAACAGAAAAAAAACACATATTAAAGTTTAAGCAGTAATGCTGACAAGGGTATTTAAAGAACACACGTGTCTTCGACAAGTAACTGCATAGCAAATTTGAATTAACATACATTGGGCAGTCTAACCACAACATTTCACTTTGATAGCATACAAATTGCATCGCAAGGAGCATTTTAAGTTTTGGAAAATGTAAAAAAAAAAAAAATGGAAACAGAAAAAAAACACATATTAAAGTTTAAGCAGTAATGCTGACAAGGGTATTTAAAAGAACACACGTGTCTTCGACAAGTAACTGCATAGCAAATTTGAATTAACATACATTGGGCAGTCTAACCACAACATTTCACTTTGATAGCATACAAATTGCATCGCAAGGAGCATTTTAAGTTTTGGAAAATGTAAAAAAAAAAAAAAATGGAAACAGAAAAAAAAAACACATATTAAAGTTTAAGCAGTAATGCTGACAAGGGTATTTAAAAGAACACACGTGTCTTCGACAAGTAACTGCATAGCAAATTTGAATTAACATACATTGGGCAGTCTAACCACAACATTTCACTTTGATAGCATACAAATTGCATCGCAAGGAGCATTTTAAGTTTTGGAAAATGTAAAAAAAAAAAAAAATGGAAACAGAAAAAAAACACATATTAAAGTTTAAGCAGTAATGCTGACAAGGGTATTTAAAAGAACACACGTGTCTTCGACAAGTAACTGCATAGCAAATTTGAATTAACATACATTGGGCAGTCTAACCACAACATTTCACTTTGATAGCATACAAATTGCATCGCAAGGAGCATTTTAAGTTTTGGAAAATGTAAAAAAAAAAAAAAATGGAAACAGAAAAAAAACACATATTAAAGTTTAAGCAGTAATGCTGACAAGGGTATTTAAAAGAACACACGTGTCTTCGACAAGTAACTGCATAGCAAATTTGAATTAACATACATTGGGCAGTCTAACCACAACATTTCACTTTGATAGCATACAAATTGCATCGCAAGGAGCATTTTAAGTTTTGGAAAATGTAAAAAAAAAAAAATGGAAACAGAAAAAAAACACATATTAAAGTTTAAGCAGTAATGCTGACAAGGGTATTTAAAAGAACACACGTGTCTTCGACAAGTAACTGCATAGCAAATTTGAATTAACATACATTGGGCAGTCTAACCACAACATTTCACTTTGATAGCATACAAATTGCATCGCAAGGAGCATTTTAAGTTTTGGAAAATGTAAAAAAAAAAAAAAATGGAAACAGAAAAAAAAACACATATTAAAGTTTAAGCAGTAATGCTGGCAAGGGTATTTAAAAGAACACACGTGTCTTCGACAAGTAACTGCATAGCAAATTTGAATTAACATACATTGGGCAGTCTAACCACAACATTTCACTTTGATAGCATACAAATTGCATCGCAAGGAGCATTTTAAGTTTTGGAAAATGTAAAAAAAAAAAAAATGGAAACAGAAAAAAACACATATTAAAGTTTAAGCAGTAATGCTGACAAGGGTATTTAAAAGAACACACGTGTCTTCGACAAGTAACTGCATAGCAAATTTGAATTAACATACATTGGGCAGTCTAACCACAACATTTCACTTTGATAGCATACAAATTGCATCGCAAGGAGCATTTTAAGTTTGGAAAATGTAAAAAAAAAAAATGGAAACAGAAAAAAAACACATATTAAAGTTTAAGCAGTAATGCTGACAAGGGTATTTAAAAGAACACACGGTCTTCGACAAGTAACTGCATAGCAAATTTGAATTAACATACATTGGGCAGTCTAACCACAACATTTCACTTTGATAGCATACAAATGCATCGCAAGGAGCATTTTAAGTTTTGGAAAATGTAAAAAAAAAAAAATGGAAACAGAAAAAAAACACATATTAAAGTTTAAGCAGTAATGCTGACAAGGGTATTTAAAAGAACACACGTGTCTTCGACAAGTAACTGCATAGCAAATTTGAATTAACATACATTGGGCAGTCTAACCACAACATTTCACTTTGATAGCATACAAATTGCATCGCAAGGAGCATTTTAAGTTTTGGAAAATGTAAAAAAAAAAATGGAAACAGAAAAAAACACATATTAAAGTTTAAGCAGTAATGCTGACAAGGGTATTTAAAAGAACAACGTGTCTTCGACAAGTAACTGCATAGCAAATTTGAATTAACATACATTGGGCAGTCTAACCACAACATTTCACTTTGATAGCATACAAATTGCATCGCAAGGAGCATTTTAAGTTTTGGAAAATGTAAAAAAAAAAAAAAAATGGAAACAGAAAAAAAACACATATTAAAGTTTAAGCAGTAATGCTGACAAGGGTATTTAAAAGAACACACGTGTCTTCGACAAGTAACTGCATAGCAAATTTGAATTAACATACATTGGGCAGTCTAACCACAACATTTCACTTTGATAGCATACAAATTGCATCGCAAGGAGCATTTTAAGTTTTGGAAAATGTAAAAAAAAAAAAATGGAAACAGAAAAAAAAACACATATTAAAGTTTAAGCAGTAATGCTGACAAGGGTATTTAAAAGAACACACGTGTCTTCGACAAGTAACTGCATAGCAAATTTGAATTAACATACATTGGGCAGTCTAACCACAACATTTCACTTTGATAGATACAAATTGCATCGCAAGGAGCATTTTAAGTTTTGGAAAATGTAAAAAAAAAAAATGGAAACAGAAAAAAAACACATATTAAAGTTTAAGCAGTAATGCTGACAAGGGTATTTAAAAGAACACACGTGTCTTCGACAAGTAATGCATAGCAAATTTGAATTAACATACATTGGGCAGTCTAACCACAACATTTCACTTTGATAGCATACAAATTGCATCGCAAGGAGCATTTTAAGTTTTGGAAAATGTAAAAAAAAAATGGAAACAGAAAAAAAACACATATTAAAGTTAAGCAGTAATGCTGACAAGGGTATTTAAAAGAACACACGTGTCTTCGACAAGTAACTGCATAGCAAATTTGAATTAACATACATTGGGCAGTCTAACCACAACATTTCACTTTGATAGCATACAAATTGCGTCGCAAGGAGCATTTTAAGTTTTGGAAAATGTAAAAAAAAAAAATGGAAACAGAAAAAAAACACATATTAAAGTTTAAGCAGTAATGCTGACAAGGGTATTTAAAAGAACACACGTGTCTTCGACAAGTAACTGCATAGCAAATTTGAATTAACATACATTGGGCAGTCTAACCACAACATTTCACTTTGATAGCATACAAATTGCATCGCAAGGAGCATTTTAAGTTTTGGAAAATGTAAAAAAAAAAAAAATGGAAACAGAAAAAAACACATATTAAAGTTTAAGCAGTAATGCTGACAAGGGTATTTAAAGAACACACGTGTCTTCGACAAGTAACTGCATAGCAAATTTGAATTAACATACATTGGGCAGTCTAACCACAACATTTCACTTTGATAGCATACAAATTGCATCGCAAGGAGCATTTTAAGTTTTGGAAAATGTAAAAAAAAAAAAAAATGGAAACAGAAAAAAAACACATATTAAAGTTTAAGCAGTAATGCTGACAAGGGTATTTAAAAGAACACACGTGTCTTCGACAAGTAACTGCATAGCAAATTTGAATTAACATACATTGGGCAGTCTAACCACAACATTTCACTTTGATAGCATACAAATTGCATCGCAAGGAGCATTTTAAGTTTTGGAAAATGTAAAAAAAAAAAAAAATGGAAACAGAAAAAAAAACACATATTAAAGTTTAAGCAGTAATGCTGACAAGGGTATTTAAAAGAACACACGTGTCTTCGACAAGTAACTGCATAGCAAATTTGAATTAACATACATTGGGCAGTCTAACCACAACATTTCACTTTGATAGCATACAAATTGCATCGCAAGGAGCATTTTAAGTTTGGAAAATGTAAAAAAAAAAAAAATGGAAAACAGAAAAAAAAACACATATTAAAGTTTAAGCAGTAATGCTGACAAGGGTATTTAAAAGAACACACGTGTCTTCGACAAGTAACTGCATAGCAAATTTGAATTAACATACATGGGCAGTCTAACCACAACATTTCACTTTGATAGCATACAAATTGCATCGCAAGGAGCATTTTAAGTTTTGGAAAATGTAAAAAAAAAAAAATGGAAACAGAAAAAAAACACATATTAAAGTTTAAGCAGTAATGCTGACAAGGGTATTTAAAAGAACACACGTGTCTTCGACAGTAACTGCATAGCAAATTTGAATTAACATACATTGGGCAGTCTAACCACAACATTTCACTTTGATAGCATACAAATTGCATCGCAAGGAGCATTTTAAGTTGAAAATGTAAAAAAAAAAAAAAATGGAAACAGAAAAAAAACACATATTAAAGTTTAAGCAGTAATGCTGACAAGGGTATTTAAAAGAACACACGTGTCTTCGACAAGTAACTGCATAGCAAATTTGAATAACATACATTGGGCAGTCTAACCACAACATTTCACTTTGATAGCATACAAATTGCATCGCAAGGAGCATTTTAAGTTTGGAAAATGTAAAAAAAAAAAAATGGAAACAGAAAAAAAACACACATATTAAAGTTTAAGCAGTAATGCTGACAAGGGTATTTAAAAGAACACACGTGTCTTCGACAAGTAACTGCATAGCAAATTTGAATTAACATACATTGGGCAGTCTAACCACAACATTTCACTTTGATAGCATACAAATTGCATCGCAAGGAGCATTTAAGTTTTGGAAAATGTAAAAAAAAAAAAAAAATGGAAACAGAAAAAAAAACACATATTAAAGTTTAAGCAGTAATGCTGACAAGGGTATTTAAAAGAACACACGTGTCTTCGACAAGTAACTGCATAGCAAATTTGAATTAACATACATTGGGCAGTCTAACCACAACATTTCACTTTGATAGCATACAAATTGCATCGCAAGGAGCATTTTAAGTTTTGGAAAATGTAAAAAAAAAAAAAATGGAAACAGAAAAAAAAACACATATTAAAGTTTAAGCAGTAATGCTGACAAGGGTATTTAAAAGAACACACGTGTCTTCGACAAGTAACTGCATAGCAAATTTGAATTAACATACATTGGGCAGTCTAACCACAACATTTCACTTTGATAGCATACAAATTGCATCGCAAGGAGCATTTTAAGTTTTGGAAAATGTAAAAAAAAAAAATGGAAACAGAAAAAAAAAACACATATTAAAGTTTAAGCAGTAATGCTGACAAGGGTATTTAAAAGAACACACGTGTCTTCGACAAGTAACTGCATAGCAAATTTGAATTAACATACATTGGGCAGTCTAACCACAACATTTCACTTTGATAGCATACAAATTGCATCGCAAGGAGCATTTTAAGTTTTGGAAAATGTAAAAAAAAAAAAAATGGAAACAGAAAAAAACAACACATATTAAAGTTTAAGCAGTAATGCTGACAAGGGTATTTAAAGAACACACGTGTCTTCGACAAGTAACTGCATAGCAAATTTGAATTAACATACATTGGGCAGTCTAACCACAACATTTCACTTTGATAGCATACAAATTGCATCGCAAGGAGCATTTTAAGTTTTGGAAAATGTAAAAAAAAAAAATGGAAACAGAAAAAAACAACATATTAAAGTTTAAGCAGTAATGCTGACAAGGGTATTTAAAAGAACACACGTGTCTTCGACAAGTAACTGCATAGCAAATTTGAATTAACATACATTGGGCAGTCTAACCACAACATTTCACTTTGATAGCATACAAATTGCATCGCAAGGAGCATTTTAAGTTTTGGAAAATGTAAAAAAAAAAAAATGGAAACAGAAAAAAAACACATATTAAAGTTTAAGCAGTAATGCTGACAAGGGTATTTAAAAGAACACACGTGTCTTCGACAAGTAACTGCATAGCAAATTTGAATTAACATACATTGGGCAGTCTAACCACAACATTTCACTTTGATAGCATACAAATTGCATCGCAAGGAGCATTTTAAGTTTTGGAAAATGTAAAAAAAAAAAAAATGGAAACAGAAAAAAACACATATTAAAGTTTAAGCAGTAATGCTGACAAGGGTATTTAAAAGAACACACGTGTCTTCGACAAGTAACTGCATAGCAAATTTGAATTAACATACATTGGGCAGTCTAACCACAACATTTCACTTTGATAGCATACAAATTGCATCGCAAGGAGCATTTTAAGTTTTGGAAAATGTAAAAAAAAAAAAATGGAAACAGAAAAAAAACACATATTAAAGTTTAAGCAGTAATGCTGACAAGGGTATTTAAAAGAACACACGTGTCTTCGACAAGTAACTGCATAGCAAATTTGAATTAACATACATTGGGCAGTCTAACCACAACATTTCACTTTGATAGCATACAAATTGCATCGCAAGGAGCATTTTAAGTTTTGGAAAATGTAAAAAAAAAAAAAAATGGAAACAGAAAAAAAACACATATTAAAGTTTAAGCAGTAATGCTGACAAGGGTATTTAAAAGAACACACGTGTCTTCGACAAGTAACTGCATAGCAAATTTGAATTAACATACATTGGGCAGTCTAACCACAACATTTCACTTTGATAGCATACAAATTGCATCGCAAGGAGCATTTTAAGTTTTGGAAAATGTAAAAAAAAAATGGAAACAGAAAAAAAACACATATTAAAGTTTAAGCAGTAATGCTGACAAGGGTATTTAAAAGAACACACGTGTCTTCGACAAGTAACTGCATAGCAAATTTGAATTAACATACATTGGGCAGTCTAACCACAACATTTCACTTTGATAGCATACAAATTGCATCGCAAGGAGCATTTTAAGTTTTGGAAAATGTAAAAAAAAAAATGGAAACAGAAAAAAAACACATATTAAAGTTTAAGCAGTAATGCTGACAAGGGTATTTAAAAGAACACACGTGTCTTCGACAAGTAACTGCATAGCAAATTTGAATTAACATACATTGGGCAGTCTAACCACAACATTTCACTTTGATAGCATACAAATTGCATCGCAAGGAGCATTTTAAGTTTTGGAAAATGTAAAAAAAAATGGAAACAGAAAAAAAACACATATTAAAGTTTAAGCAGTAATGCTGACAAGGGTATTTAAAAGAACACACGTGTCTTCGACAAGTAACTGCATAGCAAATTTGAATTAACATACATTGGGCAGTTCTAACCACAACATTTCACTTTGATAGCATACAAATTGCATCGCAAGGAGCATTTTAAGTTTTGGAAAATGTAAAAAAAAAAATGGAAACAGAAAAAAAACACATATTAAAGTTTAAGCAGTAATGCTGACAAGGGTATTTAAAAGAACACACGTGTCTTCGACAAGTAACTGCATAGCAAATTTGAATTAACATACATTGGGCAGTCTAACCACAACATTTCACTTTGATAGCATACAAATTGCATCGCAAGGAGCATTTTAAGTTTTGGAAAATGTAAAAAAAAAAATGGAAACAGAAAAAAAACACATATTAAAGTTTAAGCAGTAATGCTGACAAGGGTATTTAAACTCTTACGTCACGGACTCAATTTTACTCGTACAATAAAAAAATAACATGAAAATGAACCTAAAGAATCGGAGTTATTAAGAAAAAAAAACAAAAAAATACATTTTTTTTTCAAAATTTTCACCATCCTGCGCCCTTAAACGTGGTATTGAGTTCTTGTAACTATAGTTTTAGCGAATTGCTATTGAGATTGTTCTCACGAAAAAAAATTACACATTTTTACCGAAAATGATGATAAATATACATTATTTTCATACGTATCAATAATTGGACTTCGTTGTTAAATGTCAGTCTATATAACTAATTAATCAAGCGTTATTGCTATAAAGAAAAAATCCATTTAAAATGCTTACTTGTTATAGTAGCCACTAGATGGCAGTTCGACCGATGTCTTGTTGCCTCTCATGATTTCAGAATTATATGAGGAATAAATTAAAATGTTTGTGCTGAGATGCCAGAGTAGCACAGGTGAAAGCGGGAGGTCTCGGGTTTAAATCCCGGCACAGGCATTTATTTTAATTTCCATATATATATATATATATTTACAATGTAGTAAATCATCTTCCTGTGCCCAGAGCGTTTTAATTTTTATCTTCTTTCTCCGTTCTTCTCTATCTTCCCATTCCAATTCTTCCAGACCTAGTTCCCTCATTCCTCTACTTACATCATCCATTTAAATCTAGGTCGAACTCTCTTTCCTTTCCCAGGTGGAATCCATTCCAAAGCTTGTCATATATATTTGTAATTTTCTCTGGCATTCTACGTATATGACCATACCTTTCAATTGTCTATATATATAAATAAATAAATATATATATATATATATATATATATATGTATACAGGGCTTCCAATATAAAACCGGACCGACCTCACGCACGGAGTCTCACCCGGCACGCAGTGCTGTCTCTTCCTCCCGCAATTCACCCTGCCTGCCACCCGTCCTTGAACGCACACGTGCTATGGGATCACCTTGGTTTAGACAATGAACACGTGTACACTTGTAAGGTTTGAGTTTTAACAATTTTGTTGCTGTATGTGCAGAAGATACTGAAATCCCAACTTGTTGTGCTAATTTCGGTAATGATTTCTGTGGTGAACGTTCCAAATTTTCGCCAATTTCGTCTAATTTTTCTTCGGTGAGAACCGTACGCCTTCGCGTGTTTCTTATTTTGTACTGAACCAGTGGTCTCAAATTTAGTCACAAGATCGTGGATTGTCGATCTGGAAGGAGGTAATTGTCCAGGGAAGTTCCGAATAAATTCCTCGCGAACGCGACGAGCTGATTCGTATTTATAATAACATTTACACACATAAATGCGCTGCTCTAATGTCAGCTGACGTCTCAACTTGTCGAACGATAGTAAACTGACTAGTTCAAGGACGAGCGGCTGGCAGAGTGAAATGCGGACGAGGAGAGAGCGCTGCCTGACGGGCGAAACCCCGTGAGGCCGGTCCGGGTTTATATTGGAAGCCCGTTACATATTTTAACATTTAGCAATGAAGGTCAAATATGACACGAAACGAAAAATAAATGCCCCCCTTTCATATCCCATTCGTGCCACACGTCCTGCTTATCGCAGTCTACGGGACTTGACTGTTCTCTTGTCAGTCAGGTTGGACGGCAGCAGTTCGAATCCGGGGCCTGTGAAATTCGAGTCTTGAACGCTATTGCTTGAGTCAACTCGCTTAGTGTTACTGCTACTATAATCATCATTTGATTATTTTTTTACTATTTATGTTGTTATTATTCAATGAGATGCACTATCTCCTCTACTATTTAATTTTGTACTAGAGCATGCCATCAAATGTTTAGAGAATTAAGAAGGCTTGCAACTCAATGGTATTAATAAGCTGTTAGTTTATGCTGATGATGTAGTACTATTGGTCGATAGCGAGGAGATACTAAAGGACAATACGTACAAACTACTGAGTAACATTAAGAAATTGGGACTGGAAGTAAATATCAATAAAACTAAATATATGGTCACACGTAGAAATACATTATATAATGGAAATGGACAGCTAATGACAAATGAAGGAAATTTTGAAGAAGTGGCTGATTTCAAATACCTAGGAACAATAATCACAAATAGGAATGAGATGCACAAAGAAATTAAACATAGATTCAGTTTTGGAAATGCGTGTTATTTTGTATTACAGAGACTCTTGATGTCCCAACTCCTTTCAAAATGTTAAACTTAATATAAAACTATTATTCTACCAGTTATATTATATGGATGCGAAACATGGACTCTTACTTTAAGGGAGGAAATGATATTACGAGTATTTGAGGATAAGGAAAACATTTGGACCAAAGAGAGATGAACAGGCAGGCGAATGGAGAAAACTACATAACAGCGAGCTACATTATCTTTATAGGAAACCAGATATGTTAATAACAGTCAAGTCTCGTAGACTGCGTTGGGCTGGACATGTGGCACGAATGGGGAATGAAAAAGAGACATAGAAACAACATGCAGAAAAACTAGAGGGAAAGCTCCCAGTAGGTAGGCCAAGAATGAGTTGGGAAAATAACATTAACCATGATATCAGAGAAGTAGATTGTTTAGGAGATTATTGGGAAACATTAGCACAGGATAGGGATGTACGGAGAGATTATGTCTGAGCCACTGAGTAATTTTTATTATTGTAGAAAGTTTGCGATGTTCGTGAGTGTAAATATTTAAAGCCGGTGATATTTTGTATCGATTTATGTTTTTTGTCAAATAATTAGAAACAGTTGAATGAATAAGTTATGTGTTGTGAGGAGGGGACGGCGCGGCGGTTGGACTCTACACCTTGCAGTGGGAGGGAGCTGTTATCAAGCTGCGTATTTGCCAAGTCAAACTGTTATCTGTTGTTAAGTTGCGCTTCTTCAGCAAACAACCGGACCGCAGTCAGGTACTGTAGCGACTTTATTTATCACGTCATTAGTGTTGCGATTCAAACTTTGTGCGTGAAAGTAATGGCCTCGTGTTTCAGATTTCATGAATAAACTTCAAAAATACGTCCTGCACTTTATTTCATAAGAAACACATTTAATAATAATAATAATAATATTAATAATAATAATAACAATAACAACAACAATAATAATATAAATAATAATAATAATAGTAATAATATAAGTTATAATAACAACAACAATAATAATATAAATAATAATAATAATAATATAAGTAAGATAATAATAATAATAATAATAATAACAAGTAACAACAATAATAATACTAAATAATAAAAATAATCGTAATAATATAAGTTATAATAATAACAATAACCAACAACAATTAATAATATAAATAATAATAATAATAATATAATAATATAAGTAATAATAAATAATAATAATAATAATAATAATATCGTAACAGGCCGTGAACTAATACTTGGAAGGAAGAAGAAGATAATAATACAAATAATATAAGAAGAGAAGAGAAGAGAAGAGAAGAGAAAGAGAAGAGAAGAGAATGAGAAGAGGAAGAGCAAAGAAGAGAAGAGAAGGAGCAATATTGAAGGGAGAAGAGGGAATATAAAGAGATAAGTAGAAGAGAAGATAATAGATAAGAGTATTAATATATATAGAATATAATATAATATAATATAATATAATATAATATAATATAATATAATATAATATAATATAATATAATATAATATAAATATATAATATAATATAATATAATATATAATATAATATAATATAATATAATATAATATAATATAATATAATATAATACAAATTATATTTTAGAAAACATTTATGAAATTATTGTATTATCATTTGTCCTTTACAAGTATACAAAGTTTCAAGTCGATCCAATGATTTAAGTGGGTTAAAATCTTGTTGAAGGATTCCGTTACATAATTACGCAAACACTTTTTTTGATTTTCTGATGATTCTGGCCAGGATTTTGGAAAAAAATAATGAAATTATTGTATTGTCATTGGTCCTTTACAAGTATACAAAGTTTCAAGTCGATCCAATGATTTAAGTGGGTTAAAATCTTGTTGAAGGATTCCGTTACATAATTACACAAACACTTTTTTTGATTTTCTGATGATTCTGGCCAGGATTTTGGAAAAAAATAATGAAATTATTGTATTATCATTTGTCCTTTACAGGTATACAAAGTTTCAAGTCGATCCAATGATTTAAGTGGGTTAAAATCTTGTTGAAGGATTCCGTTACATAATTACACAAACACTTTTTTTGATTTTCTGATGATTCTGGCCAGGATTTTGGAAAAAAATAATGAAATTATTGTATTGTCATTGGTCCTTTACAAGTATACAAAGTTTCAAGTCGATCCAATGATACCAAGTGGGTGAAAATCGCGTTGAAAGATTCCGGTACATAGATACAGGTCAAGCTAATATAAAGCGTGTAATAAAATGACATTGAATGGGGCGTAAAGTATCTTATCTGTAGCTTAGTGTTCTTATACGTGATCTGCTATTGATATTGTTATTACGGTTATTTCTGATTGTTATTATCGTTAATACTATTATATAATTATCCTTATCACTTTTATTGCTGCTGTTTTTACTATTTTTTGCGGCTCCATGGCGCAAGTAGTTAGACAGTCGGAAGACTTGCCGCCATTGAAAAAGGATGTATACCTTATAGAGTGATCCTCATCATCTTCAAGGTATGGACCTGTTGGTCCGTTCCGCTCCCCGGCGCACTACATGCCGCAGGCGCAGATCGTCCTTCCAACGACGTTTTGGTCTTCCTACATTTCTTCGGCCTAGAGGCCTATAATGGAGCAGCTGTTTTGATAAACGATTATTTGGCATTCTTTGTATATGTTCAAACCAATTACGTTTATTTGTGTGTATTTTCTCGTTTATATTATAGATTTGTAGTTCATGTCTGATATCTTGACTTCTCTTTAGATCTCTCAGAGATACAAGTGTAACTAAATTAGTATGGTTCAAATTCTTACCTGTAGGGGGAGAGCGCCTAAATCTCTGTTAAGGGAAACAAGGACCTACAAGATTACAAGAAGAATAATAAATTATGCGCTATTACTCGAATTGCGTTAATACAAATTCATTTCACTTATCAAAAGCATATTGCACACGTTTCCTTTTTTTTTTACCGGGAGTTACAACCTTATCACGTGTTTGTTTTTCTTTCCGAGCG
The DNA here is from genome assembly GCA_030220185.1 of Diploptera punctata. Classification (NCBI taxonomy): domain Eukaryota; kingdom Metazoa; phylum Arthropoda; class Insecta; order Blattodea; family Blaberidae; genus Diploptera; species Diploptera punctata. Next base: position 900,222 of record JASPKZ010007634.1, read on the forward strand.
CTATTAATACTAGTACACGAGATACCGGCAAACTCAGATGTTAAATTCAGTATATCTTTTACTGGAATTTCTGGATCATTTTCACTAAACTTGTGAAATACATTTAAAATAACTGTTTTTTACCACTAGTCAAATGTTTGCCAAACTTGTGTTTTACAAATTTAGATGGCGACACAACAGAAGACACTACACTTTCAGCCATTTTGTTGTATTAGAGTCGACTGAAGCATGACTCAAATGCGTCATCCATATGTAATAAACTATTTTAAGTTGTAATTATTAATTAGGTATATTTTAAAATATTTTGTAAGTTTTTAATATTATTATTTTCATTCACGAAGAATAACAAGTATATTCAGAGGACATATTTTTAATTTAATGAACTACTTTTTCGCGTACTTATTGCTTCTACATCGGACGTCGGTGTCCATAACCAATGAAAAGCGAGCAGGTCACACGGTTTTGTTTTGACGAGGATCACCTTAAGACCGGATAACATATGAATGTCATTTGTCAATACTCCAATTTTGCATCTAATCTACAATGGCGTAAGAACACAATGTTGGATCTTAGCATCTCCTTTGTTAGGAGTTACTAGACCAAGTTAAATTAGTTACACTTATTTCCCTAAGATGTCATGAGTGGCGTGATCTGAATTACATATTAAAAAAAAGAATAAAGACACAAAGAAAGTTATTGGTAAATTAAATTATATTTTATGGAGAAACCATATAACCAAGAGGACTAAATTATTAATATATAACACAATTGTGAAGAGTATTTTATTATATGGTGCGGGACGTTGAAGCAAAAACACAGAAAATAAATATTAGTCACACAAATGGACTTTTAAGAAGATCGGCAAGAATATCAAAATTGGATAAAGTAAGAAATAATATGTCCACCGCTGTGGTCTGGAGGTAGCGTGCTGCCTTGTCACGCAGCGGGCCCGGGTTCCATCCCCGGTCGGGGCAGTTTTTCTGGGTGAGGTTTTTATCGGGGTTTTTCCTCACCTGTAAGACAAATGTCAGGAAAACTTTAAAGCCCAAACGGTCCCCGAAATCATATTTTAAGGCCCAAACGGTCCCCGAAATCATATGGCCATCATCCTTATCATTATCATCCTTACCATTATCATCATCATCATCCTTCACCGGTGTGGAAAGCAACGGGAAGCTACCACACCTACACAATTCCCTAGTAAAGCTGCAAGCATAGCATGAAAATGCTATGATTGCAGTGAAGGATCTGCCATCGGGCAGAATTACTATGGATGGAAGAAATAATACAATAAGTTAAATAATGAATGTAGAAAAGGATAATGTACAAGAGATTGAAGAAATCCAACTAAGATGGTGTGGACATATGAGAAGAAGGGACTTACTTACTTACTCACTGGCACTATCGAACCCGTAGGTTCATGGCCGCGCAGACATAAGCTCTCCATACATCCCTATCCTGAGCTAATGCTTTCCAATCATTCCTGTATAATCTACTTCCCTCAAATCATAGTTATGTTATTCTCCCACCTCATTCTTGGTCTACCAACTGGGCGTTTTCCCTCTGGCTTTCCTACAAGAAGGTGCCATGCAAATCTTTCATTCTCCATACGTGCAACATGTCCTGCCCATCGCAGTCTACGAGACTTTACTGTTCTTATTATATCTGGCTTCCTATAAAGACCATGTAGTTCATTGTTATGTAGTCTTCTCCATTCACCTGTCTGTTCATCTCTCTTTGGTCCAAAAATTTTCCTAAGTACTTTATTCTCAAATACCTGTAATCTCCTTTCCTCCCTTAAAGTAAGAGTCCATGTTTCGCACCCATATAATATAATTGGTAGAATAATAGTTTTATATATTTTCAGTTTAACGTTTTTTGAAAGGAGTTGGGACATCAAGAGTCTCTGTAATGTATAATAGCACGCATTTCCAGAATTGAGCCTATGTTTAATTTCTTTGTGCATCTCATTCCTATTTGTGATTATTGTTCCTAGGTATTTGAATTCAGCCACTTCCTCAAAATTTCCCTCATTTGTCATTAGCTGTCCATTTCCATTATATAATGCATTTCTACGTGTGACCATATATTTAGTTTTATTGATATTTACTTCCAGTCCTAATTTCTTAGTGTTACTCAGTAGTGTGTGGGATTTGGCCTTTAGTATCTCCTCGCTATCGGCCAATAGTACTACATCATCAGCATAAACTAACAGCTTATTAATACCATTGAGTTGTAAGGAGAAGAAGGGACACAGAAACAAACAAATAAATATTGAAATGGATACCTCCTGGAAAAGGGAAACGTGGTAGACCAAAGCGAACGTGGATAAAGGGAATTCAAGACAACACGAAGAAGAGAAATATGACAGAAGCAGACACGCAAGACCGGGAAGTGTGGAAGAAACAAATTGTATATTTTGGTTGAGGATACCTGTGCAAATAACAGAAATATTTCTGAAATAAATGAATATATTAGGATTTTAAGGTGCAATTCTCATCGTAGAAAAGGTGCTAAAGTAAGACTAAAAAGGCGACAAAAAGTGCTATCTACCTTGTAGCCCACAACTGTCATTTCTGAAAAAAAAATTGAAACTATATCAAACTAACAGCTCTAGTGCATGTAAGACAAACGGGTTTTTAATCAACTTATCAGGGAGTTTTTAAATACCGTTTAAAATAAGTGAAAAATTTCCATTATTGCATGTTTTCTAAGAAAAAACAGACAGGTTTACTACCTCCTTGTTCAATGACAAACTGACGATAAGTTAATTTGATAAATGTGCGGACACAGGTGCTCCCCAGCGGGAGTTCCTTAACAAGGTAATATAGTTACTCTCATTTACCTACTCATGTCAACGAGTGTTGCGTCAACATTAATAAAATTCCGTTGAGACATCTACAGAGTGATTCAGAAATATGGCTATACGTTTGATTGCATTTTGTGACGAAAATATTATTATTAAAGGAAATATGATGTTATAATTGGAAAGGGGGAATCCTTCAAATTACAACAATAGAACAAAGCAAAATAAAACCACTGCTCACGTGCAGCTTGGAGGGTTGATTTTTGTGGGCTATCATCGAACGCCTCCACAATTCTTTTCGTTGTTTCTGCATCCGTGCTGATGCGAGGCCTTCCAGGAGGGTTTGATTTTCTGCATCCTTCCCGTTTCCAGCAGTCGTTTTCTCCACTTCCCCACAGTCGACGGCTGCAATGCTACGTTAAACTCGCATCTTGCCAGTCTTGCGGCCTCACGATCATTAGCATACGTTATTGTCCAAGCAGCAATTGTAATTTGCTGTTGCATGTTCAACGCCATTTTGACTAATGACAAGTTCTACACTGTTTTGTTTTATTCCATTGTTGTAATTTGAATAATTACCTTTCCAACGGTGATTTCATATTTCCTGTAATGGTGATATTTTCATCACACAACGCAATCAAACGTATAGCCATGTTTATGATTCACCCTGTAGTAGGCAACTGTCAACCGTTGAATGCTGAAACTTACATAGACATTTCTTCCACAGAAGTAATGCTAATAAAATTCATATCAAATTCCGTTGAGGTGAATAGTCATAAGATATAAACTTAAAATATCTACCTTTCGGCAGGTGCCGTCGTCCTCAACTGTGTTAAAATATTAAAAATGTTACCTGGAGGCCTTTCGGAAATTAACTTCCATCATCAGCTGGATGAGTATCTGCTACTAGTTGTATATGACATTGTAGACTCGAAGTGTCTTTAGTAGCAACTCCAGATAACATTTTATAGTATTTTAACACAGTTGAGAATAACGGCACGTGCCAAAAGGTACAAATTTTAAGTTTTTATCTTATTTCAGAGAAGCGTTGCGATGTACCAAGGCCGTGTTAAAAAACTGCCGCTTTTAATTGCAAGGCACAAAAATACAGCGCCAAACTCTCATTTATACGATAGGAAATTAATCCGACTCCTGAATTGGTAGATTGGATAACTCTATCGCTCCGAATTCCGTCTCACTCCACTCCGATCTACTTAAGTAGGGAGTACAGCCTTTTAAATAATCTATGGCGCATAGATAAATTTCAAGTCTCAGAACAAAACCACTCAGCGCGATCAAATGTTATTTGAGAAACTAAATCCGCTCGGTTTCGTTGTGTGTCGAGCTATCGAAAAAAAATATCGCGTAAATGCTGTAAATAAAACCAAGCAAAACAAAGAAAATTAATTAAAACAAAGACGAGAGAGCGATAGATAGAGTCCTCGAGTCTTGGAGAGGGTTCGCTTTCTCGAAATCAAGATTGTTCGCTTTCTCGAAATAGTGATTGATCGTCTTCTGAAAATCGAGATTGTTCATTTTCTCGACATCGAGATTGTTCGTTTTCTCGAAATTGAGATTGTTTTCTCCAAATCGAGTTTGTTCGGTTTCTTGAAATCGAGATTGTTCAGGTTCCTCGAATTCGAGATTGTCCGTGTTCTTATCTTTCTCGAAATTCGAGATTGTTTCGGTTTTTGTTCATCGAATTCGAGATTGTTCGTTTTCCTCGAATTCGAGATTGTTCGTTTTCTCGAAATTGAGATTGTTTTCTCCAAATCGAGTTTGTTCGGTTTCTCGAAATCGAGATTGTTCGTTTTGTCGAAATCGAGATTGTTCGTCTTCATGAAATCGAGATAGTTTGTCTTATCGAAATCGAGATTGTTCGTTTTGTCGAATTCGAGATTGTTCGTTTTGTCGAAATCGAGATTGTTCGATTCCTCGAATTCGAGATTGTTCGTTTTGTCGAAATCGAGATTGTTCGTTTTCTAGAATTCCAGATAGTTCGTTTTCTCGAATTGGAGATTGTTCGTTTTCTCGGACTTGAGATTGTTCGTTTTCTCCAAATTGAGATTGTTTCGTCGAATTCGAGATTGTTCGTTTTCTCGAAGTCGAGATCGTTTGCTATAAATCGACATTGTTCGATTTCTCGAATTCGAGATTGTTTGTCTCCTCGAAACGAGATTTTTCGTTTTCTCGAAATCAAGATAGTCTTCTCGAAAATGTGCTTGTTCGTTTTCTCGAAATCTATATTGTTTGTTTTCTCGAAATCGAGATAGTCTTCTCGAAATCTTGATTGTTCGTTTTCTTGAAATCGAGATTGTTCGTCTTCTCCAAATCGAGATTGTTCGTTCTCTCGAATTCGACATTGTTCTTTTTCTCGAATTCGAGTTTGTTCGTTTTCACGAATTCGAGATTTTTCGTTTCTTAAATTCGAGATTGTTAGCTTTCTCGAATTCGAAATTGTTCGTTTTCTCGAATTGGAGACTGTTCGTTTTACGAAATCGAGTTTGTTTGTCTTCTTGAAATCAAGATTGTTCATTTTCCCTAAATCTAGATTGTTCGTTTTCTCGAAATCGAGATTGTTGTTATCTCGAAATCAAGATTGTTCGTCTTCTCGGAATCTAGAGTGTTCGTTTTCTCGAAATAGAGATCGTTTGTCTTCTTGAAATTGAGATTTGCTCGTTTTCTCGAAATCTAGATTGTTCGTTGGTTTCTCTAAATCGAGATTGTTTGTTTTCTCGAAATCTAGATCGTCTGCTCGATATCGTGATTGTTCGTTTTCTGGAAATCGAGATTGTTCGTTTTGTCGAAATCTAGATCGTCTGATCGAAATCGTGATTGTTTGTTTTCTCGAATTCGAGATTGTTTGTTTTCTCGAATTCGAGTTTGTTCGTTTCCTCGAAATCGTGTTTGTTCGTTTTCTCGAATTCGATATTGTTCTTTTTAATGTTTACACGTCCACTGATTAATGCTTACTTTCAAACCACAAATATCGAAGCCGTAGATCCTCGGCCGTGCGGAGATAAACTGTCCATACTTTCCTATCCCGATTTAATATTTTCCAGTCTTCCGTACTCCTCTTTCATTCCTCATTCGTGCCACATGTCCTGCCCATCGCAGTCTACGAGACTTAACTGTTATTATATCTGGCTTCCTATAAAGATCATGTAGTTCACTTATGTAGTCTTCTCCATTCACCTGTCTGTTCATCTCTCTTTGGTCCAAAAATGTTCCTAAGAACTTTATTCTCAAATACTTGTAATCTCCTTTCCTCCCTTAAAGTAAGAGTCCATGTTTCACATCCATATAATATAACTGGTAGAATAATAGTTTTATATATTTTCAGTTTAACGTTTTGTGAAAGGAGTTGGGACATCAAGAGTCTCTGCAATGCATAATAACACGCATTTCCAGAATTGAGCCTATGTTTAATTTCTTTGTGCATCTCATTCCTGTTTGTGATTATTGTTCCTAGGTATTTGAATTCAGCCACTTCCTCGAAATTTCCTTCATTTGTCATTAGCTGTCCATTTTCATTTAATAATGCATTTGTATGTGTGACCGTATATTTAGTTTTATGGATATTTACTTCTAGCCCCAATTTTACAGTGTTTCTCATTAGTTTGTGAGTGTTGGCTCTTAACATTATTAATTGTCACAAGAAGAGACAACATTAGAAATACTAAAACCAGAGACATAATGGACGGTCAAAAAGACGTTCTGCAAGAAAATACATTGATACGAGGAGTCAGGTGACAGGATAGCTAAGATGGTATAAACTCATGGGCAGCGTTTCTGACTACTGTTCATGAGGTCCCAGGTTCGTTTCCCGGTCAAACCAGAGGAATTTTTCCTTACATTGAATTATACCTGTGGTTGCCCATGGTCTGGAATTTAGGTTAAGAACTCTCCTGGCGCTTCATTATCATTTATCACCCATCATATCATCGAGGTAACGTAACTCCGCCTCTTAGGTGCCCCAACTTCAGAAGTGGGTTACAATTAAGCCAGTGCCAGGAGAGAATACCAGAAATGTCGAAATTGCAACCGGGGGCATTGAAGAAAAAAAATTGAAATGGATGGCAACAGAAGAAAGGGAAGACCAAAAGAATGTCGATCCAAGGAGTGCATATGAGAATGTTGTGGAGATATTAACAGAGTGTGATGCAGAGAATAGGGGTGTATGGAGGAACAACATTTACAAAGGGCATTAGGAAAAGTACTGTATTGTAGGGAAATCCCTAATAAACAAGAATGTTATTATCGAGTTTACCTGTAGAGCCTCATTTTGTTTCGTGTTGTTTATCAGGAGTGACGTCACGTTTTGATTTTTTATAATTTTTCAACAAGATAAATAGCACGAGGTAAATAGTCATAATTTCCTGCTTTCTGACGCTTGTAACTAGTTGGGAAGTGGTTTTTATAGAATCGAGGAAAATGTTTGAAAACCGAGCTTTAACGATGTTTTCAATTTCCGAGATTCTGTAAAACACTTTACAAACGTGCGTTGTACATTATTTTTTGCGCGATGCTGTTTTTAAAATAATAAATAATGATAAAATAATATCTTTTTTGGAAATATTTGCGTTCATTCTAAACAATTGACTTACGTTAACAGTGTGGACAATGTTTATTAGTTGAAAATACAGGAGACCGTGAGACCAATTTAGTAATAAAATGGCGGCAAGTACGTATTTATTGTTTTATATTGTTTCAAATAAAATTCAGTTAATTTAAAATGCAGTCATTTGTTTTGTATAATGTATATTAACACTACCTTTTGGATATTTTTGTATACACATTGTATGTAGTATACATAGAGGGCAGTGGTTTTACTTTCCACACGCGTGTTTGTAATATGTAATCTGGACCCATGCCTCCACCCCTTGGGATACCTCTGTCAGAGACCACACTCCAAAGTCCCAGATACTTGTCCTCCCTATCTATTCGAGTCCACATTCAAGATTCTCGGCAATAAAACCAACACCTCAGGGAGAAGGTGTTGGAGTCGCAACTTCAGGGAAATTGCTGAGCTACATAGTACGTCAGGTCGCTCATTCCTGACGACCCCACGGGCTCCTCGAGCCTACCCGGGAGGACTGCTGTCGCAGATCCCCCGACCGTTCCCCTGTTCTACCTCCAGGGACGCATCCTGCAGCCGTTGTGAGACCGGCTAGGGATTGAATCCTCAAGCCCCACAGTGTGAGACTTTAGTACATCCAGGTGCTCATCTCCTGGTGACCCCACAGTTTGTCCACGAGCCCGTAGGCTTAGCCGGGAACCAGCACAGTTGGTCCTCTCTGCACTGGTGCGAGCCGTGCCCCCAGGGACGTGTCCTGTTGCAGTTGTGGTCCAGCACCGAGTTCGCAAGCTCCAACAGCAGGTGAGCAATAGTACGACAGGGCGCTCAACTCCTGCCGACCCCACTAAACGAGTCCCTTGGACTTGACCGGGAGGACTGTCTACCAGATCCACCGACCTTTCCCCCAGTGCACCACCTGACGATGGCCCGCGGGTCCGGTCTGGACGTAGCCAGGAGGAATGCAAAGCAAACCACCGCCACCCGCGGACGCGTCCTGTTGCTGTTGTGAGCACAGCTGGGGCTCGAGAATCGGACCCCCAGGGTGTAATATTACTGTATAGTTATTACAATGCTGCAGAAATGAAGGAAACAATAGACCTAACCTTGAAACCCGCCATTACGTAAAAATTTTACCCCCTTAGGGGGTTCGCGAACCACAGGTTGGGAAACGATTATCTACACCAATAGTGTCCAACTGGAGGTCAACAGTTTACTTTAATTTTGTATCTTACCGCAGTTTTCAGAAACATTTTCGGACCAAAGAGAGATGAACAGACAGGAGAATGGAGAAACCCACATAACAGTGAACTACATGATCTTTATAGGAGACCAGATATAATAAGAACAGTTAAGTCTCGCAGATTGTGATGGGCAGGACATGTGGTGCGATTGGGAAATGAAAGAGGTATATGTAAGCTTCTTGTAGGAAAATCAAGGGAAAACGTCCAGTTGGTAGACCAAGAGTGAGGTGGGAGAGTAATATAACTACGATTTGAGGGAAGTAAATTATACAGGGGATTGAAAAACAGTAGCTTTGTATAGGGGTCTAATACTAGAGTCAGCTGTGGCTATCATTCAATCATATGTATTTGCAGTTCTTAGAACCTTATATTCTAGAGAAGTTAATTAATAAATGACAAGACACAGAAATCACCCCTTCCATCTAGTTGACAAAATACCTTGACCTTTAACAGTGTGGAGAGCTTATGTCCGCGCGGCTATGAACCTACGGGTTCCATAGTACTAGACGTAATCATCTTCACTTCAAGGTTTAGGCGATTCACCTGTTCCGAATTCACAATGATTCCTTCCATCTCTTCCTACATCCCTTAATCCCTTTGGTTTATAATGATATGCTATCTTGTGCAATCTTGTTCTTCCATTCTCTGAACATGCTGTTCCCAGCCGACGCGGTGTTGTTGAATTCTATCATTTATTGAATATATTTCTAATTCTCTTCTTATTTCTTATGTGGTCAAATTTTGTGCATCCTTTGGTCCTTCTTAGAAAAGTCATTTCTGCACTTTGTATTCTACTGGAACTCCTCTTATTTGTTACCCAGGACTCACTACCGCATAAAAGTACCGGTACCGCCATTGTTTTGTACAACTTCAGTCTTGTATCCTTCCGTGTTTTATGTTTTAGTGTTGTATGAATGGTGTCACATATCGTTTGAAATGTTGATAATTTATTGTCTGTATCATTTCTTGTTCCATATCCTGAAGACAATTCACGACCTGGATAATTACAATTTAACACTTGTGATAGAGGTTTATTTTCTATTATTATTTTCGAAAAAAAGTCATTATTTTTGTCTTCTCTAAAGATATTTTAAAATAGTAAATGAGTTAGATATAATTTTTTTATAACAAGTTTCATTTTACTTGTCATCAGAACAGACTCCCCTTAAGGGACCGATGGGCTACAGGCCAAAAAGAAGAGCAAGAAAGTTTTTATTCTTCTTCTTCCTTTCCAGGATTAGGTCAGTGCGATCTGTTCCGGTCTCAAGTCCACCGTTTCCTAGGCCGTTCCATGCGGTTTGTAGTTGTTGATCGTGTTGGGTAACCTTGTATTGTCCATTCTGTCTAAATGTTCTTTCCATCGATGTTTGTGCGAGTATTGAAAATATCTCCAGTTCATTTCTTATTGATTCATTGTGTAATCTATCCATGCATGTACACCCTTTTATGGATCTTAAAAATTTCATTTGAGTGGCTTGGATGTGTGAGATATTTTTTGTAAGTACCCAAGATTCAGATCCATATAAAAGAACAGGAACAGCCATAATTTTATAAAACCTGAGCTGAGTTTCTCTTCGAGTCTTTCGGAGGGTTCTTCTTATGGTGCCACACATCATTTGATATCGGTTTAATTTATTGTGTATATTCCAATCATAGCTGTATGTTATATCTGAACCAAGATAGTTAAAGTGTGCTATCTGTTCTATTATTTCATTATTGGTTACTATTTTAGTTCTGACTGGCAGTTTGACCTAAAAAGCCATAATTTTAGTTTTTGAAGTTGAGACTTTGAGATTATAATAGAGTCCTAATTGATTCATTGTGTAAGTGGCTCTTTGTAAATCATCCTCTGACAACTGTATAATTACCAGATCGTCTGCATACATTAAAATATTCTTAAACAAGAAAATTAACATTGCATAATGAATGAGTAATAAAGCGTTTGTCTCGGTCCAGTCACTTAACACATGCTGTCTTGAAGTAATGTCCGCTCATAAACGCAGCAGTTTATCCTTACATTCAAACAAGTAGGTTTGGATTTAAAACCGGGACGTTAGAAGGAAGTGATAAAATTGTTGTGCCTGGACACGATCTCACGCAGATTTTTCCCGGTTCCTACTGGTTATATACAAGTTATATTTAATTTTAAAGATACCAGTTGTTACCGCCTCAACATGATGCAGTTTCCATCGTAACACTTGTTTTACGTCATTCACACACCAAGTGTTAACTAACAACAACAATAATAGTAATAATATAGATATAATAATAATAATTGGGAAAACGCCCAGTTGGTAGACCAAGAATCAGGTGGGAGAAAACATGAACTATGATTTGAGGGAAGTGGATTATACAGGGAATGACTGGAAAACATTAGCTCAGGATAGGGATGTATGGAGAGCTTATATCTTCGCGGCCATGAACCTGCGGGTACCATAGTGCCAGTGAGTTAGTTAACAAAAGCTAAGCCAGTGACAGCTACCACTTCACTCGGCTAATTTTTCACATTTATTATTTTTAGACGCTTTAACATCTCAGGTCATATTTTACTGTAGGATATGTGGATGTATCCAGTAGATCATCTTGAATTAAATTTAATGTTATGGAATGGATCCCGATAATGTCTCAACGACACCGGAGTTTGAATCCAGGACCTCTCTAATACGAGTCTCTAAAAGTTACTACTGTTGAGTTTATTAGTTTTATCGTTTTGTATTATTATTATTATTATTATTATTATTATTATTATTATTATTATTATTGTGACCTCCGTTATGTAATTTCTTTGTGCTGCAAATTTAATACAGACGTCTGACCTATTTCCAGTAAACGAGGTTTTACAGCGAATTATCTTCTTTAAATTATTAATTTAAAAGTTCTGGTTATCATTATGTAAATTTATTAAAATGAATACAAATTAAAAATTAAAATAGTTGAAAATTCTTTGAAATAATGTATTGTTGTAAGGGTGGTTTTGCATTATTCACCTGGTTGGTTTTTTTGTCGATTGAAGGCGCTGGATTCGATTTTCACATTTGGAGAAAGTTACATTTGTCGCCATATTGTCTGTTGATCGAGTGAATGCATGGCAGTTGTTTCATAAAAAATATTTAAATTATTAAAAATGATTCTTATGTCAGAAAAGGATATATTCGAAATATTACATGAAGCTTATATGTGTTTACAGGTTTATTTGGAATGTGTTTGTTTATTTATAAAAATAATACAAAATGGAGTTCAAAGATAGTGAATTGTCTAGAGCAGTGATTGATACCAGCATGGCGTCCAATTTCTTAGCGCCTGTAAAGACAGATCAACAAATATATGAAAATTTCTATGTTGGAAGATGATCCTAACGCTAATTCTGCTGTAACACACGAAGAAAAAATTAAACCGAGATGGGGACCACATCACAAAGGGGCTCAAGAGCTGGCAAATTTATACAGCCGAGGTAAGTCATTGAATTTTAACGTTTTCCACATTGTGTGAATATTGTTTTGTTAAACATTACAGTTTTCAATGATGGATTCTATTGAAATAGTGTTTTATTTTAACGTTTGTGTTGATTTAAAATTATTTAAGGTTTAATTGTGATTTGAAATATTTTCGGATACACGCTTTCGTGATGCCGGTTGGTTCACGCCCATTTTCCATTCATCAGCTGACAAATATGTTGAGTGCACTTTTTTTAACATAACTGTATTAAAAATATTTAACTTTCATATTCATATTACTTATAAAATTATAATCAATTAGACCATGAATTTAATTAAGGACACAACATTTTCAAAATAAAAAGAGTGACACTTAGAATATTTCGTCGCTTAAAGTAGGAGATAAAAACGGGAAGTACATAAAAATTAATAGAATTGTATTTTGAAAGTAGTAGGGCAAAATAATGTTTCTGAAATATGGAAAAAGGACATTTTGAATATTAACACTATAGCATAACAGGCCTAGAAATCTCACAGAGATGATGATTATCCAGCTGACATATGATCAGCATGTTGGATCCCTCAGCCATTATATCTGGTTATTTCAACCTAGAGTTGCTGCTTATTGTAGATATCCAAATTTCTCATGGTGCTGGGTTACCACCGGTCCTATACTGACATTTGCATAAGAAAATTTGTTTCCCGATGGAAATCTAAACCAAAGTTAGTGTGCACCAAGTTATGTTACCTCAAACCATTGAGATATGTCATGGGAGGGTGTTGTCAGACAACTGCATGCTGGAATGGACCACAGGTTGTGAACTGTCTCAAATGTTATTGTGTAGATGACATACATCTGTGGTTCCAAGATGCTTTTTTCTAGTGTTTTAACAATATAGGCTGTGCCTAGTGGTTATGCTCCTTGCCTCTAGTTTTGAGGGTCGTGGGTTCAAACCTGGCCAGGGATGATGAATTTTTTTAGGATGGAAAAATTGAAGGAGCAAGTCCTCCGGGAGGGGCTTCTAGCTGTGGGACCTGAGACTGAAGATTTTCAGACTCGTAAAAGAAAGTTAGTTGTGAATAAAAAGGCCTCTAAGCAAAATTGGCTCAACTGCACTTCTACTAGCGCTTGATTTTTCAGTTATATTGTTGTAAACTATGGCTCTTCTTCTGTATTTACTAACATTATTTAATATTTATATTTTTTCAAACAATTTTTATAACATTATTAGATAATTCTGATGGAACTAAAAGACAATTGAATTCCTTTTTAAATTTTATTATTAACATTCACAAAAGTATCAATTTCACAATGAAATTAGAAACAAATAATAGTATAAATTTCTTGGATTTATCAATAAAACACATTGATAATAAGTTTACAATTAGCTATTAATAATAACTATGACCCTAAAATTATAGAATATTTAATTAAGAAAATTCATTACAAAAAAGCAATTAACAAAGTTTTTCCTTTACCCAAAGAAAACATAAAGAAATATGTCGTAATGTCATACATAGGCCCACTTTCAAATAAAATATCTAAATACTTTAAAAAGTTGAACATTAATGTAACATTAATGTGGCATTTAAAACTAATAAAACTTTATAAAGTATAATAAAAAACAATAAAACCAAAATAAAAAAATAAAAATTATCAGGTGTATATAAATTGAAGTGTGGCACATGTGACAATGTCTATATAGGACAAACAGGTAGACCTTTTATCTCTCGGATAAAGGAACACATGAGAGCATATAACAGAAATTTAGAATATTCAAAATATGCTAACCACCTATTCCAATTTAATCATTGTTTCAATCCAAATTTTGAAATTTTACATGTTTGTGATAAGGGTAAGAAGTTAGATCTTTTGGAGGCTGTAGAAATAAATAAATTGAAAAGTAGTGATAAACTGTTAAATTCTCAACTTGATTTGAATGAATCGCCTTTGTTAAATTAAAAAATGTAAATAAATTATTGTTGTATTGTTGCTTAGATCAGTTGTTATGTACTATAATAACACAATAATTTGTTAACATGTCTGAGGAAGGTACAGTGTACCGAAACAGCTGTCACTGAATTATATCTTAATAAATATGAAAATCAAATAAAACTAAGTTTTATTTTTATTTAATTAATACATTTTGAAGTATTTATTTAAATATGCAAATCACAATATTATGACACTGTTAGACAATATTGTGATGCTAACTGCTATTTTCTCCACAGAGTATATTACTTAGTCTATGATTTTTCTATCACTGTTTTGGGTTATCGCTGGTTGGATCAGCGTTAGGGAGTGATAAGTAAGTGTACACCCATTTTTAATAAACGTTTGGTAATTTTAATATTATTAATATATTTTTTTAACATAGATTTGGGGATTTATTGCAAATATTGGTCATTTAAATTTCATAGCGACGGATAGTAATCGAGGATGATAATCGATATGTGGTTCGATTGTGGGTTATCGTTGGCTCTATAAATTCTGGCGTATGCGCACCGTTGTTCTATAGAACTTTGAAAATATTTCACGCTAGTTTATGAGTATTTGAGAATAAAGTTCTTAGGAAAATTTTTGGACCAAAGAGAGATGAACAGACAGGTGAATAGAGAAGACTACATAACAATGAACTACATGGTCTTTATAGGAAGCCAGATATAATAAGAACAGTTAAGTCTTGTAGACTGCGATGGGCAGGACATGTTGCGTGTATGGGGAATGAAAGACGTGCTTGGAAACTTCTTGTAGGAAAACCAGAGGGAAAACGCCCAGTTGGTAGAACAAGAATGAGGTGGGAGAACAACATTAACTATGATTTGAGGGAAGTAGATTATACAGGGAATGATTGGAAAACATTAGCTCAGGATAGGGATGTATGGAGAGCTTATGTCCGCGCGGCTATGAACCTACGGATTCGGTAGTGCCAGTGAGTTAGTTAGTTAGTTAGATTAAGTGCAGTTTTTCTGCAAAATTTATTGACCTCAACGTCCAAGTAATACCTTAGTTGTCTGTTAGATGTCTCATTGATGTGGTGTTTGACTACATGACATCTACGAGCAAATAATGTAATTAAAAATGAACTTGGTCTAGTGACTCCTTACAAAGGAGAGGCTGTGGGCTACGTCATTATAGATGGATAACAATATAGGGCCTATTTGTTTGCTATGTAGTATATCATTTTTTAATATTATGGGACTTATCTTCACAGAATTAATAATGAAGATGCAGAAGTTTAACATTATAGACCCGGTCGGAGTCTGTGTTAATAAACAAACTGCAGTAGAATGGCGCCACCTACATAAACTGAAATAAAAATTGGAAACACAATTTAATGTTGCAGTTTCTGAATAATACGGGCGGGGTGTAACACAATCGATTTTTACTTACGCACTTTAACACAACTGAAATGCAACAAATATGCATATAATTATACTTTTTATCCCTGAAAAATCATTATCTTCATCTTATTTTAGTCGTAAAAAACCCCCTCAGGGATCCTCATCTAGGGGATATGTGGATGGCGACCACAAGGTGCCCAAGTTGAGCAAAACATTTCTTCCACTTACTTGTGTTTTGCACTCTTTTAACTTTACTATCTAACCTCTCTTGGTTAACTCTTGTTTTTTCGACCCCGACGCTATTAGGGCATCCAAAGGCTAGGGAGTCCTTCCATTTCTTCTTTCCTTTATTTTCTTTTCTTCAGAAAAGCCTGATCAGAGGCTATAAGATGGCAGCCCCATCACTGGTCTTGTCTTCCTTTGGCCAGCAATCTAACTATCCAAATGTACCAAAACATGAGGGAATAATTTTTTATTTTTACAATTTTTAGTTCTTTATGTCAAATTTATCTGAAATTCTAAATAATTTTTCCCATATATCTCATACTTTTTTGTCCCTAACAATTATGTATATTATAATCACCTCAATTGGTTGTATAATTAGATATAACTCGGAACGATTACAGTTTTATAAATTGCCAGATGTTGTTTCAATAAAAACAAGTAGATTGAGGTGGGCTGGACATGTACAAACAACACACCTGAGAAAGGTGATGCAATCAAAGGTAGAAGGCAAGAGGTGAGTTTAGATTCATAGACTGGCTTTCACACTTGAATAGATTCACATTGGACATCTCATCTTTTGTCATAACTAATCAGTCTAAGGCACCAGAACTTTGATATATGGCTGGTTACAGTCCCCATGGAGGAAGACATTTTTCTTGTTTAATTTTGGGCAGTAAGAGACCGGTTCTCACCCACCATCATGTGGTATTTAATAAGTTTCAGCTATAATGGTTGGGGAACCCCCCCTATACTGGCTGAAAATTCTACTCCATGGTGCGACAAGCTTAGAAGGCCCTTGGTGTACCAGCTGGCTGCTGGCCTCACACTCACATGTGTTAACCACAGATGTAGATGATCATCTAGCCAGTGTAGGGGTGACATGTGGTCAGCATGTCGGGTCCCCCTGCCATTATAGCTGGTTTTCTCAACCTGGAGCCGCTACTTATTGTATCTACACAAATACATCACGATGCTGGGTGGGCACCGGTCCCATTCTGACCGAATTCTCATGAGAAAATTTTTTCCCCCATGGAGACCGTATCAGCGCAAGTCCAATAGCTCTGCGCCAAGGCTCTTGCATTAACCACTCGGCTACGGTGCAGGACACTGGCTGAAAATGCCAGAAATGAATGTGAGGCCAGGGCTGTTGTTGCACTATGGAGAGTGGTCTCTATCCATACTTGTTGTGTTTACAGGGAAGAGAACCCAGGAGTGCATTTGTGTGGGGATATGCATGACACTCATGGTTGTGAACTTTTATTTCATTGTAACACACCTCCGAGTGGAGAAGTTAAGTACTATTGTGGTGGCAGCATTGTGTGGCATTGTAACGGCTGATCTCAGCTCAGGGCTGGTGCACTGGGCGCCGACACCTGGGGCTCAGTCGAGCTTCCCATCATAGGCAAGGTAACTCCACTTAGCATAATTAAAAAAAATAGACGAACAACAAAGAACAGAGGAATTACTGTATTAGTAATCTGCAAATTTTGTTAAAACAGCGCTGTGCTAAATAAAAACCTATCACCAATCGTTGTGGTTAAAAATTGGACTCATGTTTCCATTAAGCACAGTGAGAATTTTTCTAAGTCCAAGGCAGACGCATGCGCATGCACCAACAGGGTTTCATTTTCAAATATTTCCCATCATTTACAACAAATTTTACATTTTTTCTAACGATTATTTTAACATATTTTTCTATATTTAACTATATACATAACATGAAGACGTGGCAGCCATATTGATTTTAAAGAATATTCTATACAACAGCAGTGCAGCCAACATAGGTTATATATTTCAGAATTTGAGAACTTACTATTTATTTTTGGGTGTTGCATTCTTTCACAGGTTACAGTACTTAAATTGCATTAGGTTAGCTTTTAGGTCGGTCTTTCATAGGTTAGAGTACTTAAATTGTGTTAGGTTAGCTTTTAGGTTTGTTAAATAGCATGTATAATGTTGGCAGCATTGCGATATTCCATAGAGTAAACAGCTTTGCGTTTGTTGGTGCATTCGTGTGGTGTCTGCCTGGGACTTAGAAAAAAAATCTCACTGCACTTAATGGAAATATTATCCAAAAATTGTCAGTGCATTTTGTCAGCAAAACTAAAACCTATTTAATACACTAATGATCTTCTTGGTGATAAAATCGTAAAATATACAGTCAATATGCCCAATTCACCAATTAATAATTAAAACAGTCAACATCGTTGCATTTCGACAGCACAGCTACAATTCTCAAGATTAACAAGGGAACTGTCAATCATTGCACGCTGATACCTACCTTAAAATTTCTCCCAGAGAAGCGTTGATACAAATCCATATTCAAGAAAATTATATGCCGCATTTAACTGCAAGGCATTTAAATCCAGTGCGAAATCTCATTTAAAATGCAAGGAAGTTATACAACTCCTGACTGTGTTACGGTGTCCATTTGTACTATTTATCCCGGAACAGTCCTGTTTTTTTGGATAATGTCCCGCTGTCCCAAAAGTTTTCTTGGTGGCCTTCAAATGTCCTGCTTTTGGGATGATTTGTCCATGTATTTATGAATGGTGACTTTCGTTTTGTTCTTTACTATGTAATTATAAATATGAACATCAGAAAGCGCCAGTTGTATGACCACGATGCACTGTTTGGTCTATAATCTTTTTTTTACTCTCATATATTGGTTACTTTTACATTTTTCAAATTGTCAATCCATGGTCAGAAAAAAATAATGTTTGAACTGGGATTTGAACCCTGGGCTTCTAGTTCTACATACTAGTGTGCTGTCTAGAGGTCCATGGTTCAAATCCCGGTTCAAACATTAATTTATCTCCATAGTTAAGTATAAAGTATACATAGGAAAAACAAAAAGGAATTTGGACGCTCGCACTAATGGTGAAATTGAAAAATCAGCTATTTCAGCACACAGTTTGTTGGGAAATTATAAAATTGAAAAAGAAGCCCAACTTTTAAAAAATTTGGAAAAACCTTTAGAATTGACAATTTGGGAGAAGATATATATTCAGAAGAACAAATTTAGATCCATGAATTTCGAGATTCCTGATGAACGTGACCTCATCTCAAAGTTCATCAAATCAACACTAGATGGCAACGTTATAGATGGAGATTCCAACGAAAATCCGATAGTCATAATGTCGGCTGAAAATGAGAGACATCCTTCTCTTGAAAACTAGTTCCCGTGTTTCAAAGAAACATAAAATATGAGGTAAGATGTAAAAAATGACTCATTAATTTTTCTTTCTTAAATTAGTTTCTATCCACTCCTGTGGTCTCCAGGTAGCGTGCTGCCGTGTCACGCAGTGGTCCCAGGTTCGATCCCCGGTCGGGGCAGTTTTCTGGATGAGGTTTTTATCAGGGGTTTTCCTCACCTGTAAGACAAATGTCAGGAAAACTTTAAGGCCCAAATGGTCCCCGAAATCATATGGCCATCATCATCCTCATCATCATCATCATCATCATCGTCCTTCACCTGTGTGGAAAGCAACGGGAAGCTACCACACCTACAATTCCCTAGTAAAACTGCAAGCATAGCATGAAAATGCTATGATTGCAGTGAAGGACCTGCCTTTGGGCAGAATTACTATGGTTGGATGGGATAGATTGCTAATTTAAGGGTTAATTTACTTACAGTTACTATTATGCTGGTGTTGTAGAATTTCCTGCGGCCGTTCCGAGAGCATCACATAGATCCGACTTCCATAACTCGTCATGACTTCATAGAAACAAATGGAGATAACTTCATGGTGACAATTCCATTCCTGGGCTGCATGACGTGGCAGTTCATAACACAATCTGAAGACGAGGTTCAGATCAACTTCTCATGGAGCTGCTACCTCTTCCTGCTGGCGCTCTTCGTAGCCATGACCAACCAGGTACAATTCTTGGTTTTAGTGATATTCCTTGTATTTCTCTTGTGGTCTTCATTTTCTACCATTTTTTACTTTATATATTTTAGGGTGTCCCAAAAAAAATCTAAGTCTTTTACTTTTAACGCATACCTTCTTAATTTATTTGTACAATGTTAAAACAATTGTAAGTACAATTTGGTGTACGTAGGTCCACGGCAACCCGTGCTATCTAGCTTCCAAACATGTCAGTACTTTTTTTTTGTAAATACAATAGGAAGTAACATTAAGAGGTTTTTATTATTGATTTAACATTTCTCACTGAAAGATAAATTATATTTGAAGAGAAAAATTTTTGCCTAGACCAAGACTCGAACCCGGGACCTTTGGCTTGCCGGGCCAAATGCTCTACCAACTGAGCTACCGAGGCGAGTTGCAATCTAGATGCAAATTTTTCTCTTATATACGTTGTAATTTGGTGATAGGGAATTACAACGTATATAAGAGAAAAATTTGCGTCTAGATCGCAACTCGCCTTGGTAGCTCAGTTGGTAGAGCATTTGGCCCGGCAAGCCAAAGGTCCCGGGTTCGAGTCTCGGTCTAGGCAAAAATTTTTCTCTTCAAATATAATTAAGAGGTTTGTTTAATAATTAAACCTCTCTTGTTTTTTCAACCCCGACACTATTAGGGTATACGAGGGCTAGGGAGTCTTTCCTTTCTCTTCCATTTCTTCTTTCCTTTACTTTCTTTTCTTCTCCAGAAAAGCCTGACTGGAGGCTATAAGATGGCAGCCCCATCACTGGTCTTGCCTTCCTTTGCCCAGCAACCGATCGAAGGGACTATTATTGTGCTTTCAAGTCTTATACGAGAATTACCCGGAAGGATCAAACTCCAAATTGGATCCCCAAAGTTGTTTATAATTATATACCAAGAGGACGAAGAATTGTGGGCCGTCCTATGAAATGCTGGCCTTGGCGTAATACTTGGAAGGAAGAAGAAGTAGTTTAATAATTGAAACATTTTGTCTGTTCATTCTTACTCTTATGGTTGTTTTAATTGAACATATGTTTCAGGGGTAAGAATGAACAGACAAAATGTTTTAATTATGTCACTACTTGCTAACTAAGGGGAACAAAATTTGTACAATAATGTTTTTTATTGTAAAATAGTAAATTATATATGTTTTGGACATATTGATGTTTTATTTACTAAATAAACTTTTAGTTCTGGAATCCTTGTACACTAACCCAGTACAAATGTTCATGTCTTATTTCTGGCACAGGTTGTCATGATCCAATCACAATAATATTTGTTATTTAAGTTATTAACCCATCCACCTCTCATTTAAAGTCGAGCTCTGCTACCCCAGAAATCTGATTTAAATCCCAAGTCCTACTGCATGTAACGCACCAACTTAATGTTACCTCCAGTAAACTGATATACAACAGGGTTATTCTCAGATTTCACCCACTTCCAATCACTTGGCGCGATATCAGGTGGCGGGACAATAAGTTCATTATCACTCTCACCGCTCTCTTCTTCAGCAGAAGTTGCTTCCGAATCACTTATAGATTCATAAATACTTCTCTCATCACTAAATATATCAGAAACTTCTCAATCACTCCTGCCTAATTCACACTCTAATAATTTCCTAATTCCATCACTGTCAATACCCTTAACTTTCCTTGGCGCCATTTTTTTTCTGAGGGTAAAACTTGTTCCGGAAATTTCTAAATGGCATGGAGGGGATGAAATAGCATTCTTGTGAATGTGTAGAAGAAGAAAAAATGTATGTAACAGATATCTATGAGCAGCAAAATAAATTAAAAATGCATTTTTTCGATCTCTGCACTGCGCGACCACAGGTTGTCATACGATTTTAGTGCTTAAGAACGTCATGCGACCTCAGCTCGTCATCCGATTTAAGTGGGTTAAGGACAAACAAGAAAAAAAAAACAGAGGGTGTGCATGTTTGATTTTACGATGAAGAAAACCTCCTTTATATCTTGGGACACCCTTATATATATATAAAATTTGTTTTCTCGTTGGCATGACAGGCCTTGAAGGCCCTTGGCCTACCAGCCGGCTGCTGGTCTCACATGAACATATGTTAAGCACAGAGGTAGATAATTAAATTAATGTTTTTATTACCTCACCTCATATCCTTTTTCTTCTATACTGCAGTTTCGGAGCTTATCTGCATCGTCAGTAGCCTCTGGTCGACCGGTGTTATGTCGTTTCTTGGCGGTTTCCTTCTTACTTCTGTCGGTGGACCGATGAACCTCTGGATTAGGTCAAAATTTGCGGGAGTTTCAAAATTCATGAGTTTTTCTTTTTTGTTTTTTTGGATGTGGATTTTTTCCAGACTGTGAGTTCCTTTAGTTTATCTGTTTGTTTGATTAGGCTAGCTTCTGTATCTATTAAATGTTTTTCAGACCAAGCATGGGCTGCTACTGCTGACTTGTCCACTTCACCCTTTTTTACATTTCGGGTCCCCCAGTCATTATAGCTGGTTTTCTCAACCTGGAGCCGCTACTTATTGTAGCTACTCAAATTCTTCATGATGCTGGTTGGCACTGGTCCCATACTGGCCGAAATTCCATGAGAAAATTTCTTCCCTCATGGAGACCTGAAACAGTGCAAATCCTGTAGCTGTGCACCAAGGCATCTTGCCTTAACCACTTGGCTACAGCATGGGATCAACAGTTCAAACATTCAGAAAAACAAAGGAAAACTTATGAACTTTGAAATTCCTGCAAATTTTGATCTAATCCAGAGGTTCATCGGTCCACAAACAGAGGGAAGAAGAAGAGTTTCTTCCGATCGACATAACATCAGTCGCCAAAAAAGTACTGAAGATGAGACTGTTATGGTCTCGAAATCGCGATCTACTTAGAAGATTTATATGAGGAGAGGTAAGAAACATTTAATTTTACCATAAATTAAACCTCATAGTGATTCATTCCTATAAAAGTTAAACAATTTAAGCATTTTAAAATCATTAGGAAGTAACATTATGGGGTTTAATTTAATAATTGAGTTTTGTATTTTTTAAACATTCTTACCTCATATGGTAGTTTTGTCGGACATATGTTTCAAGGCTGTTGCCCCATCGTCAGCGGTTTACAAACTGATTTTTTCTTTTCTTCATGTTATTGACCCTGGATCTGTGTTCCAAAGAACTTTGTAATGAGGCTCCTTTCTCCAGGAATTTCAAAGTTCATAATTTTCTCCTTGTTCTACTGTATATAGATTTTTTTCCCATATTGTGAATTCATTGGTATTTTCTTTTTAATAATTTTGTATTTAGATCTGTTTTGTGTTTTTTTGTCCAAATGTGAGGTGCTACTGCAGATTTTTCTATTTCTCCTTTTTTAATATTTCTTATGTGTTCTTTAGTTCTAATGTTTAAATTTCTCTTCGTTTTCCCTATGTATACTTTATCACAATCTGCACATTTTTATTTGATATTTAATTTTAGGAAGTTATATTTTGAGGTTATTTTAATTATATTATTTTTGGTCTGGACATCTTACCTCAATATTAATGTTGATTTGTTCTTGAACATGTTTCAAAACAATTCTGTTTTATCGTCAGCTTTCCCAGACTGGTTTTATTTATGTTGCATTATGTTGCACAACCTGGATGTCGATGTCAGCTCCATCCTGTGGTTGGCCAAAGAACCTCCAAACAAGGTCACCCTCCATCGGAATATCAAAATTCATAACTCTGTTTCTGTTCTTCTGAATATAAATTTTTTCCCAAATAGTCAGCTCTATTGTATTTTCTAACTGTTTTAATAATTTAGTGTCTGAATTTATATTATGTTTTTCAGACCAAACATGAGCAGCAACTGCAGATTTTTCTATTTCCCCATTTTTAATATTTCTTATGTGTTCTTTGGTTCTAATTTTTAGGTTTCTTTTTGTTTTCCCTATATATATCTTTTCACAACCCATGCATTCAATTTGATATATTCCTGACTTTTGATTTTTATCAGTTTTTTCATTTTTGTTGGTTTTTATTAGTTTATTTAAACTGTAGTTATTTTTTGGTGCTAATTTAATATTAAACTTCTCAAATATATTTTGAAATTTATTATGTACCCAGGGGTGATATATTGCTGATTTTTTATTTTCTTCAATTTTTTCATTTTTGTTAGTTTTCATGTTTTCTAATTTAAGCATTCTAACTTGTGAAAGAATATAATGCTCACAAATAAGTAGTAAGTTGTGAAATTCATGGGAAATAACATTATATATATATTCATGAAGAATGAGTCATTTTTTTTACATCTTACCTCATAGTTTGTGACTCATTCTTCATATATATGTGTACAGTTAATTAGTACATCCTCTATTTGTAAATTAATGAGTCATATTTTACATCTTACCTCATATTTTGTGTTTCTTTAAACACGGAAACTAGTTTTCAAGAGAAGGATCTCTCTCATTTTCAACCGACATTATGACTACCGGATTTTCATTGGAATCTCCATCAATAACGTTCCCATAATTAACTATGAGTACATTCTCTATGTTGGCTGCACTAGAACAGTGTTTGTTGTTGCATAGAATATTCATTAAAATCAATATGGCTGCTACGTCTTCATGCTACATATGTAGTTAAATACAGAGAAAAATATATTGAAATAATTGTTAGAAAAAAATGTAAAAATGATAGTAAATGGTGGGAAATAATTTGAAAAATGAAACCCTAAGAATAAAATTTGAGAGAAGTTTATGAAGTAATTTAAAAAGTCATGTCACATGTAAAGTTTAGCCCAAACATTAAAATGAAATTTTCCCAATTCTTGGTTTTAATGACATTTCTTGTTTTTGTCTTCTGGTCTTCATTTTCTGTAATTTTTTACTTTATGTGTATAAGTAGATTTAGAATTTTTTTTTTCATTTCAACACACTTTTTATCATAAGCAATGCCACGGGTGATTTCCAATTTATCTAGAGAATTTGGAAATCAAGAGTGGCATTTGTTAGGACTATTTAACGAATAAAATTAAGTTGTTTACTCACAAATCATTATTTAAATATAGTTATTTTAAAATATTTATGTATTTAATGTAAACGGCAATGTTTGAAAAGAAGTGAGAAACGTTTTTTATACTTTATTTGTTCATCGTGCAACCAGATCATATTATTTATTGCCAAAGGATCGCAATATTGTAAGAATGCACTCTAGTGGAGAAAAAATGAAACATCAAACTGTTTATAACCAACATTATTAATTAATTTCTTATGTCCTATGATGTAAATATGTCAATTATATTTTTCTGCAACGTTAATTCCTGGGAAATAATACGTTTAAGAAAGTGCAAACAGTGTTTTTTTTTTGTGGTATAATCAATTGCTAGAAATGTTTTTCTATTTTGTCTTGCAAGCAGAATCTGGTTACATTTGTGCACTGTGTATACAATCTGGGAGTCACGTGGATTCTAGAATTTTTACATCTTAATATGGTTGGTTGGTATCTAATGTCGAGCACTTGATAATGAAATCATTTGCTCTCTTGCACTCCAATATTTAGCAGAAAGGCTTGTCTCTTCTACAAAAGCTGGACAACGGAGGAGATGGTTTCTTTCCATATCTTCATTTAAATTGCAAAAAGGGCATTTATTTCCAAGGCTTCATGTTTGTATCGGAGTACAATAAACTAGTTGTAACCGTTTAGTAGTAGGCACCACATGTGGTGGTTATGTCACCCATAGAGAGAAAGTAGGTATAGGAAGGAAGGAGAAATGAACCCCTAGGCCTCGAATACTCTAATACCATCAGGGTCGAAAGAAACAAGAGGTCAGTCAAGGGAGACTGCATAGAAAAGTTGAAAGAGGGAATTGGTATGGGAAGAAGAAGTAATACCAATTCGGTCAAAAAAGAAAAACTCACCAAGCTGACCAGTGCTTATTGGTGAGTAGCCCTTCCCATGCATAAGCATGATTACTAACAGCTGCACCACCAGGTCGGTTCCTTTAAGCCTTCGATGGAAGGAATTAAAGGGTCTCCTCTCTGTTAAAGACAGTAGCCTTTCCGCAGCCACATCTTAATATATAAATTGCTATATTCAATGTATTTCTTAGAGAGTCAGTCACTGCAAAATAATGGTCTGATCTATTCTGAACGTTAAAAAGGAGGAGCTTGATTTTAAAGTGATAAAATTAAACTGATAAAATCGAGGTGAAAAACGACTGTGATTGGTTGTAAATCAAAATTCATTGAAACGTGATTGGTCATTGAGTCCCATTTGGGGCATGAGTTAAATAGTCATCAGTAATGCCACGAGCGATTTCCAATTTATCTAGAGAATTTGGAAATCAAGAGTGGCATTTGTTAGGACTATTTAACGAATATAATTAAGCTCTTTACTAAAACATAATTATTTGAATATAGTTACCGGTGTTTTAAAATATTTATATAGTTAATGTAAACGGTGATGTTTGAAAACAAATTACAAATGTGAGGTTATGTATAGTCACTGCAACTCGATCATATTATTTATTGCCAAATAGGATCGCAATAAGTGGAGAAATAATGAAACACATCAAACTATTATAATCAACATTATAGGTTAATCATTTATATTTTGAATAAACAACTCAGTAAAATCACTGAATCTATTCATTATTTGCTATATTCAATGTATTTGTTAGAGAAAAATAATGGTCTAACCTTCTTCTTCTTCGTCAGGATCTACGACTTCCAGTGGAATGTCTTGGCATTCTCAACCAGTTTACGGCACTTCTTCCTATCTTGTGCAGTAGATTTCAAATAAAAAATCCCCATCTCTCTCAAATCTTCAATTACGTCCTCTTCCCATCGATCCTTGGTTCTTCCCCTTGGTCTTGTTCCCTGTGGCTTCCAATTTAAAATATCATTCGGCAATCTTCCTTTTGGCATTCTTAGTGTATGTCCAAACCATTGATATCTTTTGGATTTGATGAAACTAACTATATTTTCTTTATTATTCTTGAGGTATAATTCGTCATTCCTTCTCAACCTCCAATTTCCATTTTCCTTTACTGGACCTAGCACTCTTCTAAATATTTTCCTCTCAAACGTTAATAGTCTTAATTTATCTGCTTCTTTTAGTACCCAGGTTTCAGCTCCATAACATATGATTGGTCTTATTATTGCTGTATATAATTTGAATTTAACATTTTTTGATATTAATTTGCTTTTGAATATATCGAAATTAGCAAAATATGCTTTATTCCCTTGCGATATTCTTGTTTTGATTTCTTCTTCAACAGTGTTATTATCTTTATATTTAATTAATGTTGGGAAGTAAACATTATGAGGTATAATCATTAAAATTCATCGGAGAACATATTGTTTAAACAGTCGGAGTTATGGCTGACGATGAACATGATTATGTTTGAAATCGCGATATCATGGAAGCATGAATCCTATGAGGTGAGTTCTTTAAACAATATGTTCTCCGATGAATTTTAGTGTTATTATCGTTTAGTATTGTACCTAGGTACTTAAAGGAGTTAATTTGATCAATACAGTCACTATTTATAGTTAGTTCAGTCAAATTTGTTTTATTTCTCATACATCTTAAATATTTTGTTTTATTTAGATTGATTACAAGCCCATATTTTATACTTTTATTTTTCAATTTGTCAAAGGTTTCCAGTAGGGAATTTTTTGTTCTTGCTGTTATTATTACATCATCAGCATATGCAAGACATTGTTTTAGTCTTGTTGAAATATTTCCTCTTAGATCAAGTTGTTTTAAGACCATATCCGTTACTATACAGAATAATGTCGTAGATAAAGGATCTCCCTGTTTGTTGGTCTAACCTGTTCAGAATATTAAAAAAGGAGGAGCTTTCTTTATCACAAAAGCAGGAGCTGATAAAGAGAAATCGATAAAGAGCGAGGTGAAACATGACTGTCATTGGTTGTAAAACAACATTTGTTGAATCGTGATTGGTCATTGACTACCATTTGTGGCATGAGTTAAATAGTCAAATTAAATTATTGTAGTTGCAATAAACAATTTATTACAATCACTAAACTCAACCTTCTGTTAACATAATGAGATTAAGTCCATAGAGTAAAGGGTATCATACGTACTCTATCTGTTGTGACATCATGTCTGGCAGCTGTGAGTACCATCAAAGTGTCGTCTATGATCATAAAATTGATTTTAATTGATCCCTATTAGGTTCGTCTTCCGGGCATATAGGCCGTGGTCCAGTCGTTCTTCTGCTCGACGTTTCGTCTACTGCTGCGGTAGACATCTTCAGGAGATACTGCGTGCTCTCTGTGAACTCCTCAACAGTCGGCTGCAGACTGTTGAGGAGTTCACAGAGAGCACGCAGTATCTCCTGAAGATGTCTACCGCAGCAGTAGACGAAACGTCGAGCAGAAGAACGACTGGACCACGGCCTATATGCCCGGAAGACGAACCTAATAGGGATCAAGACGCCGGCCGTGAAAGCCTACAGTTATATTATATTGATTTTAATTGTTTAATGAATCAGTCCTTCTTAAGGGATGATCATTAATGTTTTAGATACACAAGTGGTCGCACACGTACTTTGGACTCCCTGCATGGGTGGTACTGCTGCAGGAATATCACATAATTCTACCTCGAAGACATCATCGAATTCACCACGTGGCACCACACGAAACTTACTTCTGCATCACGACGGGCTGGTTGAACTGGCCGCTCGAGAAACTACACTTCTGGCAAGCGTTAGAGTGGGTGATAGAATGTACTACGGGTTGTAAACCTAGAGCGGACGACATGAAATGGGCTCAGAAACGAGCGTGATTCAATACACACTTCCCCTTTCTTCCCTGACGACACGCTAGTCAACTGTATTTGTGTTGTGTTGTAAATATTTAGGGATGACTGCATTTATACAGGGTGTGAATACATTTTAACAGCCAATCACAGGCATAACTTATTTCTACATTATTCATTTTAACAATTTTCATCTTTAACAGTTACGAAGCGTTATGAGTAACAAATAGTATTTAATCAAAATTAACACTGTGAGGTGATTTGCAATTTGATTTTCTATGGGAAAAATACTATGAGGTTTAATTCCTCATATTTAAATTAATATTGGGAAGTAAACATTACGAGGTTATATCATTAATAGTGAGTGGAGAACATATTTTTAACGACTCCCTCATATAATTTCAAATTTCTTTGATACCGGCGGTTTCAGACAATATCTTGTCCCTCTTCAGTCATGGCTTCCACTGATGAAATTATCTGGTTGTTGATTTCTCTAAGGACATCACCTCTTGTGCTGCCATCTTTGGTTGGGATTATAAACTTTGTAATTAAATTTTTATCCACCGGAATATCGAAGTTCATAGATCGATATTTATTCTTCTGAACGAATATCTTTTCCCAAATTATCAATTCAACAGTTTATCCAATTGTTTCAAAAGTTTTGGATAAAAATTGAATTACAAAGTTTATAATCCCAACCAAAGATGGCAGCACAAGAGGTGATGTCCTTAGAGAAATCAACAACCAGAGAATTTCATCAGTGGAAGCCATGACTGAAGAGGGACAAGATATTGTCTGAAACCACCGGTATCAAAGAAATTTGAAATTATGTGAGGTGAGTCGTTAAAAATATGTTCTCCACTCACTATTAATGATATAACCTCATATCTCACCATATATGCAGATACATGAGGCGAGGTATAAAGAATCTTAATTTACAATTTATAAAATGCCAGATAAATTTTTTTTTTCACCTTACCTCATGAAGATCCGTATTTTCACGGTACCGGGTTAGTCTTGATCAGTCAAACTGCGACTATAAACAAAAAAAGTATTTAAAAGAGACAATTCTTAAAAATGGGAAAAAAATCTTCATTTTCAAATCGTGAAGCTTTTTTTATTTGTTTACTATGAAATTATTAAAAATTTATTATAACTTTTAAAAATTTTAAAATCTTTATCAACATTATTTTTATTCTTTTTGATATTGTAAAATTTTCAAATATTTCAATTATTAGTTTTATAATTTTCTTTTCAAAATTCATTTTAATTTCTAGAGTTTTTTATGTATCACTGACTATTAAAAGTAATAAGAAAAAACAGTCTAAAGATGAGGTGATTTCTAGAACTTAAAAAACTTAATTTTCATATTCCAAAACATCTTTTAAATTTCTTAATTTTAATTTTTTTTCTTCCAAATTGATACATTTCAAATTTTCAAAACCTTCATTTTTTTTCATCTTGATATTTTCAAAAATTTGAAAATTTCATTTATTTTAATTTTTCAAAAATTTATTTTAACATTTAAAAATTTTCAGACTTTTGTTATTATTTTTACTTAGTTTTCAAATTATGAATCTTTTTTGAATTTTTCAATTTCAAATTTTTAAAAATTTAACATTTCAAATTTTTGAAACTTCTTCCCCCCAGTTTTTTTCATTCTAATATTACCAAATTGTTGATATTTATATTTGGTTATGCCTAGTGCGCACCGCTGTCAACAGATGGCTGATTTAGGGAACGTGGTCATGTCCAGATTGGTGCACTCATACCCCATCTGGTGACAACATTCATACAATATGCAATACTAAATTTTCTGTCTTGGCAAATTTTCATATTTTACCTGAATTATGAGTCATCTCTCATAAATATATATATATATATATATATATATATAGTATCATGGTCATTTTTTGTGTCTACTAATAGAATAGAATAGATTTATTTAGCCTCATGGAGTTAAGGCCATGTGGCCTTCTCTTCCACTCACGAGGACAAGCAAATGTTACAATAATAGTACAAAAAAATTACAATAATAGTACAAACTAAACAATTAATTATCTGTCAAACTGAACAATAATGAAAATAATGTCTAATAATACAATAAAATTAAATACAATTAAAATTAAACTAATGATGGAATGAATACAGAAAGGAATAACAGCTTGAATCTACTATCCATAAAAAGAAAAGAAAAAATACAAAGAAAGTAATAAACTATAATGAATTAATCTGTCCACCGCTGTGGTCTGGAGGTAGCATGCTGCCTTGTCATGCAGTGGGCCCGGGTTCGATTCCTGGTCGGGACAGGTTCCTGGGTGAGGTTTCTTTTCAGGGTTTTTCCTCACCTGTAAGACAAATGTCAGGATGCTTAGGGCCCAACGGTCTCCGAAACTCATCCGGCCATCATCATCATCATCACAATCATTATCATCATTCTTCACTAGTGTGGAAAGCAACGGGAAGATACTACACCTATAATTCCTTAGTAAAGCTGCAAAGCATAGCATGAAAATGCTATGATTGCAGTGAAAGACGTGCTCTTGGGCAGAATTACTATAGATATAGATAGAATTAATCTATCACTTTATAGGGGGTCATTGAAAAAAGTTTCAGCAATTTCAAACAATCATAGCTCAGGAACTATTTGCTTTAGGTGGCAGCCCCACCACTGCACTTACTACTTTTCGGCTAGCAACCGACTGGTAGGAAATCAACTTGCTTTCAAGTCTCCAAAGATTCAAAACCGGAAGGATATACTATTTGAGATATTAAAACAAGTATTTTTTTTTAAATTCACCAACTCAAAAAGTTTATTTTTCTTACCTTAGAATGTTTCAATGTGCGCTCCGTTGGTTGCTCTGTAAACATCCAGTCGATAGTCGATTTTGGCCCAACAGCACTGGATCATCGCAGGCGAGATTGCCTTAAATGTTGCAGATCTCTGATCGGTTCACTGTACACAATATTTTTTACGTATCCCCATAAAGTCTAGGGGTGTCAAGTCTAGGAGGCTTTTTTCAATGACCCTGTATATAAGACATTAGGTAAATATATTGAAAAGTCTTAATACTATTTTTATTAAATTTTTTTTTTGTAAGCCCATGCTTTCCCTTAACAGATATTTAGGCGCTCTCCCCCTATAGGGAAGAATTTGAACCATACTAATTTAGTTACACTTGTTTTTGTATAGATGTCCTTTGAGTGGTGCATGGTCAGCGTTCTGCCTCATACTGACATCTAGGAAACTAATGTAGTACTAGGACGAGAAAATTCGGTAAATTTTGCTTAGAGGCCTTTTCATTCAGGCTTAAGGATCTTTCACGAGCCTGAAAATCTTCAGACTCGGGACCCACGGCTTAAAGTCCCTCCCTGAGAACTTGCTTCTTGGATTTTTTCCGTCCTAAAAATGCATCGATCCCGGCTGGGTTTGAACCCGCAACCATTGGGACGAGAAGCAAGGAGCATAACCACTAGTCCACCGCGGCCGATCAAAATAATGAAAAAAAAACAAATTATTAATTAATAGTGAGTGGAGAACATATTTTAATCGACTCGCCTCATACATTTTCAAACTTCTTTGATACCGATGGTTGAAAAATCAGCAATTGCTGCACATAGTTTACTAGAACATCATAAAATTGAAAAAGAAGCGAAACTTTTAAAACAGTTGGATAAACCGTTGGAATTGACAATTTGAGAAATTATATTCATTCAGAAGAATAAATATCGATCTATGAATTTCGATATTCCGGTGGATAAAAATTTAATTACAAAGTTTATAATCCCAACAAAAGATGGCAGCACAAGAGGTGATGTCACTAGAGAAATCAACAATCACAGAATTTCATCAGTGGAAGCCATGACTGATGAACGACATGATATTGTCTGAAACCGTCGGTATCAAAGAAGTTTGAAAATGTATGAGGTGAGTCGATTAAAATATGTTCTCCACTCACTATTAATGATATAATCTCGTAATGTTTACTTCCCAATATTAATTTAAATTATTAATTGTTAAAAAAGTAAAATTAGTGAGTTGTTTCTGTTAATAATTTTATTTTGAATTTGTTTCTGAAAGATGGTAAAGTTTGGGATCAACGTAAAAATTTGTACAAATTAAAAAAAAATATTTTCACGAGAACAAGCTCAATAGTGACATTACTAAAATGCTCTTACACTGTTATTAGAATTTGGAAGTTGCAAAGCAACCCACTGCCCAGTTAACCCTTAACTTCACAATGTATCTTTTAAGATACATTTATTTATTATTATTGTTTATAAAACAATAAAACACAAATGATTATAAATTACATAAGTTTGTGTCAAATTGCGTAATAATGTAGCCTACAATAATATCTTAAGAGTTTTATACGATTTTGTTTTCTTTGTGGTCCGAAACATTTGAATAACTGGCATAAGAAATTATTGTTTTGCCAATTTAAGGGTTAATTTATATTTTGTTTCATTTGATACAGTTTATGCAAGGCTGTTAAAAATCACTTCACATTCTGTATATATATAAACAGAGTGTGCCTGAAATTAACATGTACACTGTTTTCCTCTTCTTACCCGCTTGTTGACGCTATAGTGCCGGGGAAAGTCCTAAGAAACTCTCCATTTATTTCTATCTAGGGTCATACTCTATTGAGTAACACTAAGAAATTGGGGCTGAAAGTAAACATCAATAAAACTAAATATATGGTCACATGTAGAAATACATTATATAATGGAAATGGACAGCTAATGACAAATGAGGGAAATTTTGAGGAAGTGGCTGAATTCAAATATCTAGGAACAATAATTACAAACAGGAATGAGATGCATAAAGAAATTAAACATCCCCTGTTATAATTGAAGCCCCAGTCGTATCTGTTAAACATAAGATTATTTGACTTTTTAGGAATTACGACTATAAGCTATTATTTATTTAAGAATAATTGCATCACCTCACCTCATATCGTCCTTATTAGACCGGTTTCAGGACCTAATTAGGTTCCATCTTCAGTACTTTCACGACTGTTATGTTGTCTTGAACAGCTGCTTCCTGCTCCCCCTGTTGGTAGACCGATGAACCTCCAAGTAAAATCACTTTATTTTTGAAGAGAAAATTTTTCACCTAGACCGAGACTCGAACCCGGACCTTTGGCTTTCTGGGCCAAATGCTCTACCAACTGAGCTACTGAGGCGAGTTGCGATCTAGATGCAAAATTTTCTCTTTATACGTTGTACTTCTCTCACGCCAAATACTTGGAACTGTTGCTTCTATCTTTGCATATGGCGGCCTCTTAGTTAAGAAGACATTAATTGGGAATGTAACACCACTTTATAAAGCCAGTAGGGCTTCTATTGATGATTTTATTATTGATTTAACATTTCTCATTGAAGGATAAATTATATTTGAAGAGAAAAATGTTCGCCTAGACCGAGACTCGAACCTGGGATCTTTGGCTTGCTGGGCCAAATGCTCTACCAACTGAGCTGCCGAGGCGAGTTGTGATCTACACACACTTTTTTCTCTTTATACATTGTAATTCATCACTTTCCCCGGGAATTTCTACTTTCATTAATTTCTCCTTTTATTTGTTTGTTTTTAATGTAGAAATTCCCGGGGAAAGTGATTTGATTTGAAGGTTAATCACTAGTTGAAGAAAAATAGTTTTTTTTTATTTTATGAATGAGTTCGAGAAAATGTTTTAATATCTCACCTCATAGTGTTCCCTGCCACTTTGATTCTGATTAAAATTCTTTTCTTATTTTATGTTTGAAGACAAGACCCAACATTTTAGGTCATTGTAGGCCAGAAAATACTGGCTTTTACATGTCTTTTTTGACTTTTTTTTTTGGCTTATTGGTCCTTTTTTAGCTTTTCTTTAGATGTTAACAGCTTTTTTTTTGTTGTAATTTTACCTTCATATGACTACATTTATACCATTTGTATAATTCAAGAATCCGTAGAGTCCAGTGTCAATTCCAACTTGTTTTAAAAACACTATCTAGTTTTAATATTTGAGTTTGTATTCTTTAACGTTCTTACCTCATATGTTTATTCTGTTGGACGATCGTTTCAAAGCTATTGCTCCATCTTCAGCTTGTTCACAAACGATCGTCCAACAGAATAAACATATGAGGTAAGAATGTTAAAGAATACAAACTCAAATATTAAATTAAACCTCATAATGTAACTTCCTAATGATTTTAAAACTATCTAGTTTTACTTTTTCAAGACTTTTCATGTTCCAAACACTTTTTCCTGAGATAAACTTTGAACCCTCACAAAATACCCCTTTATTTTTAACCATCAGCTACTGACCACCTGAATTATTGCATTTCAATTTCATATTTTCTAACAAAATTACCTCGAGCAGAGGGTGAAGGCAGAGAGGTTGTCTTTATTCACTCATTAGCAATTGCCCAACAATTTTTATGTCCTTTTTTCCTCTTTTTAGGTCTTTTGTAGGTTATCTTTAGGTCTTTTTAAAGGTGCTTTATAGGTATTTTGTAGCTCGTCGACTTCAAGCCCTAATCATCAGCCTACCAACAGCGGTTCTTCCAAACGATCTTGAAAGTACTGAGGATGAAACTTAAGAAGATCCTGAAACTGGTTTATAGGATGGATGTGAGGTGAGGAGATTCAATTTTTTAAAAATAAAGTCTATTTGCTAGAAAATAAAATTGAACATAACAAAATAATCCCACTACAGCCCTGTAGAGGCCCTTGGGGCAGTACGAGGTTAAGTCTGCCACTTTTTTAGACAACCGTCACAAGATGTCAGCCCTGCATAACATCTGGTACTCATTTCAGTTAGAGACTGAGTCAACTCCAGTATCACGATCGCAGTATCAAGTTTCCGACCCCACTGTGATTTGAATCCTTGAATTTCTGGCTTGTAGCATATTACCTTATAACCAACTACACTATAGCGGGCTAGAAAATAGTGTATATATATTCCTTCTTGATGCACTCTGTACAATTTGGTAATACTGGATTTTAGTGTCATTAATGTGATTGATAAGTATGGCTGGTAAAACTGCGGAGATAGTCGTTCTAGAAGCATTTAAAATTATCTCCATTGTATATAATACATTGACCAATACAGGCTTCTTATACATATGGATTAGATCGTCCCAAGACATAAAGGTGTTTTTTTTCCCCACAAAATCAAATATGCATACCCTCTATTTTTTTCTGTTTGAATATATCAGAACACGTGAGAGCATATAACAGGAATTTAGAATATTCAAAATATGGTAACCACCTATTCCAATTTAATCATTGATCCAAATTTTGAAATTTTACATGTTTGCGATAAGGGTAAGAAGTTGGACCTTTTGGAGGCTGTAGAAATAAATAAATTGAAAAGTAGTAATAAACTGTTAAATTCTCAACTTGATTTGAATGAATCACCTTTGTTAAATTAAAAAAATTAAATAAATTTTTGTTGTATTGTTGCTTAGATCAGTTGATATGTACTATAATGACACAATTCATAATGTTAACATGTCTGAAGAAGGTACTGTGACCGAAACAGCTTTCACTGAATTATATCTTAACATTCAGTACCAGGCACTGAGCAGGGCATTTAAACCCACAGGCCAGCCATTTAAATACCCCAGCTACCCTTTTTGTGGCACTTTAGAAAGTGGACCATTATTCACAAACTATTAGTCCTAGAAAATTCAAATTTTGTATATACCTAAAGGAGATATCCTAGTAGGATTTGATGGTGAAATAACTTGGGTGATTGACATCACATGGTATCGGCGTATCAATTTCAGGAAGTGGAAGTTCATCTTCACTTTCACTTTGTGAATCTTCTAATTCACGAATCAGTTCATCACCTGAATCATCATTATACAAAATATTCACTACTTCTTCTTCAGTGAGATATTTTTCTTTTGCAATGGTTTCACTCACGCACAAACAACAGCGCGATAACGAGAAACATATACGACTGCATTGGAGCAAGTTTGGGTGAACGAATTCCATGTGTTGTTTGTTTTAAAAATAAAAGGGGATTCACCAAGGTTAAACATGTCAAACGGGAATAGATCCAAGGCATACTAAGCCAACACAATATTTAGGTGCTGAAATATAAACGCGGTTTGTTCGCGCCCGCTCTTAAACAAGTTAACTGACCGACGGCCGCATACACGATAGTCTCTTTAAATGCCTTAACTGGTTTACGGTACTGAATGTGACACATTAATATGAAAATCAAATAAAACTAAGTTTTATTTTTATTTAATTAATAAATATGGATTTTCATCAAGTAAACACCAACTCAATTGATTATAAAATAAATACTACTTACCTGAAATAAGAGCCCTCTGTTGGCCCTTTGACACTGTGCTAATGACACGAGATAACATTTATGACGCTAAATTCAGGTATTACCATATATGAATGTAATTTCAGGGACCAAAGGGTGTGTATTGAGCAAGTGAAGAAGGCAGTGAAATGTGTGTGAATTATTGCATAACAATCTTAAAAAAAAGGCTTTTATACATGTTTATTATGAACAGAAAAAAGAAAACTTTTTTTATTAAAGTTGGTAATATAATTGTGCAATGTTACCAACACGATTTTTCATAATCACTTATTAGTAGAGCTTTTTTTTTTATATACCTGACTTTGTACAGGTTCCAGGACTAGCTTTTGTATCGAATATTGTTTTTTAAGGTTGGTGCAGGAGGCCACGTTTGTTTCCTGATTGAGTTGCAAGTTTTCAGTGTTTTTTCCTTGAGGTCTGCTGCATCTTTTCACCAAACTTATCTACACATGCTTGACAGTTTTATTTTAGAAAGAAAAATTACGTTTGAACCGAGAGTCGATAAGTTGTCATTCGAACATCCGATATGAACGTCAAATTTCTTTCCACTTATATACAATTAATTCTCCTTTTATGCGAGGGCCGATAGCAATGCTATCAACAATGCCATCTGACGGCTTCTTTCCAAAGTATTTTTGTTGAGAATTTAAACATTACTTTTAATTTAAAGCTACAAATTTGGTTTATGTTTTATATTGTGACACTAACTGCCTCTGGTATTCGTAATCCCTGTTCTAAACACCAGATTGTGCCACTATAGCGTTGATTTTCCTTCGAGGTTATTTAGCCGTAGTAAGCACAATGAATTTATTCAAAATTTCACTAAACACTTTATTAAATTCTTGAATTATCAACAAACTCTTATACTAAATTACAATTCCTGAAATAATCTTCTTTTAATGTTATCTCAGAACACTTTTCCACTCACTGATAAATAAATTTGTGCACCTTATCGTCACACTATTCACCACGAGACTTGCTGCCGCAAACTAATTGCTATTGCTGGTGTCAAACACAAAACTGACTCGCCGGCCCTCTGCCTCTGCTATTTATAAGCGTGAGAAAAGCTCCCGAAACAGCTTTGAGTAACTTCGGTGCCCAGAATCCTTTAGACATGGATCCTTCTCTAAAGGAGAGAGAGAGAGACACCGGATGAAATGCAGGTCTGCAGGTCACCTAACTTGCCAGGGGCGACTCGCCTGCACAATTCAAACTTCGTTATGCGCGACACGTAACAATATTAACACTTTCCAGGATTGGATCTAGTTTTATTTTAGAAAGAAGACTACACCCAATTCTGGAAAATGTTAATTTAAAACATAACATCAAAAAAATGCTTGACAGTTGTCTAATTAAGCAAATTCTGAAGGTAAATAAATGCATATTGAGGTTGTTTTTATGGCCATGACTCTTGCTTTAAGGGAGGAGAAAACATTACGAGTATTTTACAATAAAACCTTTTTGGACTAAAGAGAGATGAACAGACAGGCAAATGGAGAACACTACATGATCTTTATAGGAAACTAGGTATAATAAGGAGATTTAAGGTCTTATAGACGACAGAGGG
The DNA here is from genome assembly GCA_030220185.1 of Diploptera punctata. Lineage (NCBI taxonomy): Eukaryota > Metazoa > Arthropoda > Insecta > Blattodea > Blaberidae > Diploptera > Diploptera punctata. The sequence goes on from JASPKZ010007634.1 coordinate 938,375, forward strand.
CAGGACACATGGCACAAATGAGGAATGAAAGAGGGGTATGTGAACTCGTTGCAGGAAAACCAGACGGAAAGTGCCCAATAGACAGGCCAAGAATGATGTGAGAGAATAACATGAAATATATAGAGGATGAATATTTGAAAAAAAAAGTATAAATCTTTTTGTAAGAACGAACTCAATATGTACATTCCTTCGGAATTCCCTAAAACATTTTGAACTTAAGTGTAGGAAAAGACAAAACCATACATTTTGAAGTTTGTGCCATTAGAGGCCGGCATTAACAGGATATTTAAAACAGTTGTGGTTGAATAATAAAAACATTTTGTCTGTTCATTCTTACCTCTTATAGTTGCTTTTGTCAAACATATGTTTTAGGTATGATGATCTTGAAGAAGATTTTCGGGCTGTAGGCCGTGGTCGTGAGGCTTGTAGTTCCCCGACGTTTTGCCAGAGACTGCGTCTGGCATCCTCAAGGGTTGTCCTGAACTACAAGCCTCACGACCATGGCCTACAGCCTGAAAATCTTCTTCAAGATCATCATAGCAACTCCGGCCGTGAAAGTCTACGTGAATACATATGTTTTAAGGCTTCTTAGCCCCATCGTCAGCGATTACAGACTTTAATTACTCTCTGATTACTGTAATCGCTGATGATGGAGCTAAGAAGCCCTGAAACGTATTATGTTCGACAAAAACAACTATAAGAGGTAAGAATGAACAGACAAAAATGTTTTAATTACTAAACAAACCTCTTAATGTTACTTCCTGTTGTATTAAAAAAAAAGTTGCACTTTAATTGAGAAATGTGTTCAAGTGAAGTAACTTTTTTTGAGAATTCACATTTGTGTTTTCACACAGAATTCATGATATGTGTCTTATCGTTGAGGAAATTGCTGAAAAATGATGGGAAATAGAACTCGATCAGGATTCAAACCCCCCCCCCCCCCTGTACCAGAGTGGTGATTGAGAGGTCGTTTGAAGGTGAAAGCAAGTCAGTGTAAATATTTATTTGACTATGCAAGTGATAGTGCATCTGTGCAACAGTGATATGAAAGGAAACGTTCCAAACAATTTTTTTATAAGCATAGCTTGATGTACTGCTGCTAGTTTTGTGCAAGATTTTTTTTATGAATCTTGAAAATAATAAAAATGACATAGGCAGTTCTTAAAGCTCCAGCAATCATTAATTAAATAAATTTACATTTTGATAAGATAAATTGTTAAAGCGACCTAATGAAACCAACGGCCAATTAATTGACTCCATTTTCTAGCCATTTGTAATAAAAGAAATCATATATAGGTCATTTACTTCATAAATCAGTTTAGTGAACTACTCATTTATTATTTAAATGAACTATTTGTAGGCTGTACTCAAAAATTCATTTAGCAAACTATTAATCTATTTAGTTCATTGAAATTAACTACTTTTATACTCATTAGTTCATATTAATAAACTGTTCAGTTAATTCATTTGAGTAAATTATTCATATACTCAGTTGATTGAAACAAGTATTTTGTATACTCAGTAGTTCATTGTAGTGAATTATTTATTTAGTTCATTTAAATGAATCAATCAAACACTTCACAGTATTTTAGTGAACCGTTCATATGGTTTTTCTGATTTTTTAAATATACTCTATAGTTAATTCTAATGAACAGTTGAGTTTTATAGTTTGTTTAAATGGTATACATAGTTCATTTTTGTGAATTATTCATTTATTTATTCAGTTAAATGAATTATTTACAAACTTTGTACTCATTTTATGCAAGTTTTAATTTGTATTAAATTAACTATTAAGGTAGAATTTTTTTATCACTCACCTCATATTGTTCTTCTTATTTGACTATAAACTAGTTTTGGAACATAGTTTCTGTTCCATCCTCAGTATTGTCACGACCGTTGTTCTGTCGTCTTGAAGAGCTGTCCTTCTCTTCTTCCATTGACTGACTGATAAACCTCAAAACCAGGTCATTCTTACCGGGAATTTCAAAGTTCATCAATTTCTTCTTTTATCTCTTTTGGATGTAGATCTTTTCCCAAATAGTAAGTTCTTATGGGTTTTCTATTTGTTTTAATAATTTAACTTCTTTCTCGATAAGATGTTTTTCAGACCATGCATGGGCAGCCACTGCAGATTTTTCTACTTCCCCTTTCTTGACATTCCTGAGATGTTCTTTCACTCTAGTTTTCAAATTTCTCTTAGTTTTTCCTATGTAGAATTTCTCACATTCTTCACATTTAATCTGAAAAATCCCTGATTTGTTTTCTTCTTTTATTTTCTCATTTTTATTAGGTCTTATCAGTCTACTGACCTAAAGATCTACATTTAAAAGAGCGAAAAGAAGAAATTGATGAAGTTTGAAATTCCCGGTGAGAATGACCTGGTTTCGAGGTTTTTCAGTCAGCCAATGGAAGGAGCGAAGGACAGCCCTTCAAGACGACAGAACAACGGTCATGACGATACCGAGGATGGAACAGAAACTATGTTCCGAAACTAGTTTATAGTCAAATAAGAAGAACAATATGAGGTGAGTGATAATAAAAAAAAAATTTTTTTTTTTTTTGTAACCGTTAATGAATATTACCTCATAGTGAGAATTCCTAAAATAAGTAATTAAATGAACTGTTAAAACATTAAGTATCGGTAATTCATTTTATTTTAGTGTCATTTTTGTCAACTATTTGCTAATTTTGTCTTTTATTTTTGTCTAAATATTTTTGTTGATAGTGATTTTGTGTATTTTGTTATTAATTTTTTTTTCACAGTGTATTAAATATACACTATAATACATATAGTGAACTATTCATTTGGAAACTATTGGTTTGATAGCTCCTTATAGTGCTAGTCACTTAATATCTTATTTTAACGAAGCAATATTTTATTTTATTATTATATTTTAATTAACTATTCACTTTTTGCCCAATTTGATAAAATACTTGTTCAGTTCGCAATTAATTTTGATGAACTATAATTATTTCTGTTGATTCACTTAATTCGTTCTATTGAGCTATTAATTTAATTCAAAGTTCAATCTGGTGAAATACTTAGGTCATATAAATATATTTTAAGTGAATACTCATTTAATTCATTGTGTATTTTTGTGGAATATTTTATTTAAATCATACTTAATTATAGTGAACTAGTCATTGAGTTCATTTTGATGAACCCATTCTCTCCATCATAATTTCCATTGAGCTATTGAACATCATAATTAATTTTAGTGAACTATTCATTTAGTTAATCTAACTATCCATTTAGCTAATAGTTGAGTTTAGAAAAAAAAAGATATTGAAGAAAACTATATTTTTGGGAGATAATGAAATTTAATTATACATCAATTTAGCAAACTATTGATATAGTTTTGTTTATTTTTTTCTTTTACTCACCTCATACTTCATAACTCCTCGCAGACCCAGGTTTCGTCACATCATTTGTGACATTCTCAATGCTGTGTCACGTTCACAACTGACGTCCAATGGCCTTCTATCCTGAAGAATAGAAGGATAGAAGGCCGTTGGACGTCAGTTGTGAACGTGACACAGCATTGAGAATATCACAAATGATGTGATGAAACCTGGGTTTGCGAGGAGTTATGAAGTATGAGGTGAGTGAAAGAAAAAAATAAACAATATTAAAAAACCTCATAGTGTTATTTCCTATCTACATAACTTAATATTGATATAGTTCTTTTTAGAAAACTAATAATGTAGATAATTTTGTTACAATTATTCACCTACTATTAATATTTGATTATACAAAAGCTATTCAAGTTCGGTACAATTTGATTGGATATAATTCATTTAAATGAACTATTGATTTAGATCATAGTTCATTTACATGAACTGTAGATTCCCAAGTCTAGGAATAAATTTTTCTCTTCGAATATAAGATAATCATTAATAGGACAGCTTGTGCTGCCCCCGTAATATCGGTGCCTATTCCTGACTGAACTTGATTTAGGTTGCTAAAAGTAGTGGTTGTGTGTTAAGGGGGTCCATATTCTGTCATCAATAACGTAATGATGCTTGATAAGAAATTAAATATAAGAATATATTTTGCCAAAGTATTTTGAATATATCTATTGAATGAAAAGTATATTTTAAAAAAATGTTTTTATATATACGATTTATTATTGGCCGTGAGTGACTTATAGCTGCTCAATTTATTAGCTTGTGCTGTTTGTACCGACCGAGAGCTTAAGAGCTGTCTGTGTTTCATGTGCTTGTTAGGAAAAAGCTTTACACAACACGTGTATATATATTTATATATACAACTTGCCTTAACACAGGAGCTAAGAACAAATGTGAGAATTAAAATATTTTTTTGTCATTTTTAACTGGGTAATTTCATGTAATTATTTTTTTTTGGATTTTTAAAAGTTTCAGTTCATAAAAGAACTACTGTTGCCTGACCTAGTTCACGTTTGCAAACTCTTGAAGATTCAGAGAAATTGATAGAACTAGTTGAATTTTGTGAACAAAAATTTTAAATTGAGAGTAGTTCAAGAGTGAATATTAGTTCGTGAATTAGTTCGAGATTCTGAACTAGAGAAATTCGAGTAGTTTAATTTTATGAACTAAAATGTTAAATAATTTTAGTTTAGCCAGTCAAATTAAGTAGTTCACTTTTATAAACTCAGAGATATATTTCAACTAATGAAGTGAACTAGTTCAATTTCATGAAGTAAAATATGGAATAAATGTATATGTTGATTCAAATTCGTAAATGCTTGTTTGTGAAGTAGTTCGTATATGATAAACATGAAATGATGTAAAGTAATTTGTGAAATAGTTCATTTTTTACAAATTCAAACTAGTCAAGTGAAGTGGTTGATATTATGAATATTTTGGTGGGTTTTATTTGCAGAATTGGTTAAATTTGAACACTAATTAAACTAATTCAACCCATCAGTGAACCATTTTACTTTTATAAACTGAAAGATGGTATTAATCCTATTTCTGAAGTGAACTACTCCAATCCAGGAGCGCAAAGCTGAAGTTCAATTACATGAATGAATTACTTCAGCTTTATGAACTGAATGATATTAATTCCATGGCCTAAACATACGAAATTTAATGTATTGATATAGACTTTCACGGCCAGAGTTGCTATGATGATCTTGAAGATTTTCAGGCTGTAGGCCGTGGTCGAGACGCTTGTAGTTCCCCGACGTTTCGCCAGAGACTGCGTCTGGCATCCTTCAAGGGTTGTCTTGAGACTGGCAATTCTGTCAATTGTCTCTCCTATTTATACGTTCACCGCGATGTGTTTCGTAAGTTATATCTGCCTTCTGATGATTGGTCAACGATGGGACTTCCATTGCTCCAATGAGATTGGTGTTTGATAGTCTAGTTCACTACTTGTAGAGGTTTACATTCTGTGTTTTTTTAGAACCGGTATCCATACTTTGTTGATGGTCACAGAGTACAATACCGGAATACGGACATATTGTCTAACTGCACACACTATTTTACCCGTCTACAATGAGAAGCCATCGAAATATTCAAACATACAAAGAGTTTCAATAGAAAAGAAGAATCATTAAAAGTCAACAAAGTATGGATACCTGTTCTAAAAAACGCAGAATGCAAACCTCTACAAGTACAGTTGACTAGACCATCAAACATCTATCTCATAGGAGCAATAGAAGTCCCTACTGCTGACCAATCAGAATGCAGATATAACTTACGAACACATCGCGGTGAATGTATAAATAGGACAGGCAGCAGACAGAATTGCTAGTCTCAAGACAACCCTTGAGGATACCAGATGCAGTCTCTGGCAAAACGTCGGGGAACTACAAGCCTCACGACCACGGCCTACAGCCCGAAAATCTTCTTCAAGATCATCATATGAAATTTAGTTTAACAAATCAAGTGAACTAGTTCACTTTTATAAACTAGAAAATCTTATTAATCCAAGTGAACTTGTACATGTTTTTTTGAGTGTATTTATATTGTTTTATTGACTAAGCTAGTTTTATGAATCAGTAGTCAACTGAAGTAGTTCATTTTTATTAACTGAGTGAATTATTTCTCATTATGTATGTTTAAAAACATTGCAGAAGTACTTCAGTTTCATAAAGTGAAAGTATTTGATTTAGTGAGTTAGTTTATAAGAATTGTTTTAGACGTATCAGTATTATTCGGTGAATTAGTAGGAACCAAAAGAATGATTTTTAAATCAAGGAACTAAGTTCACAATTGTAAATTAGTGTATGGGATTGTTTTAATTAATAATTGGAATAGTTCTCAGTAAGGATTTAAAAAAAGTTAACGAGTTTTTTAAAAACTTCGTGTAAATGATGAAAGTCAATTGGTTCATGATTACAAATAAAAAAATATAATTAATTACTTAACAAAATTGTGAAATAAATGCTCTAAATATTGAAGTATTTCAAATTCATGATCTTGAACAATAATATGAGTACTTTAAATAGGGAACTACCAAACATTAGGAATGAAATTATAAGAATCTTTAATTAAGTTGATGAACTAGTTCACACAAATAAAGTAAGTCAGATTTTATACTCTACATTTATGAACTAGACATTTAGGTAAGGTTAAATGAATGAACTAGTTCACTGTTGACTAAAGAATTTACTAACTGGAATTGTAATAGTGTGAAGTAAAATATGGGAATGGTTCATCTGATCAATGGACTAGTTCATTTAAATGAATAAAAGTTTCAGAGTTTAAATAACTTGACTGTTATTACAGCTTGGCTGCTAACTCATTCTTACCTTGACTTTATAAGCAGACTAATGTTTTCATACATCCCTCTTTTTTCACCAATTGATGCCAATACGCATTTTGTTTAAATAAGAGCTTGGCATCCGCATGAAAATGATGGAACATAACTGATAACTCCAATGCTGATGAACCACTTCTATGTTTACAACTACATCATGCATTCATGTTGTTGAATTCTAGCACGTGCATTTGTTCGCTGTCAAGCTATATTTTGTCTATGTTTGAACTAACTCATGATGAACAAATCATTTAAATGAACTAGTTCATATTTGTATTCTTCAATGTGAAAATAACTATTTCATGGGTTAGGAATATATGAACTAATTTGGGAACTAGTTCACATAAGTGATTTAAAAAGATTAATTTGACTAACTTAAGTTATGTAAAGAGCTAGCTTACATTTATGTCCAAAAGTCAAAACAATTGAACTAATGCACTAGTTCATTTAAATTAACTGAGCGACTGTAAATTTTCTGAACCAGACAGTGAACTAATTCAATTGAAAATAATGAGAATAAATTAATTAAGTTTGGCAGTGAACAAATTCCTTTAATTGTCCAAAAAAATGTGTAAATGTGCTAAAGGTCAAACAGTGAATTTAGTTCAAATGTGTATATTAAAATATGAAAATGGTTAGTGAACTATTCTCACAAAAGACCCATAAGTTTGGAACAGTTCTCTGGCATGTGAACTAGTTCACATATCTGAATAGCTTTATTGAGATTATGTTGAGAAACTGAATTGGTGAACTAATTTAAATTTGTAAACTTATTGTTGGAATAGCTGATGAATTAGGTTTATTAAATTAATATTATAGTATTGCTTTAATCATAATTCATATTTACAAACTAAATATGAGATTCATTCAATTAGAATATTGGTTTACTTAAGTAAATTAGTTTTTAACTGAACTATATAGTGAACTAGTTCACTAATTTAAATAATACTGATTGTGTAACTGAACTTAGAGTGAATTAGTTCACTTAATTGTACTAAGTGAGATTAAATTGACAAGCTGAATGTTCACTTGTAAATTAAAATGTTAGAATGTCCGGTGAACTAGTTCCTTTAAATGAAGCATGAAGTTATATGAAATTACCTTGTGATAGTTTAATACTGGTTGTGACTATAAAAAGCATTGCAACGTTATTTTTATTTAAATATATACATACATACATATAAAATACAATTACATGCTCTTTTCCCCTCTCTTCCTCTCCATGGTGCACAGACCAAAGCCTTTGACTGCTGGCATCACATCTACATGTGGCATTTCTATAATTGAATGACGTCATGATATTCAGTGAAAATGTAAGTTTTGTGGAAATACTTGCGGACCAGGCAGATGAATGTTCAATTCTTGTGTCGTGGCCGGTGATAAAAATATTTTTTACTATAAAATTCACTAATTGATAAGTTTGCAAGAAAACTCCTCACTGCCATCTGTTGTGGCTGAAGAAGTGTGAATTATGATTTCACATTGTTTTTGCGTGCAATATGTTGGCATGCAGTTGACTACACATCTGACATAAAAATAATTCCTATAACCCGATCACAGCACCATCTACAGAGTCCAATTGTGAATCTAAACCATCCAGGGACCCACTCAAACACAAAATATTTCATCAAAATCGGTCCAGTCGTTTAGACAGTTTTTAATTTCAGGTTTCAAGTGAACTTCCACTTCTAATTATCAGATTTCGCTCATTTTTGGATAAAGCCTATCTCAGTTTATTTTAATATTATATACTGAGTTTCGTTGTGAAACATAAAAAAATGTGACTGCTTGAGTGATTTTTAAATTTTCACTTCAGGTGAAATCCTACACCTAGGAGTTTTACAGAGTCCAATTGTGAATCCAAACCATCTAGAGACCGGCTCAAACACACACAAAACATTTAATCAAAATCGGTCCAGACGTTTAGGCAGTTTTTAATTTCAGGTTTAAAGTAAACCTCAACTTCTAATTGTTGCATTTTGCTCATTTTTCGATAATTTGAAGATCGAAACATATTGGGCTGATATTGTGTTTCAGAATAATATTACAGGCTTCTAGGGGTTGTACTACACCTGTTGAGTTGAAGGAAGTTCTTGCACAAATTCTGGCGACAGCAGAAATTATTGACCACATGCTAGGTCTTGTGGGGCGTGTTTATGAAAGCACGCGTTGCAGGTACAGTTTGTGCAATGGGTCGAAACATGGAACCACACTTGTAGTATAACCTCTAGAAGTCTGTAATACTTATTCTGAAACAAGTCACACGATATCAGCCCATTGTATTTCTATCTTCAAACTTATTTTACATAGAAATGGTACGTTTCCGGACATGGGTTCCTTATCAAAACTTTATCTACAAAGTCCCCTCTACAACCCCTACAAGTTTGTATTAGAAATTATGATTCACTCTGTATATGGTCAAAGTAGAAAGGAGCCTATTAAATGGGAATAGAACTTCAAAGAAATAAAAAAGTGGCTGAATTGAAGTAACTATGAACAGTAATTAAAAACAGCAAACAGGTGTAGAAAGAAATTGAACAGGGTCAACTCTTGAAACACACTTATAAATTACAAATGGACTCTTTCCATCAATACTAAAAAAATTTTACTTTAAAAGAGGAGAAAATATTTTTTAATAAAGCTGAAATTACTTATATAATGTTAGTATTTGAGAATAAAGTGCTTAGAAAAATGTCTGTACCGAGAGACAAGCAGACAGATGATTGGAGAAAACTTGGTAACAGTGAGTTACTTGATCTTCGAGGAAAACCAGTGTAATTAGAATAGTTAACTCTCATAGACTGTGATGGGGTTATGTAGCAGGAATGAAGAATTAAAGAGGGTCATGGAAACTTCAGATTCAGTAGTTTGATGATATTTTACAAGATCATCAACGTGGATTTAGAAGAGACAGGTCTACAACAGATCAGATTTTTAGTATAAGACAGATTTTAGAAAATAAACGGGCCCTGTACATCAACTATATGTGGACTTCAAGAATACATATGTTTTAATTAAGAGGTAGAAGTTATATAATATTCTTCTGGAGTTTAGAATCCCTAAAAGGCACAAAGAGTAGGGTGCGTGTAGGCAAACAGTTTTCAGATACTTTTGAAATCTACGGCGGGTTAAAGCAAGGAGATACACTATCTCCTCTACTATTTAATTTTGTACTAGGGAATGCCATCAAATCTTTAGAGGATGAAGACGGCCTACAAGCCTACAACTCAATGGTATTAATAAGCTGTTAGGTTATGCTGATGATGTAGTACTATTGGCCGATAGCGAGGAGATACTAAAGGACCAACACACACACTCTATTGAGTAACACTAAGGAATTGGGGCTGGAACTAAACAATAAAACTAAATATCTTTACCTTGTGTTGGAGTGGCTTGCGTGCTTAAATGATCCCGAGAGCTATACTGGTGGTAGCATTACTGCCAATAGGGTTACCCATGCCGGAGTGGCCAAAGGTGATAAGCCGACAAAAAAAGTACCTTAGTTGAAAGAGTGACAATCTTTCATAGTAAAAATACAACCATCAAGAAATGCGGACATGAGTTCCACTGGGGTAATGAGGAAGTGGCTGAATTCAAATACCTAGGAACAATAATCTCAAATAGGAATGAGATGTACAAAGAAATTAAACATAGGCTCAATTCTGGAAATGCGTGCTATTATGCATTGCAGAGACTCTTGATGTCCCAACTTCTTTAAAAAAACGTTAAACTGAAAATATATAAAACTGTTATTCTACCAGTTATATTATATGGATGTGAAACATTGACTCTTATTTTAAGGGAGGAAAGGAGATTATGAGTATTTGAGAATAAAGTTGTTAGGAAAATGGTTGGACCAAAGAGAGATGAACAGACAGGTGAATGGAGAAGACTACATAACAGTGAACTACATGGTCTTTATAGGAAGCCAGATATAATAAGAACAGTTAAGTCTCGTAGACTGCGATGGGCAGGTAATGTGGCACGTATGGGGAATGCTGCATGGAAACTTCTTGTAGGAAAACCAGAGAGAAAATGCCCAGTTGGTAGACCAAGAATGAGGTGGGTGAATAACATTAATTATGATTTGAGGGCAGTAGATTATACAGGGGACGATTGAAAAACATTAGCTCGGGAATGGGATATATGGAGAAGTTATGTCTGTGTGGCCATGAACCCATGGGTTCGATAGTGTGAATGAGTTAGTTATATGTTAACACATAGAAATACATTATATAATGGAGATGGACAGCTAATGACAAATGAGGGACATTTTGAAGAAGTGGCTGATTTCAAATATCTAGGAACAATAATCACAAATAGGAATGAGATGCACAAAGAAATTAAACATAGGCTCAATTCTGGAAATGTGTGCTATTATGTCACAGGGACTCTTGACATCCCAACTCCTTTCAGAAAATGTTAAACTGAAAATATATAAAACTGTTATTCTCCCAATTATATAGTTGTGAAACATGGACTCTTACTTTAAGGAAGGAGGAAAGATTACGAGTATTTGAGAATAAAGTTTTTAGGAACATTTTTGGACCAAAGGGAGATGAACAGACAGGCAAATTTGCAGTTTTCTAACTGCATTACAACGAACTACATGATCTTTATAGGAAGTGAGATATAGTAAAAGCAGTTAAGTCTCGTAGACTGTGATAGGCAGGACATGTGGCATGAATGGGGAATGAATGAGGTGCATGGAAGCTTCTTGTTGGAAAACCAATGGGGAAATGTCTAGTTGGTAGACAAAGAATGAGGTAGGGAAATCATATTAACCATGATTTGGGGGAAGTAGATTATACAGGGATAAATGGAAAAGATTTGCTCAGGATAGGGATATATGGAGAGGTTATGTCCGCGCGGCCATGGACCTACAGGTTTGATAGAGCCAGTGAGTTGGCCAAAACAGGTATGAAAATAACATGATACAATTTTTGAGGGAGTTGAATTAGTAGAAAATGATTGCAAAATATTAGCTTCGGGATAGAGATGCAAAGGCTAGTGAGTTAGTTATAAAAATAATTAAAGACATTGGAAGTTACTGCGCTTTTTTTTCTCTGCAGATCATTTTTTTTACGTGCCACAGAGCTGTGGATTTTAAGGAGGCCGTGAACGGTTTAGGGATGAAAAGATAAGGTGTAATGATTAAGGGTGCAGTGAAAGAGTTTCTAAATTTTTATTTACTAATTAGTCAATTTTTATATTGTTTGATTTTAATGATTTTTTTTCTTGAATCAGTGAGAAAAGTTAATAATTTATATTTATATCCAAATATATGTTTGCATGGATAATCTACATGAGATCGTCAATCCTGTAGACCATTAAAATAGTAGTAAATATTTTGATGCATTCTATTAATGTAGCATTAAAAAAAGAAAAGGTCCCTTTAACAGCACAAAGGAGGGAGAAAGAATAAAGCAATTCTAAGGGGATTTAGAAGGAATAGAAGGTACTGCATACGCTATTATTATGATTAAAGAAATAATAAAATTTTAGGGAAAAATGTTTTGAAAAACTATACTGTGACTCTAAAAGTTAACAAAACCTGTGTAAAGGTATTTTAAAATTTGCGTCATATAATGGATAATTGAGCCGAACAGCTCAATAGTACATACGCGCAAGGCCTGCTGGATAGATTGCAGAACTATTTGTGCAATTGGTATGATCAACCTTCGCAATATATTCCCAAACATGTTTTTAAAAATTGTATGTTTATTAACTGTCATTTCATAGCGAAATAAATCATCTATTTATTCTTCAGTACTCCTTCAATTAATAAGTAAGTGTGAATTGAAAATGATACCAGTAGGCCTAATGTTTGTGATTTATTTTAATGATTATTTTATGTTTAAGACAAACCCAAAATGTGCCTAAACAAAGCTTGTTATTCATGGCTACGTTATTCGTGTTTTAATTATCCACGAGTTAAAAAAAAATCGACACAGTTTCTTTATTCGCGGATCCAGTCGGTATATTAGGATTAGTATCCTTTATTAACGCATCTGAAACTTTTTTACTGCAGGCACGTGCCATGGCGGCTTTTACAAAGAGTGATTCAAACCAAATGGACCAATAAATATCAAAGTAAAACAAATTTTGTTTTCAATAAACCTAAGCTCGTTGTTAAAAGCCACCGCCGCCTTATTTCACGTGCTATTATGTCCATTGATAAATGCTGCCCTCGCCACGATCGGTGTTTCATTGTTTCAACTTGTCATTCGTTGCAATAATTTTGATTGAATACCCAAATTGCTCTCCTAATTCTGGAATCAGCTGTCGCTATTATTCACTCATATATATTTGCAGTTCTTAGAACTTTATACTCTAGTGAAGTAAATTAATAAATGACAAGACACAGAAATCACCCCTTCCATTTAGTTGATAAAAGACCTTGACCTTTGACAGGAGCCATTGGAGCCCTAATTATAATGACAGGTCTTATTAAATGATTTCACCTCTATAATCAAGAATTAATATTTATAGGGCTCATCCCTTCTGCTTTGTTGCAAATTTATAATGTCGAGTAAGAGGAAAGAAAAATTAGTTCCAAAGTAATAAAAAAGTAGTGCTGCCGCTGAAAGAAAATATAAATGCTTGACAGTTTACACGTTGGCGTGTAGTTTTGCATCCATATCACGATGTTTGAATATTAACTTACGATTCATGAAGAAGTCCGGAGATGAAATAAGGAATTCTATTGCTGAATTCATAGATGAATATCAATCTGAACTCAAATCATAATATACGAACATTAATTTTTCTTAGAAATATGAAGAGTCAATGAGAAATAGGTTGCTATGGATATAATTAAATAAATATTTTCCATTCCATTAGCCATGGATTGTTATTTGCACTAGAATATAGACCACATGTTTAATAAGCTTTATTTAATGAATGAAAGTAAATGTGCAAATTGTTAGTAAATTTAGTCTAAGCAAAACTTGTTAAACGATAATTGTCTTTCCGCACACTTTTCGACGTGATATCGTTCACATGGATTGTTGCACAGATTGCATATGCATTCTTGGTTTGGCTCGTGGAATCTCTTTGTGCTGCAAACCTTGTGGTGAAAGCCATGGATTGCATACCGTGTTAGGATGTGCCTCATCTTGTAGTTTGGTCGTGTCCACTCTTGCACACATAGCCTCTGTTGTGTAGAATTCGCTGCAGATGTCATTCCTCTTCTCCTGTAGTCCTTGTATTGTTGTCTCGTATGCGCAGGTGTTCGGTAGGAATAGCTGCTGTCTAATGTCTTCAATGAAGAAGGCTTCTTTCATTAAGACGTACGTCATTCTTGAAGGTGCTGTTTTTCCAACTCCCAGAACTCTTTTCATGAAGCATGCTTTTACTGTTTCTATTTGTGTCAAGTCTCTGTTTGTGAGTTTGTCCCATATTATAAACTTTATTTAATGGTGTTATTAACAATTTCAGAGAGACTGGTTATGATGAATTTGCAGTTAGATATAAAACATGAAGATGGTCTCTCACAAATTAAAATTGAACCAGAGGTAAGTTTAACTCTACAAATATTTATGCATATCTCTCTCTGTTTTCATTAGGAGCCAGATTTGATTTCATGATATTTTTATTTTATAGGAAATGAGAGTAGAAATAAAATCGCAAGTAGATGGTCAAACTGGCAGTGCTGATGTTAAATGCGAGACATTTCCAGCGGGTGACCCACTCGGTTCTCAGGAGATAAAACATGAGGTAACTTTTTTGTTTGTATGTTTAGATTTGAGCTTCTGTAACACAATTGAGAGGTTACGGCACAACCGAGTTTCGATACAAATTTGGTTTTAAAATGAAGCTTAGGAATATCAAAGATGAAAACGTAAAAAAAAAAATTGCAGACCATCCACAAAAAAAAAAATTAGCACTTCACAATATACATTTCAGTAGTTTACTATTTGAATCATCCCAATTTCGATATAATTTTGTTTTTAAAATGAACCTTAGGATGACCAAAAATGGAAACTAACTCACTGGCTCTATCGAACCTATAGGTTCATGGGCGCATGGACACATCCTCTCCATACATCCCTATCCTGAGCTAATGTTTTCCAATCATCCCCTCTATAATATACTTCCCTCAAATCATAGTTAATCTTATTCTCATCTCATTCTTGGATATCCAACTGTGCCTTTTCCCTCTGGTTTTCCTACAAGAAGCTTCCATGCACCTCTTTCATTCCCCATATGTGCCACATGTCCATGTCCTGTCCTTTGCAGTGTACGAGACCTAACTGTTCTTATTATATCTGGCTTCCTACACATATCATATAGCTCACTATTATGAAGTTTTCTCCATTCACCTGTCTGTTCGTCTCTTTTTGTCCCAAACATTTTTCTAAGAACTTTATTCTCAAATACTCATAGTACTTTGGCATGGATTCTCTGAAGTGGTCTCCACCTGGTGAACCAAATGGGGGACTATTTTACCTCTGGAGAATTTTACTCCAGTAGAACCCATGTCCGCATTTCTTGACGGTTGTATTTTTAGGGTGATCATTACTCTTTCAACCAAGGTTCTTTTTTCGTCTGGCTTATTGCCTTCGACCTGTCTGTAATGGGTAAACCTTTTGGTAGCAATGCTACTGCCGGTATATCTCTTGGGGTCATTTAAGCACACAAGCCACTCCACCACCATGGAGGGCCAAAGATGGAAACATACAAGAATTGCGGACCATAAATTAATGAATTAGTAAAATAGCATTTTTTGAACTATCTTTTTAAAAAACTACATCTCACTAGTTTACTATATGGGACATCCTTTGACTAAATCTCATGCTGACAACATGTTTTGGCTGTGCTCTCCCATATATGAATATTTAATCAGAGAACAAATTATTGCTATCATCATGTTGACCAATGTGATAACATGCTTTGCGATTTTGTCACTGGAATTATATTGGATTGTGAACTTTCTCCTGGTACATTAATGACATCAGTGAATGGTACAACGAGCATTATCGTTTATGAACCAATTGCGTTGTTTACATAGAAGTGCCTTGTTTATCTTCATCCAGGTTAGTTGTAGCGCCAGCTGCAATTGTTTATTGTGAAATCTATTAAAATTTAAGACTTAAATTAAAGTGTTTTATACCTCACGTCACATCCAGTCTTCTAATTATACCAGTTTCAAAGCTTAGGCAGCTTCATCTTCAGTAATTTCTTGTCGACTGATGTTATGTCGATCAGGAGAACTGCTTCTTCTTCCCTCTGTTGGAGGACCGATGAACCTCTGGATCAAATCAGAATCCACAGGAATTTTGAAATTCATAAGTTTTTCTTTCTTTTTTTTTAATGTGGATTTTTTCCCCAAACTGTGAGTTCTTTTTGTTTTGCTATTTGTTTATAATTAGACTGTTTTTGATTCAATTAAATGTTTTTCAGACCAAGCATGAGCAGCTACTGCTGACTTTTGCATTTCACCATTTTTGACTTTCTAAGATGTTTTACAGCCGTGTTTTCAAATTTCTTTTTGTTTTTCCTGTGTAAATTGTAACACAATCCCTGCATTTGTTGTCTTCTTTATTTTTGTGATTTTTGTTGGTTTTATGCTGCTTAAATGGATGGTAAGTGAATTTCTTGAGGTTTATATTCTCTTCTGTTTGTTTTATAAGTGTGCTTTCATTAATTAATTTTTGTCTTTTAAACTCATTTATTTTCTTGTGTAGCATATTTTCTTCAAAAACGTTTTTTATTGCTACATTCATTGTCTTATTTTTTCTTTTTCACAAAGAGGCAGTGTCCAATAGTTAGACACACAGATTAGTAAATATGCCTATGAGCAAAAAAATTATGAAGAAAAATTAAGTAAAAAAAAATTGTGTGTTTAATTTTCAGTTTCTTTGCCATTTCAAAAGAACAGTTATGATACATAATATATATTAAAATTTAAAACTTCATTTTGACAGCACAAATGTTTTTGAGTTGTGGATTCCATTTTACGGAGCTACAGGTAGTTAGATTTGCGCTATCATGTGAGATATTTGTTAGTTACTACAATATTAAATTTTCAGGTTGAGCAGAATGAAGAAACTTTGGAAGGACAGCTAGAAAATCCAGAAGGAAAAGCAGCAAAATGTGGTCTGAATGTAGTGCATACAGAGGAAGATAATTTTGATGGGAATGTAAACAATCTTACTGGAATGTACACCCCATGTCAGAATTCAAAAACAGGAAGCGAAGATGATTTAATGCCGCATGTGTTCACATGTTCTGTTTGCAATAAGTCATTTGGTCGGAAAAACAAGTTTAAGTAATCATTTAAACACCCATAGCAACGAGGAGCTGTTCAAATGTTCCACTTGTGATAAATCATTTTCCAACAAGTATCACCTCATCACTCACTTCCGTATTCACACTAATGAGAAACCATTCAAATGTTCTCTTTGTAATAAATCATTTCGCTGGAATTCTGATGTTAATAGACATTTACGTAATCATTCTAATGAGAAACCATACAATTGTGCTATTTGTAATAAATCGTTTGGTCGCAAGTTCGATCTTAACAAACATTTACATATTCATAATAATGAAAAGCCTTTTACGTGTTCAATTTGTAATAAGTCATTTACCCAGAAGACCTATCTTAATGCACATTCACGTGTTCACAGTGATGAGAAACCATTCAAATGTAACATTTGTAATAAGCAATTTCGTACGAACTCTGATGTTAATAAACATTTACGTAATCATGATAATAATAGTGAGAAACCATTCAAATGTTCTACTTGTAACAAGTCATTTGCTCGGAAGTTCGATCTTACTAGACACTCGAGAACCTCATTTTCAAAATGTTTCTTGTCCACCTTGTTCAAAAATTGATCCTGAAATTTCATGTTATTCTTGTTATATATACTACTATCACCAAATAAAGTGTGCTGATTGTGATAATATAAACATAAGGAAAACAAATTGTAATTTAACCATTAGGATTAAGGAACACAGAAATTAAAAAAAAAAGTGAAGTAGAAAATTAGGCTGATGAGAAAAACATAATTCAACGTAAACAACATATTATTAAAATAGTTGGAAAATACAAATGAGCTCATCATATGGGGGAAGAAAAATTACATTCAGAAGAACAAGGAGAGAATAATGAATTTTGAAATTTGTGGGGAGAGAGATTTAATACCCATGTTCTGTGGACCATAAAAATAGGGAGCAGAAATCGACTTCTAGGGTCGATATAATCTAAAGGTCATCAGTGTGTACAAGCTGAAGATAGAACAAAGTAGCTCTGTAACATGTGCTACAAGAAATAACCAACATTAGGTAATATGAAAAAAGTCTCAATTTATTTATCACTGTTTTGGTTCAGAACAGCCTTTTAATTCCTGCAAACTTGTGTGAGAGGTAGTTATTTTAACCCAATGGACTCTTATTTAAATGCCTGCTAACTTTCCCCTCCACTCAGATTTAAATGGCCACACAAGGCAGGAGCTGTCATGCTCTTTACATGCAAAGACAAAAATGCTCATAGAATGGAATTTAATAAATATTTTTCTTTAGAAATTTTAGTGAAGGCTTCTGAATAATTGTACTTGCCTAAAGTGATGGTGTGGTTGTGGTAAATCTCGAAACATTCCGGGACATGAAGTGGAACTTCACATTTTTGTACTGAAATGTAGTTTCACTTCTTTTGTTCTGTTTTAAAACACGTTTGTAGGGTTTCCTTTTTTTTTATTGTCTGTGCTGGGGATATACAATGGAAAGTGAGCCCAGTTCCTTGCCTGTAACTGGACAGGGGTTTTACTTGATGATGGGGGGGCCTCTCACATTGTAGGATGGCAGCTGAACTGTCTCCAGTAACTTCTTGGCGACAGGTATTCTGAAGGTCGAATATGCTGCCTTGTTATCTATGAAATTATTGTAGACCACAGAAGAGTTAAACATAAATATGTCCAGCAAATAGAAAAATAATTTTCAGTATCCTTTTACAGTGCAATACATTATAAGGAAAAGGGCAGTGATCTGGTCGTGCAAGTCAACACCTTGCATCCTGGTACTTCATGCAGAATCTTAGTTTTTTTATTTCTTCCCTAGGTCTTTGCCCTTTTACCCTCCTCAGTTTTCCTGTCAGTGTTCTGTCTAATGTTTCGAGTACAAAACTCTCTAATAAACTCAGAATCCTGTCACGATCATCACCACACACCCTCTTAGATGCCATTTCAAAGACTTAGCACTACAAATTTTTTCTATACATTTCCAACAAATAGACAGCTTCTAATTTCACGAATTCTTACAAAAAAAAGCAGGTCGTCCAACTTGCCTTCTCTCAGGAACACATTAGACGTCGATGGGGTAGTTTGGAAGTTATTGCAAAATATATGAGCTCGTGCACTTGACATGAATGTCACTAGAGCGTGCGTGAACGTCACGTCATATGAGTTAAATGGGTTAATCTGATATTTGTTTACAGGAAATTATTTAGATTCCCAAAAATTTATGAATATGGACAAAAGACTTTTGTTAATATGCTTCTCACTTGTATATCCATATTAAAGAGAAACTATTCAAACGTAATATTTTGTATTAAGTAATTTATTGATAAGACTGTTCTTACGTATTCATTAAAATGCTTCATGTGTATAAAATGTTATGTGAATTGTTCTTAATAATGAGACATCACTTACATACTCTCTTGTAAAAGTTATTAATTGAGCGAGCTCATTTATAATACAGTTCATTTCACTTGATCTGTGGCTGATAGCGGGATAACTGACTACAAGCATTGAGTCATTAACTTGCACTGCCAAGCAGTGTCCACGCTATTGGCCGCAAGTCGAGTGAAACTCACTGTATAATATGATGCACTGTATTACTTGAATTTCTCGGGTTATGATGATTTCTTGTGTTGAAATAAATTCGTATGTTGTTGACTCAAGGTCTGAAAGACTTGTATTATTGCCTCACTCTGATGGTTAACAGTTTATATAAAAGCGGGTGCCATGCGGCAATACTTGACATGTGGTGTTGTCATATTTCTGATAGCGCTACGGGCGTTTATTACACAAGGACAGAAAACGTTGATTATTTATGTTATTATTCATTTTTATTATTTATTTTTATGTTATTGTTTGGTATTGTTTAACCTTTAAATTTAAATTATATATGTATTAATTTATTAAATAATTTAATTCCAACTTTATACAGCTTGTAAGTCTACATAAATATAATATTCATACATCATACTGAAAATATTATTATTATTATTATTATTAACTGTTCGGTCTGAAATATTTTCCCATGGCCGCCACATGTTCAAATCAGTCATATATTAAACTAATAAATAGTACATATTATATTATTTTTCGAGCTACATATCACAATAAATCACTGATAATTATAAGAATTTTATATTTTTCAAAATTTTTATATTTTTCAAAATTTTTATATTTTTCAAAATCTATAATTTGTTTAGAAATTATTATATTACTTTTCAATATTTTCATATTTTTAAAAAAAAATTATAATTTTTTTCAAAATTTTTATATTTTTCAATGTTTTTATATTTAAAAAAAATTATAATTTTTTTCAAAATTTTTATATTTTTTGAAAACTTTTAAATTTTTTCAAAATTTTGAAAAAAATAAAAATTTTGAAAAGTAATATAAAGTTTTTAAAAACTATATAAAAGTTTTAAAAATAATATAAAAATTTTAAAAATATATAAAATTTTTTTAAAAAAGTATATAAACATTTTTCAAGAAAATATAAATTTTTTTAAAAAAATATAAAAATTTTCAAAAAATATAAGAAATTTGGAAAAAAATATAAGGAATTTTTGAAAAAATCTAAAATTTGAAAATTAAGAATTTAAAAAATAATAATAAAAATTAGAAAAAATGTAGCAGTTTTGACCTCACCTTACCTGACCTATCTTGAACTAAACTAACGTAACCTAACCTAACCTAACCTAACCTAACCTAACCTAACCTAACCTACCTAACCTAACCAAACCTAACCCAACACAACCCAACTCAACTCAACTCAACTCAACTCAACTCAACTCAACTCAACTCAACCCAACTCAACTCAACTCAACTCAACCCAACCCAACCCAACCCACCAACCCAAACCCAACCCAACCCACCCTACCACCCAACCCAACCCAACAATTTTTTTTTTAATTTTTATATTTTCTTTTCAAAATTGTTATATTTTTTCAAAATTTTACAATTTTTTCAAAATTATTGTTTTCTTTCAAAATTTTTATATTTTTCAAAATTTTTATATTTTTCAAAATTATTATATTTTTCAAAATTTTTATATTTTTCAAAATTTTTATATTTTTCAAAACTTATATTTTTCAAAACTTTATATTTTTCAAAATTTTATATTTTTTCAAAATTTTATATTTTTCAAAATTTTTATATTTTTCAAAATTTTATATTTTTCAAAATTTTTATATTTTTCAAAATTTTTATATTTTTCAAAATTTTTATATTTTTCAAAATTTTTATATTTTTCAAAATTTTTATATTTTTCAAAATTTTTATATTTTTCAAAATTTTTATATTTTTCAAAATTTTTATATTTTTCAAAATCTATAATTTGTTTACAAATTTTTATATTACTTTTCAATATTTTCATATTTTTAAAAAAAATTATAATTTTTTTCAAAATTTTTATATTTTTTGAAAACTTTTAAATTTTTTTCAAAATTTTGAAAAAAATAAAAATTTTGAAAAGTAATATAAAATTTTTAAAACCTATATAAAAGTTTTATAAAATATATAAAAATTTTGAATAAAATAAAATTTTTTTAAAAAATAATATAAATTTTTTAAAAATGTATATAAACATTTTCATCATCATCATCATGAACAAATTCGTTTTAGGCCATGTGGCCTGTACGGTTAATGATAAGAATGACGTCATCAGTGTGATCATTCCAGTCTTTGCTTAAGTTTCTTCGAGTAGTAGGAAGTCCCCTGGGTTGGTTACCAACCATCCGCAGAGCAAGACTAGTGGTAGGGCTGCTACCTTATAGCCTCTAGTCAGGCGTTCAAAATATGGAATTTCCTCCATATTCGATGGAATGGTTATACCGCCGTGACTCGGTCCCCATTACCTCGTTAGTTAAAAGCAGGGTGTACCACGTGCAGGTGAGGTTGAGAATTAGGTAGGAGAGGTTATAGAATGCACATCACTACCTCTTACAAACATTTTCAAGAAAATATAAAAATTTTGGAAAAAATTTCAGAATTTTGAAAAAATACATAAATAATTTAAAAATAAGTCAGAAAAAATGTAGCAGTTTTGACCTCACCTTACCTGACCTATCTTGAACTACACTAACCTAACCTAACCTAACTTAACCAAACATAACCCAACACAACCCAACTCAACCCAACCCAACCCAACCCAACCCAACCCAACCCTACCCAACCCTACCCAACCCAACCCATTTTTTTAAATTTTTATATTTTCTTTTCAAAATTGTTTTATTTTTTCAAAATTTTAGAATTTTTTCAAAATTGTTTTTTTCTTTCAAAATTTTTATATTTTTCAAATTTTTTATATTTTTCAAAATTTTTATATTTTTCAAAATTGTTATATTTTTCAAAATTTTTATATTTTTCAAATTTTTATATTTTCCAAAATTTTTATATTTTTCAAAATTTTTATATTTTTCCAAAATTTTTATATTTTTCAAAATTTGTATATTTTTCTCAAAATTTTTATATTTTTCAAATTTTTTATGTTTTTCAAAATTTTTATATTTTTCACAATTTTTATATTTTTCAAAATTTTTATATTTTTTCAAAATTTTTATATTTTTCAAAATTTTTATATTTTTCAAAATTTTTATATTTTTCAAAATCTATAATTTGTTTACAAATTTTTTATTACTTTTCAATATTTTCATATTTTTAAAAAAAATTTATAATTTTTTTCAAAATTTTTATATTTTTTTTTGAAAACTGTTAAATTTTTTTCAAAATTGAAACACAATAAAAAAAATTTTCATATAAAAGATTTTTATAATATATAAACATTTTGCAGAACATAATCTTTTTTTTTTAAAACAGTAATATAAATTTTTTAAAACAATGTCATAATAAACTTTTCAAGAAAATAGAAAAAAATGTTGGACAACAAATAAAAAATTCTTCAAAAAACATAAAAATTTTGGAAAAAATTTAAGAATTTTGAAAAAATACATAAATCATTTAAAAATAAGTAAGAACAAATGTAGCAGTTTTGACCTCATCTTACCTGACCTATCTTGAACTAAACTAACCTAACCTAACCTAACCTAACCTAACCTAACCTCACACCTACACCAACTCACCCCAGCCATCCCAACCCCTTACCCAACCCAACCCAACCCGCTATTTTTTTTTTAAATAAATTTTTTTATATTTGTTCAAAGTTT